>OZ010588.1:29235291-29367791 GCA_963932145.1 Acanthosepion lycidas | reverse complement strand
GACGCAGACGTTTGTGATAGGCACCAGCAAATCTAACGTCAAAGTGTATGAAGAATAATAAAAGAAAGAAAAGGATAATAAAAAAAAAATTCTACTATGACTGCTTCGCCTACTTTTACTTCGACTACGATTACTTCAACTATTACGACTACCACTTCAAGCAAAAGTAGTTGCATTCAGCCCGAACAAAAGGATGGAAATTGTCACTCTTCCAACAGACCACAGATTAAAACTGAAAGAAAATGAAAATCTTGGTATGTGTAACTTGCAAAAGAAGAGAGAATTATGCAAGATGAAAGCCATGCCAATCCTTACTTGCGGGCTTAGAACAGACCAAAACCTTGCAAGTAGTTTAGAAGATTTAAAAATGCAAGAAATTAGACAATCGACTGATTAATATTTTAATAATATAAATATTAAAATTAATATTAGCTTTTCCAGGTGTACATACGGTTTGGAATTCCGAGTCACCTTTCTCCTAGACAGGTTGCCAACCAAGACGAGCACATTTTGTCCCATTATAGGGATTCGTACCATTCCATTTTGCGAATTGAATGCCGCTAAACATAACTGGAATTCGATCCCTACTATACGATTTCTTCCTTCGAGACGATCACTGAACTTAACGCTCTTGACTGATCAGTACCCAGATGGTCGACTCCTGGTAACACCAGGTACGGTAAGCTTAGATGTGTGGGTGGTGTCATGGATAACGGCTCGGAAGACAAAAAAAAAAAAGAAGAAAATATCAGAGAGCAGAGTTCGATTTCCGGTCGTGTTTTGTTACAACCGCGCATCCATTTCACCAGTAACATTATTAAAATCAGCAACACTATTGAGTGTGTGTGTGTGTGTGGGGGGGGGTGATGGGGTAATGGGTCTTGCTCTCATATAAATATCCACTGAAATCTACCAGGTATTACTTGTGTGAAAACTCATTTAGTTCAAGAGTTTATAATAATAATAATAATAATAATAATAATAATAATAATAATAATAATAATAGTGACTGACAAGCTATTGAAGAACAATCACCCTGATATCACACTTGTACACAGCAGCAGTCATGAATGGACCCTGATAGATACTGAGGTACCTTGAGATAAGAACGTCGTGAAGGCAGAGTATGGGAAAATATAGAGGTGCCAAGACCTGGCAGGAAAAATACAGCGGTACCAAGACCTGGTAGGGAGAATACAGAGGTACCAAGACCAGGAAGGGAAGTACTGAAGTACCAAAATCTGGCAACGAAAATACTGAGGTACCAAAGCCTGGCAGGGAAAATACTGAGGTACCAAAATTTGGCAAGGAAAATAGTGAGGTACCAAGACCTGGCAGGGAAAATACAGGGTTACCAAGACCTGGAAGGGAAAGTACAGAGGTACAAAAACCTGGCAGGGAAATACTGAGGTATCAAGACCTGGTAGGGAAAATACAGAGGTACCAAGACCAGGAAGGGATAATACAGAGGTACCAAGACCTGGAAGGGAAATACTGAGGTACCAAGACCTAGAAGGGAAAGTAGAGTGGTACAAAGATCTGGAAGGGAAAATACTGAGGTACAAAGACCTGTCAGGGAAAATACTGAGGTACCAAGTTCTGCCAGAGGGAGAAGTGTACCAAACAGCAGCTGAAGTTGTTCCTTTTGTGATTGGTGTACTCGGGACAATTTTCAGGAATCTTTCTTATTCTCTCGGCTGAAATGGAAATACAATTTATAAACACCACAACCAATTTAAAAATTAAAATTAAACTGATAAATTAATTTATAAAGATAATTCATTTTAGTCTTCTTTATATTATAATCAATATTGTTCCGACGATTGAAACGTAAATGTCATAATCAATTTGAATTTATTTTAACTCACATGCACCAAAAATAGCTTTTAAAGTGATAAAATCTGTCGGATTGATAAATAAAAATTCATTACTTCTTTAGAAAATTGCTTTGATTAGATTTGGATATGAAACTGTGCACATATGAAAAATTTCGAGGAATCTATGACGAGTAGAATTTCGCTTAGTGACACTATTCAGATTTGCTTGATCAGTAAAGTTTCTTCTTGGCTGAGTCGGTCAAAGCACGTTGAATCTAACGATAGTTCTCTTTGCCCAGGCGGCTGCAGGTTCGAATCCTGCCGTAGTGCGCATATTTTTCTTTAATAAGGTTTCTCGAAAATTCAGGCCGGTAGGCGAAAATAAATAAACATACTGGTTAATAAGTAATCGGAGAGTCAACTTAAATATGAGTAACCATTAAAAATATCCATCTATTTATGCCTTTTAAATAATTGTTCATCCAATATAAGGCCCAAGAGCCACTTAAGATAATGGGTTACTGAGATTCTTGTAAGGGCGAAAAGAGAGGAAGACGTGCATATTATGACGATATGTAGTATTGATAGCGGTTGACCTTAGACATGAAGTGGTTAAGATCTTAATGATCGAGGAAACACCCTCTCGGGAGACTGTTACAGAATGTAACAGTTCTGGGGAAGAAGTTGCCTGAGTGGAAGTTCCCCCTTTGCCCGACTCTCCATTTAGAATTGAGTCTCTAGTGAATAACGTGCATATAACGTCGTCCATAGTTTCTGCTATCATCTCTAAATTGAACCCTTCCAAAGACTGTGGATTTGATGGCATCTCTGCAATAGTTCCTAAAGATATGCGTTCTTGAACTGGCTTCTGTTCCCTCTAAACTCTACAATAAATGCCTTGCTGCTACTTGCTTTTCTGCTTGTTTGAAATCCTCTTCTGTAGTTCCAGTCTATAAGAAATCAGTTGAACCATCCGAGCCTTCTAATTATCAGTTTATTAGCCTTCTACCTCTTGCTGACTCTCTAATTAACCCTGAATTGGTTTAGCATCTCGCCACGCAGGGTTATCTATCAGATAAGCAATATGGCTTTCGATTCTCTAGATTAACTCTTATAAGTGTCTGCTCAGCATGTCTTATTAGTGTCTGCTCATAATAATTGTTAACATTCAGCCTGAAACGTTTGGTTCTCATGTCCACTGGATGATCTGTAATAGTCTGTTAAATAAGGGTAAATCTCCTATCCCCCTCTTTTTACTTAATTTGAGGTGTTAACATCTATGAATAAAGTACAATGTTTTGCTCATAAATTCTCTTCAAATTCTTCTCTTGACTCATCTGGAGTATCTTTGCCTGACTTTCCACCTAGAATTGAGACTCTATTGAGTGATATGCATATAACTTTGTGTATGATATCCTGAACTGGCCCGTATATTAAGAAATCTTGCAAACCATTTGATCCTTTTACCTATCAGATTTCTACCTCTTTTTGGCTCTAATCAACTTTGAATTGGTTAAGCATCTCAAGAGACTTTCCAACAATTAGTTAAGCATCTAACCATGAAGGTTCATCTTTCAGATAAGCAATATGTCTTTTGCTTCTTTAGGTCAACTGCTGATGTATTAAGGGTTATTGCTAAAAGGGTCGACCAAGCTTTAAGAATGGTGACGCTCTGACTTTTACATTGGATATCGTGAAGGCATTTGACCGGGTTAGGCATACTGGTCTTCTTTACAAGTTGAAAGCTTATAGTTATATTACTGGACGATTTAAAAAAAAAACATAATTCAGTCTTTCTTCTCAGATCTCGAAATGGTTGCTCTTATAGATCTTTTTGTACCTGTCTATATTTCTGAGATGAGGTATTATGTACACTATTTACATTATTCGGACTATTGTCCTCATCTTTGTCGTCATATTTATTACAACGTTTCGGCCTTCCTGATATCAGTTCTCAACTCGGTATCTATGTCGACAACACAACTATTTACCCTTGTCCTAATAGAAAATATAATTGGTTAAATTAGGTCAAATTGGCAGCTGATCTAAAAAATGACAAACGTAACCACAGACGTAAACACATGATCAAAGTGAATTTATACATTTTTCAGTTCTTGAAAATTTACAACAAACACTTTTATTTATTAGAATTTTTATTTACAAGAATATTTTTTTATATTGACCTCATCCGAAAAAAAACTAATACAATTAGAACTGCAATATTTAATATTTACCAATTTATAAAGAAATAAATGTGAATCTGTCCCAAAGGACAGATGACCCAGTGGATAAAGGCGTTGGTTAGATCCAGTGACTAGACCCAAAGAGTTGTGCGTTCAATGCCAGTGGTGATCCAAAACTTGGAGAGTTGAGTTAAATGGAAATAACTAAGGCATCTGGAAGAGGCATGGCATGTGGAACTAGAATAATGTATCCCCGTTGGACAAAATAAAGGGTTTGGTCCCAATCATCTGAAGAAGGCCGGAGTGTACAATGGCCGAAACTTTGCGAATATGGCAGTGAAGATGAGGATAACAGTCCGAATAATGTAAGTAAACAATTTTATTTATTTATAAACATTTACTAAATTATTAAAATATGTGAACCGACTATAAAGAAATCTTTATTATTTACCATTTTATAAAGTTTGAATCCATTAGTAATTAACCAATGTGCTAACAAACATTCCAATAAATTCTCACGATCAAAGAAAATGTATAAATTTACTTTCATATGTTTAGATTTTATTCCAATTCTAATCATCGTTTTTTAAGCAATAAACATTGCTGACGAATGAAGGTAGTTAAACCCCCACCCAAAAAAAAACCCTCCAAAAAACCCGAAAAAACGGTGTCATGGGAAAAACTGTCTTTTGGAACACTGTCTTATTGCGAGCACGTAAGTTCATGCTTTTCAAACTTTCGTACTCTCAAGGAAATATTTGCACTTAATATTTTTTGTCTAATTATTACAACTTTTGTTTTCGCAAGTAAAAAGACAATTTTGTTTGAACTAATTAAACAGGAAACTCGCTGTTATTATGCCCTGTTCTATGGGAAGTTAATTCATACAATACAAACAGCTAAATAAATAGAATAAAATAAAAATAAATTAAAAATGAACGTATTTAAATTGTTCATATGTTTCGCCACGAAACCGTGACAAATGCGTAATTGAGCTAAACTCAATGGCTGGAATACAGTTAAACGGATCACACCATCCTTTGTTATATAACATTGACTCATAAATAATTTCCGCCGGTATCTCCAAAAATTTTCTAAAAAAGAGCATAGCATGGTGAAAGAAGGCCCCAAACTTGATAAAAACAAAATTTTATTCTCAAAATGTTCATGTTAATATTAAGAGGAGAGACCAAAGTATTTTTATCATATTTCTCATCTGACACGTTCAAAATTTTGGTTAAAAATCTTGTTTTTCTTGCATCAGCATGTGGGCCAAAGATTAACATTAGAAATTTTAGCGTCTTTTTTGGCTTAAAAAAAAAAACACATTGTTTTGGAAGTTCTTGCAAAAATCAAATAATTGTCGGATTATTTTGGTGAAATTTTCAGGACTTATTCACAAATTAATGAAATTGTTTCTGAATTATATTTTTTAGAAAATGGTGTCAAAAATTTTTTTTTTTACATCTGTTACACCCTCCCACTAATTTAATTTACATCTGTTACCCCCCACCACTAATTTAATTTACATCTGTTACCCCCTCCAACACACTAATTTAATTTTATGAAATTTCAAGAAATTCCAGCTACTTCATATTTACATTAGTTAAAAGGAGAATTTATATCATCAATTTGTTTTTGTCAAACGGAAACACCATTTATCGAAAATCTGCTCTAAATCGTAAAATAAAAAAATAAAAAATGCAATAAAACTATGATATTATTCAACTAGAAAAGGTTTTAATTGCTTTTATAAGATATAATGACACTATTGTCTTTATTTTTTTTCGGTGAATAATGAATTTTTACAAGAATTGTTTTTTTTTTTTAAATTTTAATTAGAAAATATTAATGTTTAATTCCTTTTAAATTATGCATTAATTTCAGCCTTTTAGATGATATTATTATTATTTCAGCCTTTTAGATGATATTATTATTATTATTTCAGCCTTTTAGATGATATTATTAAAAAGTGAAAACTATATTTACTAATCTTAAATGGAAAAACTTAATACAAATTAACAAACACCAATATTTCTAAAAGAATTTTGAAATTTTTTGCATGCGTATAAACGTGCTGAATTTTGGAAGTACGGACAGCTGTACACGACATTATCAGAAAATAAGAGCGATAACTATAGTAAATTTAACCCATTAACCTGCCATGAGCCCCATTTGGGGATCTGTTAAAATTAAACTCACTACATGTTATTCCTTGTATTTACATTGAATTGCTTACATACATTGCATTTGCAGAGGTATATTTTATATCTAGCCTTTAAGGTTTTTATTATTAGCCGTAAGAAGACACTTTCTGTCGTAATTTTACATTTCACGGGTAGAAAAATAATAACTATTTTGAAAAGTATTTTTTAATTATTTCTAATCAATATTATGTTTTAATGTTTTATACTATGTTTTATACACATATTTGAATTTCTGCCCCTGCTCGATAATTATGTCCCCAATTCGTAACTCGCATCTTGGGATTTTTCTCTTGCCGATGACCATACTTTTTGTCTTCTAGTACTTCATAATTAGTCCTTTATTCTCGCTTTCTTCGTCCTGTAATTTCCTTTCCGAGTCAGCCCAGTGTCATCTGCGTATCTTATATTTTTAAGATTACACCCACCGATAATAAATCCTGGTAGGGTCTCTATTGTGTAGGTCAGTGATTCTCACTGGTGCACCCTTGAAAAATGTCTAGGTACTCCCTGGCATCTTGCAGAGAAATATGTGTCCAGATATAAGAAATAAATATATTTATTATATTGTGGTACCTGTCTCATTCATGTAAATTAGGCTTTTCTGCTCTCACTACAATTAAGTGCAAAAAGAGAGGAACTCTTCAATGTATTGAGGAGGAAATGAGAATTTGCCTATCAAATATACACCCAAACATTAAAGAAATCCTTATAACTAATCAGGCTCATGCTTCACATAAACACAAGAATAAATAAACTTAACCTGCTATGAGCCCCATTTGGGAATCTGTTAAAATTAAACTCACTACATGTTATTCCTTGTATTTACATTGAATTACTTACATACGTTGCATTTGTAGAGGTATATTTTACAACACTTAGCCTTTAAAGTTTTTATTATTCGCCGTAAGAAGACACTTTATGTCGTAATTTTACATTTCACGGGTAGAAAAATAATGACTATTTTGAACAGTATTGATGTTTTATACACATATATATTTGATGTTTTAGTTTAAAACGACAATGGTAACTACTGAAATTAAACATAAGGAATAAATAAACTCCTAAGACATCTGTCTGGGTCAAAAATGCGCATTATAAAAAATTGGCAGTTAATGGGTTAAAGCCAAAAAGTATCTAAAATTCAATAAAACATTAGATTACGCAGAATATTTTTCTAAATTTTAAAAATTACCGCCTACTTAAAAATATAAAAAAGGCGCTCACGTTATTTTCTTCAATTACGGTTTACAGATAAAGTCTCCATATAAGAATTAGATCTCTCGTCAGGCCGTCAACAGGCTGTCAATATGTCAAAAATGCATTTCGGCGATATTTTAAATTTCAAATTTCAAATCAGATTAATTAAAGTTTAAACCAGCTAATAATCCGCAAATAAAGTTTCAGAAAAGTATATTTCATTTTTGGAAGTTTGTTTTTTAATAAAGCGAATTACATTTAGACAATTAAAAATGAGCGCTAATCAGCTATTTTAGAAAAAAAATCCTTCCAGTTAATTTAAATTAGTTTTTGATATAGAGCAAAGTATTTTGATTATTGGAAATATTAAATTTAAATTATCCTGAAATTAAAACTAAAATAAAAAGCTTCAAGAAAGATTTTTCATTTCTCTCTCTTTCTCTCTTTTTCAACTTCTTTCTTTCATTTTTCTCTTCTTTCTTTCTTTCTTTCTTTCTTTCTTTCTTTCTTTCTTTCTTTCATTTTGTTAGCCATCTTTCTTTCTTTCGCAACGTCTTTCTTTCATTTTTCTCGTGTTTCTTTCTTTCTTTCTTTCTTTTATTTGTTATCCATTCTTTCTTTCTTTCTTTTATTTGTTATCCATTCTTTCTTTCTTTCTTTCTTTCTTTCTTTCTTTCTTTCTTTCTTTCATTTTGTTAGCCATCTTTCTTTCTTTCGCAACGTCTTTCTTTCATTTTTCTCGTGTTTCTTTCTTTCTTTCTTTCTTTTATTTGTTATCCATTCTTTCTTTCTTTCTTTCTTTCTTTCTTTTTTTCTTTCTTTCTTTCTTTCTTACCTTCTTCATTTTAAACCTTATCGCGTTTTCTGTTGAAGTACCTAAATTTCCGTAAGATTAGTAAATAAGGGTAATATATTATTACAGTTGGTTCTCAATATAGGATACTACTTATGAGTAAACCTTGCTCGAAATGCAAATAGTGTCTGGTATTAGGTTGGTGCAAAAAAAATGACCCAATAATGTCGTTTTTTGACGTATTTTTTAAGGTCAAAAAACGACATTATTACGTCATTATTTTTGCACCAACCTAATACATTGCTCTAGGTGCATCTCAAAATGGCGGAAGCCTATAAGCAGTACGTGAAGTCCTGGTTCGAATCTAGGTAAAAAAAAACCCCAAAAAACCAACCCCGCCAAAAAAAAACACATATTGGAATAACAAATTTTCTTTTTTAACTTGAATATGAAGACATGTGTACTAACATTAAATAGTTTCGTTCAATTAAGTCGCAAAGAAAAACGGCTTTTGTAATTAAAAGTACAGAAGTGTCGAACATATTAGCTTCTGCAACATCACATGAAAAAAATGAAATTGTTTTGTTTTTTTTTAAATTTTATTCCAGTGTTTTTCGACTGTTGTCCAAGGTCAACCTATTGCAAATCTCCAGCTGCCGACCATTTTATCATCCGAAACATTTGTTTGTCCTTCTCTCTCTCTCTTTTTGCTTGTTTTACATGTTTTCTTTTATCTGATTGTCTGTCATTGTTTCAATAGTGGCAATAATTATGTTTTTTTAGACTACTTTATTTTTTGGGGTGGGGAGGCGAAGTTGGGAGACGATGTTTGATGCAATTTGATTTATTTTTCTCGCCTGATGTCATTCTTTATTATATTTCTTGCTGGAACATTTCTTCCAATTATTTGACTCCTTTCTTGACTTTTTTCTTCTTCTTTTCGATTGATTTAAGAAAATTCATTATTTCAAGACGAACGACAAAATATTTGAAGGTAGATAATCACTATAAATATTAGGTTGGTGCAAAAATAATGACGTAATAATGTCGTTTTTTGACGTATTTTTTAACGTCAAAAAACGACATTATTACGTCATTATTTTTGCACCAACCTAATATTTACTGAAACTTTTTTTTTCCCCGCTTTTTTTATAAAGAATCTTGTGTCGAAGTTTCATTCTTTTTTCTCTCTAGATATATTTTTTTTCATTCTCTATCGCGTTCTGTCTTTTGTTCTATTAGCAATCTTTCTTTGTCGCTTTCTTTTTTCTCAGCAAACTTTCTCACCTTTCTTCCATTCTTTCTTTCTTTCTTTCTTTCTTTCTTTCTTTCTCACCTTCTTTCTTATATTCTTTCTTTCTCACCTCCTTTCTTTTTATTTTGTTACCAATTTTTTTCTTTCTTTCTTTTTTCTTTCTTTCTTTTATTTTGTTAGCCATCTTTCTTTCTTTCTCAACGTCTTTCTTTCATTTTTCTCGTGGTTCTTTCTTTCTTTTATTTTGTTAGTCATCTATCTCTCTTTCTCAACTTCTTTCTTTCTTTCATTTTTCCTGCCTTTCTTTCTTTCTTTCTTTCTTTCTTTCTTTCTATCTTTCTTTCTTTCTTTTATTTTGTTAGCCATTTTTCTTTCTTTCTTTCTCAACGTCTTTCTTTCATTTTTCTCGTGGTTCTTTCTTTCTTTTATTTTGTTAGTCATCTTTCTCTCTTTCGCAACTTCTTTCTTTCATTTTTCCTGTCTTTCTTTCTATCTTTCTTTCTTTCTTTCATTTTGTTAGCTATCTTCCTTTTTTTCTCTCAGCCATATCTTTCTCGCTTTAATTCCTTCCACAGTTTTTCTTGTTTTTTTTTTCGTTCATTTTTTTGTTATTTGAGTCAATATGATTTTCCGTTTCGTTTACGTTAGCCGAAGCTTTAAAAGATTTAATTTATTCACAGTATTAATTGAAGACTTTTCTATTTTTAAATCGTATTTTTTACATTTTTTTCACATACACACACACAAATATGGGCTTTCAAAAGTTTATTTATTTTTATTATCCATTTATTATTTAAATATATTTGCAAAAATTACATTCTCTGTCCTTCTGTGAATAATATATAGTAGATCATCCCGTAAGTCTTATTGTTTCTTGCCTTCTCGTCTCCTCTCTTACATAGCCCCTCTTTCTCATAGTCTTTCTCTTTCTTTGAGATATATATATATATATATATATATATATATATATATATATATATATATATATATATATTCGCCTCGGAAATTTAAACAATGCTTTAGTTGTACACATAACTAAAGCAGATCATAATTTCGATTTTGATTCCGTGAAGATTTTAAAATATTTTCATAATAAAAATCTTAGGAGGATTTATGAAGCAGGTATAATATCCATCTCACGCACAGTGAATACTAGACCTGACTTCTTTAGTATTTCCCCTGTTTTAGCGAGATTAATGCTCGACAAGCGTACATATAAATTTTAGATCATAATAGAATTCTTTTCATTTTTCCTTTTTCATTCAAAATACTCAAATTTTAGGAATACGTTTTGAAAGCGTCGCCCATTTGACGACAACGTGACCATGCTTAAACGGAAAGCTGATCATTTAAAATTTTCAGTTATCTGTTTTGGATAAGTCTTGTTTTTATGTCCATCGTCTTTGTCATGTTGAACTGATTATGTTAATTGTATTTTAATGAATATTGTCCTGAAGAAGGTTTATTAAACCGAAACGTCAGACGTTGACATTTCATTCATATTAAAACAACATAATTGCATTTAAGGATTTTTGTTTGTTTTTTCCAAATATTTTTCTTCATTCTGTCGGATTTATATCCATTTATATTTGCTTACACACACACATATATATATATATATATATATATATATATATATATATATATATATATATATATATATATATATATATATATATTCATCCACAGACAGACTGTTTCGCTGTTACACTGCTCCTCAGTGTGACGGCTAGACATCCGACTGCTTCAAGCCGGGACCGAAATCCAACTGATTTGGCATCAGTCGGAGATTATAACCTGGCAGAGAGAAAGGTGAATTTTTACGCATATATTTTTTCATAAACACGTCAGTGACCTAGAGAACTCAATCCAATTTGGAGAGTCTTGCATTATCAGCATTAATAGTGACTGTTTACAGCTACCCAGGTTTGTCTCGCTCACTAAGTTTATCTATCTATCTATCTATCTATCTATCTATCTATCTATCTATCTAGTTATTGAACCATATACAAACATACATAAGGTATTTATATATATTTATGTACGCCCCTATACAAACATAAGCACACAGGTCAAAGCGTACGTATATATAAAGGCTAAAGATAATAATGAAACATGACGTTTGAGTTTAGCATGAAACAGACTATCGCTTTTGGGTGTTGACTTCAATGTCAATTTTGTATATATATATATATATATATATATATATATATATATATAGGTACCTCAATTAGGTCACGTAAAAAAGCGGTATATCACGATGAAAAAAAGACTCATAAATCAACGAAAACAGAGTTTTGTTTAAATTATTTGTATGTTGTTATGAAGAGGAAAGACCAAAGTATTTTTTAAATATTTTTAAAAATTTTTTACTTCTTTCTAACACGTAGAAAATTTTGGTTAAAAATTATGTTTTTTTTTACGACAGCGCGAAAGGACTAAAAAAAAGTTTTGTTTTTTATTTGCGCTTTTCCCGAGGAAAACACACGTTAATTTAGGAAATTCTTGCAAAAATCAAATAATTGTTGGATTTTAATGAAACTTTCAGGACTTATTCAGAATTGAATGAAATTAATTTTGAAAATTTTTTTTCAGAAAATCTCCTTAAAAAAAATTTTTTTTTTAACATGTTTCCACCCACTTACATATTTTCATGAAATTTCGAGAAATTAAATCTTCACGCGCAGGATTTTTTTTATTAGTTATAAACAGGACGCTTTGTAGAAAGTAAATCACCAGTTTTTTTTTTGTAAAACATTACTTGGTTTCATAGAAAATCTGCTTTGAATTGTAAAAAAAAATGTAAAATGTATGACATTTTTTTGTAGATACGTTATACTAAGGGCATTATTTTGTGAAGAAATAAATTTTTTTTGATGAATAATGTATTTTTTACAAATTTTTTCCCCATTTTTTTTCATTAACTTCTTAATACTTCAAAAATCGTTTAAAATTCTTTATTTCTTTCCCGCACGAAATGCAATGATAACATTAATGAAAATGTAAATTTACAAATCGAACTTTGAAAAGCACATGACAGTCGTTTGAACAGAAATATTTTTAAAATAATTTTAAAAAGAAATTTTTATTGAAAAAACGTTCATAATTTCTATGTATGGAAATGTATACGCGACATAATCCTTAAAAACGTCACGTGATTTGTGTCGTCTGGTTATTTCTCTTCTCTGTCCAAGAATTATCTAATTAATAAAAAAGTTTAAAGAATTATCTAATTAATAAAAAAGTTTAAAGAATTATCTATTTAAAAAATTTAAACAATTATATAATTAAAAAAATAAAGAATTAGTATCGAATAAAAACTTTAAACAATTATCTAAAAAAAGTTAAAAAATTATTATATAATGAAAAAGTTTGAATAAGAAAAGTTTATATACAATTATCTAATTAATAAGAAAAGTTTAAACAGTTATGTAATTAATAAGAAAAGTTTAAACAATTATGTAATGGTTTAAAAAATTTAAACAATTGTCTAATTAAGAAAGTATGAAATAAAAAAATAAATAGTACATAATTTCTGAATAAAAATGTTAATATTTAAAAAGTACTTGTTAAAAAGTCAATGTCAATTTTGATCATCCATAGCTGTCTGTCATCGCCTCGTCAATTGCGATCGTGATGAAAGACATGCAAAAAATTCAGACACATCATTAAGAAATGTTTGGATGCAAATTTTTTAAGCTATAAGTAAGTACTGTTTGTTTCAAATCAGATTAATTTTACTCAAATAAAGTGTCAAAAATATATAAATTTATTTTAGGAAGAAGTTTAAATTCAAAATTTTGTTTGTTTGCAAATTTCTTAAAATTTAAGAAAATTTAAGAAAATGGCCGTTTTTAAGAAAATTAAACAAAAATCGAGCATATATTTGACATTCCAATCTATATAATTTCTATCTGAAAGACGCCAGAATATGTTACTTACTATAAATAATACATTTAATGCTTTAGCTTTCAATCAATAACAAAATATTTAAACAAAACTTTGTTTTCGTTGATTTATGAGTCTTTTTTCATCGTGATATGCCGATTTTTTACTAATGGAGGTACCTATATATATATATATATATATACACACCAGTTTTTTCATTATCTATCTATGCCAGTCTGTTCACATCTACTTATCTATGATCATTATCTATCTATCTATCTATCTATCTATCTATCTATCTATCTATCTATCTATCTATCTCATTCTGTTTCCCCCCTCTCTCTCTTTCTTTCTCTCTCTCTCTCTATCGCATTCTGTTCATATCTATCTATCTATCTATCTATCTATCTATCTATCTATCTATCTATCTATCTATCTATCTCATTCTGTTTCCCCCTCTCTCTCTCTTTCTTTCTCTCTCTCTCTATCGCATTCTGTTCATATCTATCTATCTATCTATCTATCTATCTATCTATCTATCTATCTCATTCTGTTTCCCCCCTCTCTCTCTTTCTTTCTCTCTCTCTCTCTATCGCATTCTGTTCATATCTATCTATCTATCTATCTATCTATCTATCTATCTATCTATCTATCTATCTATCTCATTCTGTTTCCCCCTCTCTCTCTCTTTCTTTCTCTCTCTCTCTATCGCATTCTGTTCATATCTATCTATCTATCTATCTATCTATCTATCTATCTATCTATCTATCTATCTATCTGTCTATCACTGTTCATTATCTATCTATCTATCTGATATATATATATATATATATATATATATATATATATATATATATATATATATATATATATATATGCAATTCTGTAAATTTTTATGTGATACTCTTCTTTCTTTCCTTTCTTTTTGCTTTTCTGTCTAATTAGTTAACAACATCTGCTTTGAATAAAGTATATTGATGCACATCACATTTTCGCACGATTAATTTTAAAACAAATAAAAGAGAAATATTTTGTTAGAACTTTTGTGTATTCTTTACTTGTGAGCCAGTCAAAATGAGCTGACTCATTTTATAGTTCACCAATAGAAGGGTTAACCAATCAGAAAGCTCAAAATATTCAATGCGACGTGTATAAAGGCAGCCATATTGTTTTTTCTCCCAAAATACCTTCAATGCCAACCTGATATCGAAGACTTAAAGAATTAACAGCTGCTACTTTCTCCGAATCTACACTGCCAACCTCTGATATTGATGACATTACGGACTTCACTAGATTCCATATTCAGAGACTACGGCAAACATGGTCAACAATTTTCATTTCAATATTAACTTTATTTAATGGCACATTCAATATTTTGCCCCACCCCAAAAAAAAATCGTCTGCCATCTTTCAGGCGAATTCATATTAACTTTCTCCCAGAATTTGTTTTTATCTGTAATAATAAAGAATCGTTCTATGCATTTTTTTTTGTTTTCCGTCTTTCAGGAAATTATAAATATCGTCATTAAGTGAAGACCGTAAGGATATTCGAAAATTGTAATATCTGTTGAATATGACGCATGAAGGAAAACTTCCCAGCCAAGCTGTAATAATTTTTGCCTGGTCACCAAATAAATATGCAGTCTAGCATTATCCTGATGAAATATTACGCCTTGTTTGTTAATTAATTCCAAACAGACGCTTTTCTTTGACAGCTACCTTCAAATACGCCAGTTGGTTGCTGCACTTGTTCAAATCAATCGTTTGTTTTTGCCCAATATAATCCCACCGTATACACAGCATTTGATGAAATCCAGTATTTGTTTTGGTCAGTAGGGGTTCCTTTCATTTTTTTCACGGTCTCTTTCGTTCCATATTGTTGTAAAGTATTCACTTTTCATCGCTCATCAAAATTTGCTTAAAAACGAACTTTTCAAATATGGTTTCATCATTATTTGACATCTGTGGAAGACACCCACCAACGTGACTAACATAACCAACCTGGTACAAGATATACCCGATTGCAGCGCATCATTTAACGAGAAAAGATCCAGAACTAAATTCTGAAAACATTTTTGATAGGTTCAATAATTCTTATTCCCTTCTTCACAACATGTGCGCGTCCTGGGTAAGATGATAAACTACATCCGCGTCCTGGGTAAGACGATAAACTACATCCGCGTCCTGGGTAAGAAAATAAACTACATTCGCGTCCTGGGTAAGAAAATAAACTACACCCAACAACAAGGCCTTTGATCAGGAAGTTTTGAGGAACGTGCAACCATCTCTTAATTGTTTGTGTTCCCAGGTCCACCCCGATCTGCGGTGGTAGTACCAGTTAGGGTTCCAGCTATGGGCAAATAGTTAATCCCAAACTGGGGTTAAATAACCATAAACGTGTAAAAATAGGTTTTAGTACCAACAATACATTTTTGTAAAAGATTATTACCAGCAATGAACTTTTGAAGGAAAATCAAAATATTACCAGCAATAAAAAAATGTATGAGCAATACATTTTTGAAAAAAACAAAATATTACCAGCTATATATTTTTGAAAAAAAATTTACCAGCAATACATTTTTGAAAAAACAAAATATTACCAGCTATATATTTTTGAAAAAAAAAAAATTACCAGCAATACATTTTTGAAAAAACAAAATATTACCAGCTATATATTTTTGAAAAAAAATTTACCAGCAATACATTTTTGAAAAAACAAAATATTACCAGCTATATATTTTTGAAAAAAAAAAAATTACCAGCAATACATTTTTGAAAAAACAAAATATTACCAGCTATATATTTTTGAAAAAAAATTTACCAGCAATACATTTTTGAAAAAACAAAATATTACCAGCTATATATTTTTGAAAAAAAAAAAATTACCAGCAATACATTTTTGAAAAAACAAAATATTACCAGCTATATATTTTTGAAAAAAAATTTACCAGCAATACATTTTTGAAAAAACAAAATATTACCAGCTATATATTTTTGAAAAAAAAAAAATTACCAGCAATACATTTTTGAAAAAACAAAATATTACCAGCTATATATTTTTGAAAAAAAATTTACCAGCAATACATTTTTGAAAAAACAAAATATTACCAGCTATATATTTTTGAAAAAAAAAAAAATTACCAGCAATACATTTTTGAAAAAAACAAAATATTACCAGCAATAAATTTTTGGAAAAAAAAATTACTAGCAATAAATTTTGAAGGAAAAAATATTAGCAGCAATAATAATCTTGTTGGCATTAAATAACCCATTGAGATTGATATACCGTGAAACAAGCCAAACCAAACCAAACCAAACCAAACCAAACTAAAACAAACCAAACCAAACCATGTGCATTTTTTTTTTGCTTATAATGCATTTTTAATTTTCTTTATTTAAGTAAAGAAATCATGATATTTCAGAAATGTTACTTATTTACTTCTATCATCCTTATCATTAGTAGGACGTAGGCGATCATGGCTCTTTACAACTTCCAGTTCCTTGTAGCTCTAAGCAACTCTTTAATACTCTTCCCTGTCTCTGCTCTGCCATCTATTCACAAAAACTCGTCAGCTCAACATGCTGTGAGTATTAAGTTTTCAAAGCCGTCCTTCCTCAGAATATATACCAAAATTATCAACTTTAAGTTCAATTATTTAAGCATGACTGTCATTCTTGTTTTCATTTTTCTTTAAAACTTCCCTGCTGCTCCATGTTATTCTCAGCATCCTTCGGTAGAACCACATCTCTGTTGTTTCGAGTCTCTTCTTCGTCAGTAAAGAAACTGTCCAACGCTTGATGCCGTACAGGAAGACAGATATTAAATGTTAACCTCAAGGCACAAAAACGTGAAGGTTTTGTCATGATTTACACGCGGATTAATGTCCACATCTTTGTTGGTATTATCGTAACGTTTCGGCCTTCATCAGGTGCCTGTCGACCCGGCTAACTTTCGAACTGAACTCTTTATTTAATCTCCAAGAGAGGTTGGTTCTTTTCTGTTCCATTGTCCATGTCCAGAGATAGCTCGTTTCGTTCTTATTTAGTACTGTTCAGTTATACCTCGCCAAGTTTCCATTGAGTCCAAGTATACACTGCCCGGCCTAGGAATTGAACTCACAAGTACAGTTAGTACTGTTCAGTTATAGCTCGCCAAGTTTCCATTGAGTCCAAGTATACACTGCCCAGCCTAGGAATTGAACTCACAAGTACAGTTAGTACTGTTTAGTTATAACTAGCCAAGTTTCCGCTGAGTCCAAGTATACACTGCCCGGCCTAGGAATTGAACTCACAAGTACAGTTAGTACTGTTTAGTTATAACTAGCCAAGTTTCCGCTGAGTCCAAGTATACACTGCCCGGCCTAGGAATTGAACTCACAAGTACAGTTTTAATCCATCCCAGCGTTTCTCGACCGCTGCACCTGTGCGCAATACTGCGTCCTGAAAGTTAGGCAGTCGAATTCCAAGTTAGGAGGCTTTCGTCTTCCTCTTCCTCTCTTGTCGAACTCCCTGTCTCCGAGCTGAGAGGAACCCAGATGGGGCTATGTCGAAGGGCAGAACGTCGTTTGCGGAAGTAGACAAACCCGACCCCGTGTATACGGGGTCTACGGCAATTTTTGTCCGAGCCTACGTGCTTGAAATGCCCCACGTTAAAAACCGGCCCTGTGCCACCTCTTGCCTTGCGGGGAAGTTGGTAAATATTGAGTTCCAAGTTAACAGAAGAGTAACTTATGAATTATTTTTATATATAAAAAAAAATAATCTTTTTTTTAAAAAAAACCTAGAGACACTAAGCACATTGTTTCTATGTCTAAGTCAAGTGTTTGTCATTTGATATTTTAAACTGGATGCTAAATTCCTTGATCTTTAATCCATTCACTTTTGCGTTGTTAAAGGGAATCATTATCAGCCTCTCTAAAAATATAGTAGATTCTTCATAAATCCCTTTAAATGAAATAAAGAAAAGGGTACTATCTAGTACCCTTTTCTAGATAGCTATATATTATATAATTTCCTATATGACAAAGAATACCGCTACAATTTCTTCACATCTGAATAAGAGTCTTGAAGCGACTGAGATGTGGTGATGCTGATAATACTATAAGAAACGAACAAGATTCACGGAGACAATGTACTACAAATAAGCATCTGTTAACAATCAGAAAAAGATACCTAAAATTTGAGGGACATATGATGAGGAAAGAAGGCTTGGCGAATCTAAGAATCACAGTGAACATCGAAGGTACGAAAAGCATTGGAAAAATAACAAGTAACCTAAATTACGTGTTTGAGTAAATATATAAAAATCATTTGAAAAGCCATCCTTTTTACTGGAAACCATGCACAATTAATCAATTGTTTCTCAATCGGTGAGCCCCGGCCCACTAATACAACGGGAAAGGTAGTCAGATGCGCCTCAAGTTAACAGAATAGTAATGTATGAATTTTTTTTTATTTAAAAAAAAAATCTTTATTTTTAAAAAGCTTGGGACAATGTCTTTGTCAATTGATATTTTAAATTAGACGCTAAATTCCTTAATCTTTAATGAGTAGAGAATCCATTCCCTTTTGCATTCCTAATGGGATTTAAAACAGTCATTATCAACCTCTCTAAAAAATATAGTGGATTCCTCATAAATCCCTTTAAATAATACAAAAAAAAAAAAAAAAAAAATGATGCTAGATATATATTCTATTGTTTCTCAACCGGTGTCCCAGGGACGATTAATACACCGGGAAAAGTAGTCAGATGCATAACATTAACAGAAGAGTAATTTTGGAATTAATTTTATATTAAAAAAAAAAAAATCTTTATTTTTAAAAAGCTTGGGACAATATCTTTGTCATTTGATATTTTAAATTGGACGCTAAATTCCTTAATTTTTAACCAGGAGGTGATAATGAATTTCCGTTTGCCTTCTTCAAGTTATTTAAATCAGTCATTATCAACCTTTCTAAAGAAAAGAAAATAAACAACAGATTTTTTCATAAATCCCTTTAAATAAAAACTGTGCCGTTGATCTTCTTTAGGTATGCTAAACCAAACATTTCAAATATCATGAGTAATTTTGCCTTATTAAAATTTAAAGTGCGCCCCAGAATTTTAGTGATTCTACAAGTGCGCCCTGAAGTAAAAATGGTTAAGACCTACACTAGACTATTGTGTGACTTGGATCGACAAACAGCTGATGAAGGCCGTAGAGCGTAACGGGCAAAACGTTGTGATAAAAACAAAGATGAAGATGAGAGACCACGTGTAGATAATATCATTAAAAAATACGTCAGTTTAGAAAAGTGTTTTTTTAAATGCATTCTAAAATGAAAGCTATCATAATAAAATCAAACGTGATCTTTTCGAACGAAGTTATTTAAAATTAAAAAGCGTATAAAATCACCTAACGACAAAAACATAAAGGATTTTTTTGTTTGCTCAATGGATCAACATCAACGATTATCCTTCATTTCTCTTTGTTATTGACGTCAATATTATTTTTTGCGCTGAACGCACTTTTAAATAAATGCAAATATAAGAGACATTGACGTTTATGCACAAAATAACCTCAAAGTTTTAGGTTCGACTAAAGTGAGGGGTGTGAGGAAAGACATACACCCAACCATGCGGATTTAGACGCTTGTATGAAATTGTAGGATCCACTAAAATCCAATCGAACGAGTCGAGCGAGGTGATATCGACAGGCCGGGGATGGCGGGCAATTGAGAGAAGAGTCTGTAGCCTTCCTTCCTGCCATTCTATTTTGCTCGTTCTACCCACCTCCACCTACACGCAGTAAAGAATGAAATAAAAAGATAAATAAATGAATTTATGAAGCCGAATGAAATTAATAAGCAGAAAAACTAATAAAATTTTCTTTCTATGACCTCAGAGGCTGATTAAAATTTTTCTTTTGTATTTTATTTTACTTCTCCTTCAGACCGTGAGTAAGGACTGCGGACCATTTGAAAGAAGGAAAAACAAAATGAAATGATTAATATTTTATTCAAGGATTATATTTGTGGGCTTTTTTTATTATTTGATCCATCTTCTTCGTGAGTTTCATTAGCTTTCTTTCTTTTTTTCTTGTTTAGTTATTAGGTTGGTGCAAAAATAATGACGTAATAATGTCGTTTTTTTTTACGTTAAAAATACGTCAAAAAACGACATTATTACGTCATTATTTTTGCACCAACCTGATATTACTTTTTCTCTTTTTTTTTCTTCTATGGATGTGGTTTTTTTTGGGGGGGTATTTTTTTTTTTTTTTCGTTTTGCATTTTTTTTTCTTTTATCGATCGTTAGGATTTTCTGATTTCTTTCACTTTGCTGGTTTTGAGCATTTAATTCATACTATTTCATTTTCTTCTATCTATCTATCTATCCTTATCTGTCTGCATATCTATCACAGTCTTTCCTTATCTATCTATCTATCTATCTATCTATCTATCTATCCTTATCTGTCTGCATATCTATCACAGTCTTTCCTTATCTATCTATCTATCTATCTATCTATCTATCTATCTATCTATCTATCTATCCTTATCTGTCTGCATATCTATCACAGTCTTTCCTTATCTATCTATCTATCTATCTATCTATCTATCTATCTATCTACGTCGTATTTTTGCTCGACAATTCATGTATACAGGCAAGTGATGCATTGTGAGTAGCCTATTGTATAATTTTAACGCATAAGGCCTGACGATTGAGTTTGAGCATGAAACGGGCTGTCACCTCTAGTCGCTGACTGCTATCTATCTATCTATCTATCTATCTATCTACCACACTTTCCTTATCTATCTATCTATCTATCTATCTATCTATCTATCTATCTATCTATCTATCTATCTATCTACCACACTTTCCTTATCTATCTATCTATCTATCTATCTATCTATCTATCTATCTATCTATCTATCTACCACACTTTCCCTATCTATCTATCTACCACACTTTCCCTATCTATCTATCTATCTATCTATCTATCTATCTATCTACCACATTCCTTATCTATCTATCTATCTATCTATCTATCTATCTATCTATCTATCTATCTATCCGTCGCTCGACAGTTTATGTATACAGGCCAGTGATACATTATGTGTAGCCTATTGTATAATTCTAACGCATATGGCCTGACGATTGCGTTTGACCATGAAACCGACTGTCGCGTCGTATATGTAATATAAATATAATTTTAAGTGTCGGTATATTTATGGGTAAAAGTGTTCAATATCAGGGATAGAGGCTTTCGTATATGTACAAGTTTACCGCCGAGGCGAACACCGCGTGGCCACTGTCTGTTCCATGCTTGAACACAATCTTTAGACAATGTCTGTGATATAAACAAACTGATAAATGACCCGAAGATTGCGGTCATGCATGAAACAGACTGTCGTCGCTCGGAGTCGACCTCACTGGTAAGCTTTTCTTCTATTTTTCTTGCATTCGTACAAGAGATTTCTTTTATGGTCATAGAATATGATAGAACTTTCCAAATGAGCGCTTTTGTTTAATCCATTAGTCATTATTAGGGTTTTTTTTTTGTTTTGGTTTTTGCTTTGCTTGTCTGAATATGTAGATTTTTATAGCAATAGAAATATTTTATTTCCCGAACACAGCCAGTAAACTATAGCCGTGTTCATAATTGATACTACCGAGAATTGGTTACTTCTTTTTGATTATAAAAAAAGACGTGGATTTATACTTTATAGAAAAAGTTGCAAATTAAAAAAATTATGTTTTATTTTATGAAAGTATTTATTTATTTATATATATATTTGATATTTCAAATTGTCCTCAAATTGACGACACGTGATATGGAACGTCACACTTCGGATATTCCTAACTTAAATCTAACTGTCATAAATATTTTAAATGTTGTTTAAAAAAATTTTTTAACTATATCTAAAAAATTGCTTAACTATTGAAATATTTATAAAGATTTAAAACACCCAAGTCCCTATTCAACCTTAGTTTATGGTGTATTTAATTTTAAAATCCAATATGTTTCTTTATTTCTGCGTGTGTATGTGGAACTAAAATCGGAATCTATCAATAAATATTTGCAGTTTTCTAATGAATGTCCTGATTGATTAAAGTGTTTAGCTATGGGGGAATAAGGATTGTTTTTACATATGGTTTGTTTATGATTATTGAAACGAAATCTAAAATTATTTCCAGACTCACCAATATATCCACTATTAGGACATAAGGTGCAGAATAAATAATAGATTACGTTATGGATATCGCAGGTGAGGTTAGGTGGCTGTATCTTGATATTGGTGTTGGGTACAGAAAATATATTAGCTATTATTAAATGTTTGCAAACTAAGCAACGAGGTTTGTTACATTTGTAATTTCCTGATTGGTTTCTATTGTTTAGATATTTGGTAGAGGTGAGGATAGCTGATAGGTTAGTGTGATTGTTTCCTTGCATTTATGGGTGTTTTATCGAAAATGTCTTTGATCTTTTTGTCTAACTGGAGGTTCTTGTATATATATATGCATGTTTCATTAAAAACGGCAGACAAGGTACTACGGTTAAGATTTTATTTATTTTTTTAGTGTTCTGACAAGAGCTTTCTTTTCTGGACAAAGGGTGTGTAAGAACTGTCCAAATGTTTTATATTTCCGAGCGCTTTCGGCTATACCTTTAGCCATTATCAAGGATGATTCGATTTTTCAGCTGAATTGAGTGTGTGCGTTCTGTGTATGTCTTAGTGTGTGGTAGGGATGTTTTTAATTTCCGAATACGGTTATTTGGACAGTTCTAAACACCCTTTGTCGAGAAAAGAAAACTCTTGTCAGAACACAAGAAAAATTAAATAAAAAGCTTAACCGTAGTACCTTGTCTGTCGTTTTTAATGAAACATGCATAAAGGAACGATTGCTGCCTAAATTTACAACTATATATATATATATATATATATATATCTTGTGCATATTTAGGTAGCATATTTTCATTCAAACAGGTTTGGCTAAATAATTTCGACTTATCATGTCGATTAATTTTCGTTGTGAACCTTTCAAGTTCGTTGATTAATTTTTTGGTAAATTTAGAAAACTCAGTAAGAATTATACCGAAATTTTCTTTTGAACAGTTTTTATTTCCCCAAGTACTTTCAATCTGATCTGAGACCATCTTCAGGGAGTTGTCTGTTAATATGTATATATGTTTTTGTGAATTAAAAATATTTCAACTGATCGTTTTTTTTACTGCTTATGCAGCGTTTCTAGAATACAAATTTCAAGGTTGACGTGTTCCATTGTTTTTTTTTCAGTGTAAGGGAAGTAACATTTTTTTTTGTTTTTGTTCATACGTATATAATATTTTTTTCATAAGCTTTTAAGAACTTTGGTATCATTATAGTTGACTTTATTTATTTGGGGCATTAACTCTCTTGTATAGAAGGCTTCTTCCTCAATTTTCTAAATCTACCAAAAAATTAATTCGTGAAATTGAAAGGGTCACAACGAAAACTAATCGACCCGATAGTCTAAATTTTTTAACCATATATATATATATATATATATATATATATATATATATATATATATATATATATATATATATATATATATATATGTAAGTATATCGGGATGGCATTTCGGTCCCACCGTTCTACTAGCGAAACTTGCGTACTAGGTTGCTTCAGGTGAAATGTTTAATATATATATATATATATATATATATATATATATATATAATTGGTGTATACGGAATGAATTCCAATAACCAACAATTACTATTCTTAAAAGGTTCAACATCATTACTTGATAAGACACAGGAGGTGTTGAAACAAAATGGCTATTTTTGTAGTGATTTTATTACATATTTATCTTATAATTTTTTTAAAATAAATAATTTTATATATATATATATATATATATATATATGTGCGTGAAAATATATAGAAAATAGGAAAGAACTCGTTAGGTAAATAATCCAAAGTTCTTTAGTATTTTAGTTATTATTTTAAAAAAATAGTGCTCGATACAAAAGTAGAGCATATGTATGTATGTGTGTATGTGTGTGTGTGTGTGTGTGTGTGTGCATTCTTGGTGGCTATGATCGTTGGTAATCCTCCCTGAATACAAGACAGAAACTGATTTTCAAAATGGTAGTCTCTCTACGTACAGAAAACAAGGAATTAAAAGACAAGTGAAATTTTGATTGGGCAGACTAATCCACACCCTCGAGCACAGGACGGACAGTCAAGCCCAAGTTTAGAGAACAATTCCCTACGGGTCGTTAATGTAACGCGACAGCTTGTACCCATCTGTCCTGGGTGGCATGTCCAAATTTTGCGTGTAGAGTTACACGTGCTGATAGGTTTGTTGGTCAAATATAGGTAGCCACCAGCTGTGAAAAACACAGGCTATTGGAGAACATTCAGTTTAATAGAAATCAATGCCAATCAATCGTGAAAAGTTGGGCGTGGGACAGTTAACAGGTGGTGTCATCTGTCTCTGTTCATTATACCTCATGTTGTTCGAAGTCGTCATTTTGAGTTTATTGGGTATGGATGGGGGAAGGGTTAACATATTGTGACATTTGATGTAGCATCCAGATATAAAAGTAAATAGAATCTATCTATCTATCTATCTATCTATCTATCTATCTATCTATCTACTATCTCTGTTCAATTTTTATCTATCTCTGTTCATTTCTTTCTTTCTTTCTTTCTTTCTTTCTTTCTTTCTATCTATCTATCTATCTATCTATCTATCTATCTATCTATCTCAGTCTGTTCTTATCTATCTATCTATCTATCTATCTATCTATCTATCGCCGTATGTGTTATGTGCTCCAAAGATAATTCATCCCAAAGTTAAACTACCAAAATATCTATCTATCTATCTATCTATCTATCTATCTATCTATCTATCTATCTATCTATCTATCTATCTATCTATCTCTTATTTTTATATATCTTTATTTTTATCTATCTCTGTTCATTTCTTTCTATCTATCTATCTATCTATCTATCTATCTATCTATCTATCTATCTATCTCCGTATGTCTTATGTGCTCCAAAGAAAATTCATCCCAAAGTTAAACTACCAAAGTTTCTCGCACAGACACACACATACAGATAATATGAATATATGTATATGTATGTGTTTATGTGTCTATGTACGTATATATATATTATATAGTATATATAGATAGTATGAATGTATGTATGAATATATATATATATATATATATATATATATAGTCAGTGTACACATAGGAATCAACACTGGATAGTGACTTAGCTTCAAGCCTGATTGCGATTTTTTAACCCAATATACAAGGTACGATGTGTAAATAGTTATCATTTTATATTTTTAATGCGCGCTGTTTGATTTTGATTTCGTAGTATAGTAACACCATGACGCAATTCACTTCATCAGAAATTTGGAAACGGCATACCGTACTGCTTGGCATTCGCGCCGAAATCTCCAATACGAACATTTCAGAGTGTCTGTGCGTCTATCTGAGGACAATGCAGAGTATTCAGAAAGAGTTGGATGAGTCCAATGGTGATTAAGAAGGTGTTTGAAGTGTTCAATAGTGATGGCGACGTTATGCATCTATTAAACTTCTTACATGCCTCAGACTCAATACGGAACCCTGATGAGGTAGTGCTGCCCTGGGTCAAGAGGATAGCAGCTGGAAAACTCTATGTCTGGTAACTGGACTCTTCACCATGTCACACAAGCAGGGGTATCCAGACAATTTCTGAGACCATAACACCTAACTCCCCAGACTACAAACCCCTTGATTATTATGTGTGGAGCGCAGTTGAGCGAGAGACCAAGAAAACTCCTTGTAACACCAAAGATGAACTGAAGGCAAAGATTATGGCAACATTCACCCACTATAACAAGGAGACCGTCCAGAAGAGATGCGGGAGATTCTGAAGTCGTCTGAAGTGCGCGGATGAAGCCAATGGCGATTTCTATTGAATAAATTTACTCTTTTCTATTTCAAGATATTTTTGTATAATTTTGGTAAATATATATCTTAAAATGAAATGTCAGTATTATTTAAAGTAAAATCAAAATTATCTCCATTTTAAATTTATTTTTTCCATTCGACACATGCAAATTTATAAAGAAACTGTTCGACGTTTGTAACTTTTTATTCGAGTATTTTCGACCATTATCAATGAGATTAGCACCAGAAACAAAATTGCTCTCAATTGCCCATACAGAGAACCATCCCTGCCACCCCCATTAGAATGTCTGACGCTCAACTCCACAAAAGCAGCTCTTTTCGACTACTCGTTCTCACATTGACTCCTGACCTGAGATGGAACAAAAACAATGAGTCAGTAGCTTCGTCCCCCGCAAGGAAAGTTGGCTCCCTGTGCCGCGCCAGGAACATTTTCTACAAATCAAAATCTACAAATCAGCCATTCGCCCTTGCATGAAGTATTGCTGCCATATATGGTCTAGAGCCCCTTCTGTTTGTCTCAAGGTCATCGATAAAATCCAGACACCGATATGCAATGTAATTGGCCCTGATCTGGCATCTCGTCTGCAGTCTCTCTCTCACAGATGTGGCGTCGCTCCCTCTGTCTTTTTTACAAATACTTTCATGGTAACTGCTCCGATGAGCTGCCTTCTCTGGTTGCCAGACTTCATGAATTTAAGCGTTCAACTAGGCTGGCATCTCGTTCTCACCCTTTCACTGTCAAAACTGTTAAATGTAGCCGTCTCTTCTACTCCAATAGCTTCATGTCTCGCACCACTCGTCTGTGGAACTCCCTCCCCTTTTCCTGTTTCCCTGATAACTGTAATCTCCAACTATTCAAATGTAATGTCAACTGACGTCTTCAGATGCCTTGATATATCCCCTATCCTCTTCATCCTTTCCTCTATCACTCCTATTTGGTCTCACTCCAATTTTCTGTAACCCCTTGCGTGCTAGTAGCTTCCCGCCTTGCTTGGGGTGAAACGCTTAAAAAAAGAACTTACAATAATTGTTTTAAATACATTCTGGCATCTTTTTTTTTTTTAGAAACATTATTTCAGTTTAAATCTAAGTGCATTGAATTCAAGCGATATCATAAGTAAGAGATTTATAGCTATATATAACGGATATATATTTTCAATTTAATATTATTCTATTACGGGTCACATAATTTGACAGCGCCTAAAATTCTCCAGTAGCGGGCTGATAAACACATCGAAACTTATCCTGGATTAAGACCATTGCTTAAAGCTGAAGGCATAAAAAATAGACATCATTATGGGATACGATCCCTAGTCCTTACAACTTTACACCGAAATTGGATCCGTTAAACTCCTTAGAATTAGTGGGGATTATTATTTGCTCAATCCATATGGGAATGTAAAACGCATAAATCCTATTTAACGTCGCATAATTTCAGAAACTTCATCTGTCGCGTATCATTTATCAAATATCATAAACCAAATTATCATACCGTACTTACCAAATAAATGTAGTACCATTTATTCTAACGAATCTCCTCAAATACTACATTCAAATAAACCTAATAAAGCTATTTTTATTTCGTTAGGTGTCGAAAACCTTTCTATGACATAGTAACATTGACAGTCACAGAGTGATGGTGTAGCTATGAGGACACCTCTCAGTGCCTCTTTATTTGATTTGTACGTGGTTCTCTTAAAAGGCAAAATTTTTAATAAGTTTATCAAGCTTATATGTTCCATATGTTGATGATATATTCAGATTAACGAAAAATATAGACGGTATAAACAAATCTTGAAAAACCTTTATGGAAAACTCTGACCTGCCTGTTTCATCATAACTTAACATTAATGATAAAATCCTTAAAGTCTAATAATGCATAAATTTACCTTTTCACTATCTACAAAATTTCCAAGCCCAAATCCTTGTTTTTTTTTTAATATTATCAAAGTAAATGTTCTCACAGATATAATACAGCTGTTATAAAGAATATAATCAGCCATGCTATATATATATTTATAAATAATTTCCTAGTAATTGTTCTGATGAACTTTCTTCTATACTGTTATTTTAAGTAAGAATGTGTTGTTTTGGCTTAAGGAATATTGTGGTATGTTTCGGTCAGTAATCATGGCAAGTCAAGTTTAAGATATGACAGTTTGAAGACCAGCCTTCTCGTATCCCCGCTTTTGGCCTTGTGCCACATTTTTCTATTATGGTTTGTAGACATTATGAATTTAAGCGCAGTACTAGATTGGCGGCAAGATCTAATTATTTTACATTTGAAATGGCTAAATGTAACCGTAAGTTCTAAGTTAAGAGTTTCTTCTCTCGCACTTCTCGCTTGTGGAACTTTCTACTGGCTTCTTGCTTTCCAGTCAACTTTGATCATCAAAAATTTAAATGCAATGCCAATCATTTTCTTCTGTCTTCTTAATTACAAAGAGTTCTTCACGTAGCTTCTCTGTGCCTTTTCTATAAATACTTTCATGGTAATTGTTCTGATGAACTGTCCTCTATACTGTTATTTTTATCACCTCCACACAGACAAATTATACATATGGGAACTAGTTAGGACTACATAGAGACTTGAGGTATTATGGCGACTGTTGTGAGAATGGTAAGTAAGAATGTGTTGTTTTGGTGTAAGGAATACTGTAGTATTTTGGGGCCAGTAATCGTGGCTAGTTTAAGATAAGATAGATTGAAGACCAGCCTTCCCCTACACTTCCTTTTGAACTTGTGCCATATTTTTGTATGATTCAAAATAAATATTACTTTTCTCTTTGGTACCTAGACTTTACGAATTTAATCGCAGTACTAGATTGGCGGTTAGGTCTCATCATTTATGTAACCGTAAGTTTTATGCTTATACATTCTTCTACCGCACTACTCGTTTGTGGAAATCTTTCCGGCTTTTTGATTTCCATTTAAATTTGATACTCAAAAATGTGAATGCAATGTCAATCATTATCTTTAGTGTTGTAAACTAGGGAAGGTTACTGAATAGAATAATCACCGAAGGTTGGTAATGAACGATAATACTTAGGACAAGAACAACACATATAAGATTTGCCAGCAGCCCGTAGAAGAAGTAAAGTGAATTCCATAATGAATCTCCAACTGCAGAATATCTACCAACTGCCCCACGCGGTCAGATGTGGCACAAGGCCGAATTTAATGTGGGGTATCCGAGCCCGTAGGCTCGGCCAAAAATTCCTTGTAGACCCCGTATAAAACGGAGTCGGATAGCTGTTTCCCGAAATCGATATAGCCTCGTCCGGGGATCCTCTCTGCCCAGAAGCAGAGAGTTTAACCAGCACAGCTGGAGACGAATCTCCGACTGCAGACAAACATACAGTATTTACTACTGTATTTATGTGAATGGGGACCTACCCATTATCGTCCGTAGGTATGCTACAATTAGTTTTCTTAATTCCTGTTCTTTTATTGTTTTTCGCTTTTTAATATTTCGTTTTTCTCATATTCTCTCACACTCAGTAGCCCTTGGCATCTTAGTATTTTTATTACCTTGCTTGGGACGAAATGATTAAAAAAATCCTTCTTCACATACATAATTTGGTAAAACAAATATTTATTCCCTGTAGCTTCCATGACCACAATACTGACGATAAATAAAATAAACTTTAAAGAATTTTAGGAAAATTAGTAGTGAACAATCATTATTTAAACAAAATTCAAAAGATGATTACTTATTCTATCTTAACCGAACTATAAACAAGATGAAAAAGCTCTTAAAAATATAATTCGCTAGTTAATAGTTGTAATAACTGCTTTAGATTTAATACTTAGTATAATAAGTTCAAAATATCTAACTTAATTATTACTAAAACTCGAGGCCTCAAAAGTCTCCCGCTGTATACAAATAATGTCTTTTACAAATTCTAGTGTCCTTTGGAAAATTACATCTTCAGTATCAATAATAAAAATTAAAGTATTACATTGGCCACACAACCAGTACACTATCTTATATAATAACTTGTCACTTATCGAAAATCATATAATTCGCTGGTACATACAACCTAATAATTGTAACAAATACATAAGCTCTATCATTCATTATAAAATGCTTAAAGTATCTTACCTAATTATTACCAGTTATACAGGACTACAAAAAAAAAAAAAAAAAACTAACCTCCGTAAAAACAATGTTGTTTGCGAATTTTCGTGCTTTTTGAGAGATTGTATCTTCAACACTAATAATCAAGACACAGTAATTGGTAACATAACCACCTCACTTTCTCGTAGGCTAACTTGCTAGCTATCGAAACTTAATGCATTTCGTACAAATATCGATCATCAAATCACGAACACTCAACATGCAAGTAATAAGACAAATGTTGGTAGACTAGAAATACTCGTGAAAATTTCACTGTTTTCCTATTTGGCATTTCTAATGGATCTTAATTCTTCAGTTAATGATTGAATAAACTAATGGCAAGTTCTGTGACAATAAAATATCCATAGAAATTCCTTTATCACATCATTAAATATTTGAGCTTAACAACTTTAACAAAATATTTCAATAACAATCATGAATAGAAATGATGGTCGTTATTTTAAGAAGTAAGGTGATACAAATAAAAAGATTTGAAATTGACAACTTTTTCCATTTCAGTGAAACGGACATTAAACATTTGTATCTTCTTTTCTATCTTCCCTTCTTTCATTTTCCCACTGAAACCAAGTAGCTTTCTGATATGTCTTTTCCGTCTTTCCACGCGATCAAAACGAAATAGTTCATAGTCAGTATGTGATATTAAAAGATTATTTCATTATTTATGAGGTATTGGCAGGACGTAAAGGTCGTGCTAACTAAAGAAGGAACAAGCATAATTATAATAAGAACATACTAATATATTATAATACGCTATGAGGTATTGGATTGGCCTGAAAACTTAAATACCTCTTTCTTCAATTTTTTCTTTCTTTTTCTCATTGAAACCAAGTAGCGTCTCTGATATGTCTTTTCCGTCTTTCCATGCAATCAAAACAAAATAGTCCATTATTTATGAGGTATTGGATTGGTATGAGACTTTAAATATTTCTATCTTCCCTTTTTCTTTTTTCTTTTTCTCATTGAAACCAAGTAGCGTCTCTGATATGTCTTTTCCGTCTTTCCACGCGATTAAAAGGAAATAGTCCATTATTTATGAGGTATTGGATTGGTCTGAGACTTTAAATATTTCTATCTTCCCTTTTCTTTTTTCTTTTTCTCATTGAAACCAAGTAGCGTCTCTGATATGTCTTTTCCGTCTTTCCACCCGATCAAAACGAAATAGTCCATTATTTATGAGGTATTGGACTAGCCTGAGACTTTAAATATTTCTATCTTCCCTTTTTCTTTTTTCTTTTTCTCATTGAAACCAAGTAGCGTCTCTGATATGTCTTTTCCGTCTTTCCACCCGATCAAAACAAAATAGTCCATTATTTATGAGGTATTGGACTGGCCTGAGACTTTAAATATTTCTATCTTCCCATTTTCCTTTTTTCTTTTTCTCCTTGAAACCAAGTAGCGTCTCTGATATGTCTTTTCCGTCTTTCCACGCGATCAAAACGAAATAGTCCATTATTTATGAGGTATTGGCAGGACGTAAAGCTCGTGTTAACTAAAGAAGGAACAAGCATAATTATAATAAGAACATACTAATATATTATAATAGGCTAATTAGAAAACGCTCAAAATACTGGAATAAATGACACAACCGACATTTCTCATAAACTTGCAATTAATAACAATCTATTTTCCCGATGTTTTGATAAATTCTCATGGCAGCTATTTCACTACTTCACTATATAAATCCCACAAAGAAAGTTTTTTGTCTATTCACTTACCAAAGTGAATATTCTCACAGATATAAACTTGATATTGTAAAGAACAGGATCAATCCTAATAAACAAATTTTCTCCTTACACATATAAAGCAACGACTAATTAAGAATAATTTTCGAAATCATGTCTTTGATGAGCAAATATAATTAGCTTGGAAGACTTTTAGACCAACATATCACAAACACTAATGCTGATATAATTAAAGCTATTATGTTAGAAAAAAGTCCCTAGCGACTTGAAGAATGAAAAGAAAAAAATGACGCTTTGGTCTTAATTGATATATTTAATCAGGATTATATTTCCCCTCATTGTGGATAAAATAACCCCATCTATTTGACAGACTTTTGATCCGTCGTGCGTAAAATTATTCATGTTCTGATGCAAGGAAACACTTAAAATAAGTTTTAATGTCTTTACAATTAATAAACGGTTTTCCCTTACAAAAAATTACAATGATCTGAAAAGATGATAGTCAGATGGAACACGGTCAGGAGCGTAAGGAGGAAAAGGCAAAGCTTCTGTATTTAGTGTCATAGTATTTTCTTGGGTGATTCCGTCAGTATGTGATCTTTAATTATCGTAAAAGAGCAACACGTGTTTTTGATTTAAAAATGATGGGCGCTTTTGATGCAAATTTTTGTGCAAATTGACGAAATACTTTTCCACATTAACTCTTTTCGTTTTGGTTTAGCACTTCATGATAGAGAACCATCAAACGTTGAGTATTATTCTTTTTGGGTGCAGTTCGGATTTAGGGATACATTCTCAATTTCAAGTGGGTGCTAACCATAGTTATTCTCTCTGTATATGATTAGAGAGAACCCCACTTTCATATTCCTGATGATGATTCTGTCCAGGAAATGGCCAGCACTAAGTCTACTCTTCAATGACGGGCAGGAGGTAACGCTTTGATGAAGCTGAGAAGCCGTCAGATGATGGACACATTGACCAAAGTTACATATTTGTGTTCATAGACGTATTTTATGACTACAGTGAGGCTGGAACGGTTTTAAATAATTTCCTGGACAAAGATCTTAGGATTTTTCTAAGTTACAATTTACAAAAGCTCGATGTTGACAAAATTTGGTCGTCCAAATAGAAGTGGATTTTCGGGAGAAAAATTTCCCGATCAAAACTGTCCAAACCATCGTTGGCATATCCGGAGGCTTAAAGCCTAAATTTTATAAACAGAACAAATACTTCTTGCAGCTTCTGTCGCTGAATATCCTTTTTTTTATCAACTTATACAGTATACGGTGTCTGATATATATCTGACCTAAACTCACTTTAAAAAAAACTGCCCAGGGTAAGACGATAAATTACATCCACTTTCTGGGTAAGACGATAAACTACATCCGCGTCCTGGGTAAGACGAATAAACTACATCCGCGTCCTGCGTAAGACGATAAACTACATCCGCGTCCTGGGTATGACGATAAACTACATCCACTTTCTGGGTAAGACGATAAACTGCATCCGCGTCCTGGGTAAGACGATAAATTACATCCACTTTCTGGGTAAGACGATAAACTGCATCCGCGTCCTGGGTAAGACGATAAGCTACATCCGCGTTCCTGCGTAAGACGACAAACTACATCCGCGTCCTGGGTATGACGATAAACTACATCCACTTTCTGGGTAAAACGATAAACTGCACCCGCGTCCTGAGTATGACGATAAACTACATCCGCGTCCTGGGTATGACGATAAACTGCATCCGCATCCTGGGTATGACGATAAACTACATCCGTGTCCTGCGTAAGACGATAAACTACATCCGCGTCCTGGGTATGACGATAAACTACATCCACTTTCTAGGTAAGACGATAAACTGCACCCGCGTCCTGGGTATGACGATAAACTACATTCGCGTCCTGGGTAAGACGATAAACTACACCCGCGTCCTGTGTATGACGATAAAGTACATCCACTTTCTGCGTAAGACGATAAACTACATCCACGTCCTTGGTAAGACGTTAAACTACATCCTCGTCCTGGGTGTGGCGATAAACTACATCCACGTCCTGGATAAGACGATAAACTGCATCCGCGTCCTGGGTAAGACGAATAAGCTACATCTGCGTCCTGTGTAAGACGATAAACTACACCCGCGTCCTGGGTAAGACGATAAGCTACACCCGCGTCCTGGCTATGACGATAAATTACATCGACTTTCTGGGTAAGACGATAAACTGCATCCGCGTCCTGGGTAAGACGATAAATTAATTACGTCAAACAGCAAGACCTCTGATCAGAAAGTTTTGAGGAGCGTGGAACCACCTTTTAATTGCTGGTCTTTCCATGTCCTCCATGACCCGGGGTGGTAGCACCTGTTAGGAGGGGCAGGTCCCAACTACGGGCAAATAGTTACCCCTCCCCACCAAAACACTATGAAAGTTTAGAAATTGGTTTTAATACCAGTAATAAATTTTTTGAGGAAAAATTATTACCAGGAATACATTTATTACCAGCAATACATTTTTGAAGAAAAAATATTTACACCGATATTTTGAAGAAAAATATTATCAGCAATGCATTTTAAAGGTTAAAATATATTATCTGCCATACCGTTTTGAAGGTAAAAATATTACCAGCAATAAAAATCTTGTCGGCATTAAATAATCCATTGAGGTTGATATGCTGCAAAACAAACCAAACCAAACCAAAGCTTTAAAAAGGTAAAACTCATACAAAATGTATCCACTCTGATATTAAGTAATCTGTAAAGAAATAAAATATTAAAGGCTAAAAATGAATGTTTATTCTTGTCGGCAGGAATTACTTTCTAACCTAAGAGAACATCATTAATTTAATCGATGAAACTAGATGAAAACAACAACCACAACAAAACAAAAACCAAAAAAGAAAAAAAAAAAAACAAGCCCAAAACATTATAATATCGGTATTTTATTGAAACGTTAAAATAGACGAATTTTCTAACAGAAGCAAATATGAGATTTAATTCATAGAAAAACCACATAATGAAAATTCGTGCTATACGGATATAAAAATACTTCGAAATTTTGAAATTATTTTTTTCATTCATTTCACCCCTAGCTAGACAAGACCGGGGAGGAGTGTGAACCGGACAATACTGATGAAAAAAAATAAAAGAAACAAAAGTATATGAAACAGAAATTGTAATTCTCTCGGGAACTCTTAGTATTGGGAGTTTTCAGGATAATTCCCGTAATAGAAGGATAGGGATAGTCCCTGAAAAAAAAAAAAAAATGAATAGTTGAACTATTTCATTGAGTGAGTGAGTGAGCGTGGGCAGTGTCGAGACAAGGATTTGTTTTCCGGGTGGAGATTTGTGTTCTTCCTCGTTCGTGGTGTTACTAAAAGGAGTACGCGTTTTTAACTTCGCATTTCACATACTCCTGATTTTTTTAGTTCAGGATGCCCATCGTACCGAAAGGACTAGCTGCTTCAAATCGGACCTTTAACGGGTGTACGTCTTTCTGGCTAAACAGGGTGTAGTAGCGGCTGCACCATTCTGTTGCTTTATCGACAATTCAAAAAGCTATAACCTCATGGTTGTACCTAGATCGATAAAAAACAAAAAACAAAAAAATGAATAAATTTTGGTTATTCGAAACAGCAGATGTTTATTCATGGGAAATCCTGATAGTAATGACTGAAAAGTTCTCGAGGTTTATATTCTATGATTAAAGAGAGTTGCTAAGGAAACGTAGCACAGTGGATAAAGGCGTTAGTAAGATCCAGTGACAAGACCCAAAGAGTGTGAGTTCAATACCCAGTTAACGCAGTGGAGAACTTGGAGAAGGGAATTAACAGGAGATAACTGACTTCCATTAAACATGGCTCGTGGAACTAGAACATTCTACCCCACTGAGCGAAATAAAGGGTTCAGTTCGACATTCCAACCACCTGAAGAAGGCCTGGGCGTACAACGGCCGAAACGTTGTAATAAATATGGCGACAAATATGAGGACAATAGTCCGAATAATGTAAATAGTGTACATAATACCTCATCTCAGAAATATAGACAGATACTGAAGGATCGGATAAATATGGCGACAAAGATGTGGACAATAGTCCGAATAATGTAAATAGTGTACATAATACCTCATCTCAGAAATATAAACAGATACTGAAGGATCGGATAAATATGGCGACAAAGATGAGGACCGAATAATGTAAATAGTGAACATAATACCTCATCTCAGAAATATAGACAGTGAAGGATCGGATAAATATGGCGACAAAATGAGGACAATAGTCCGAATAATGTAAATAGTGTACATAATACCTCTTCTCAGAAATATAGACAGATACTGAAGGATCGGATAAATATGGCGACAAAGATGTGGACAATAGTCCGAATAATGTAAATAGTGTACATAATACCTCATCTCAGAAATATAAACAGATACTGAAGGATCGGATAAATATGGCGACAAAGATGAGGACCGAATAATGTAAATAGTGTACATAATACCTCTTCTCAGAAATATAGACAGATACTGAAGGATCGGATAAATATGGCGACAAAGATGTGGACAATAGTCCGAATAATGTAAATAGTGTACATAATACCTCATCTCAGAAATATAAACAGATACTGAAGGATCGGATAAATATGGCGACAAAGATGAGGACCGAATAATGTAAATAGTGAACATAATACCTCATCTCAGAAATATAGACAGTGAAGGATCGGATAAATATGGCGACAAAATGAGGACAATAGTCCGAATAATGTAAATAGTGTACATAATACCTCTTCTCAGAAATATAGACAGATACTGAAGGATCGGATAAATATGGCGACAAAGATGTGGACAATAGTCCGAATAATGTAAATAGTGTACATAATACCTCATCTCAGAAATATAAACAGATACTGAAGGATCGGATAAATATGGCGACAAAGATGAGGACCGAATAATGTAAATAGTGTACATAATACCTCTTCTCAGAAATATAGACAGATACTGAAGGATCGGATAAATATGGCGACAAAGATGTGGACAATAGTCCGAATAATGTAAATAGTGTACATAATACCTCATCTCAGAAATATAAACAGATACTGAAGGATCGGATAAATATGGCGACGAAGATGAGGACCGAATAATGTAAATAGTGAACATAATACCTCATCTCAGAAATATAGACAGTGAAGGATCGGATAAATATGGCGACAAAATGAGGACAATAGTCCGAATAATGTAAATAGTGTACATAATACCTCATCTCAGAAATATAGACAGATACTGAAGGATCGGATAAATATGGCGACAAAGATGTGGACAATAGTCCGAATAATGTAAATAGTGTACATAATACCTCATCTCTGAAATATAAACAGATATTGAAGGATCGGATAAATATGGCGACAAAGATGAGGACCGAATAATGTAAATAGTGTACATAATACCTCTTCTCAGAAATATAGACAGAGTTGTTAAACTAATCGCTATTTTTATTTTGTTGTGGGTTTTATTTTCACTGCATTTTGTTACCGTTAAAAACTATCCGGTTTTTCCAGGAAGTGTGACACCCACAATTAACCTTGACAGAAATCAATTAGCTCACAAGAGTTTTTATAGTGCGTTAGCTTCTCACAAATGAGATAAATAATAACGGCTATAAAACATCGTAAGTGAATGGTTTGAGAAAAAGATTAGTCAGCCTTATGAGGCAACTAATAATAATAATAACGGCTATAAAAAAATCGTCAATAAATTGTCCTTTAAAGACACCTGAAATACATTTGAAGTGATAATCAGAGGTGCTTTCGTGAAGTTAAACAAGATGGACACTCTCCACACACACACACACGCATATATATATATATATATATATATATATATATATATATATATATATATATGTATATATATATAATGTTCCACCGAAATTCGAGCTCGGCTCGACGATTTCTCGTTCTAAGTCGTTCCAATAATATATATATATATATATATATATATATATATATATTATGGACTCTCCCGTCGGTTTCGACGTATAAGTATTTGACAATTTACCAATTGAATCACTTATGAATTTTGTGCGAAAATCTTAAGTGGCACTTGAAATCCGCAAGTGATTTTGCAAAGGAGGCCGCCTATGTCGTATGAGGCCACTGTTAGATTGACCTTTTAGATCTTGCTCTCGCTTCTTGAAGACGATTGAGACTAGCTGACTGAAAACCAGTGAGTCCACTGAAACATTAAAATATTATTATTAATGTGCTTTACTTAAATGTTATTTTATACGCATACTCATATTCGAGTAAATACTCAGCTTATGGGGAACATACAATTTTTTATTAAAGACCACTGTCAAGATATTGTGGTTAAACGTTTTATTTATTTTTTCTTGTGTGCTTTTTTTTTAAGTGTGTAAAAATTGTCCAAAAATTCTACATATCCGAACACTTTTGGCTATTCTTTTAGCCATTAACAATGATGGTTTTTATTTTTATTTTCTGAATGCGTGGATTTTTTATATATGTCTCTAGTGTTATAGGAATGTTTTTGTTATTTTATTATTATTTTCCAATCACGGTCAGCACATTGTGGCCATGTTTATGGTTGATGTTATAGAGTGTTGGCTTTTTACTTTTTATTATTAGTGCTTCCAATATTTTAGTCTATTTTTACACGTGGTTGACTTTATTATACCTCTATTTTCTAGAGGTGTGTTGCGAATGGAATTTCTCGTGTGTTTAAATGAATCCAAATTGAGCTATGGTCCGAGCGGTGTAATGTGAGTCCTCTTGATAGGCATGTAGTGTTATATCCAATATATAAATTTGTCTTGATATAACGTCTTTACCTGATATGAATTGGAATGATTACATCGACTGAATTGCTTGGTCTGCTTAATAGGAAAGTTCATTGTGTCGTGCGAGAATCAATATTGCACCTTTAATAGTTTATCATTCATCTGTGTATTGCATAGTGCTGCCACAATGGGCTGGGGCTTCTTCTACGTATCTAGAGGCACTTAACAATATACAAAGAAAATCTGCAATGTTATCGGGTCTGACCTAGCATCTCGGCATCAATCAGTTTCCCATCGCCGTAATATGGTTTTCCTGTGCCTTTGTCATAAATATTTTCATGTTAATTGTTCTGATGAGCTTTACTCTTTGGCATCTCGACTTCCTGAATTCAAACGTAATACTAAATTGGCAGTTAGGTTTCATCCTTTTGCAGTTGAAATAGCTATATGTAAGTGTAAATTCTATTATAATAGTTTTTTTCTCTGACACTTCTCGTCCCTGGAATTCTTTTTCGGACAATTGCCCTTCATGTCTTCAAAAATTTAAATGTAACGTCAATCGACATAGTCTTTTGAATACCGTTCTTTTTATTGTCCTTTCTTCTCAGTAATGTTTTCTCAGTTTTCTTCTGTCTCAGTGACCCCCTTGCGTCCTCGTGGCTTTATCACCTTGCTTGTGGTGAAATTATTTAAAAGATATTTAAATGAGACTCGCTAGCAGCATCGATGAAAAATATGAACTAGACGAGATATCCCAAGATATGAGCAGTGGAACGAGAACAGTCTACCCCCGTAGATTAAATGAGGGGTTCATTTCGAAATTCCCTACCAATTACCAAGATCGATATACACCTGATGAAGACCGATGTGCACAATGGCCGAAACGTTGTGATGACAACAATAAAGATAAGTTCGAATATAGTGTAAATAATAATGCATTCGCTAATTTTTGTAAATAATCCCGGTCATTCGTTAAATAATAATTTTTTATACTACTGGTCATCGAATAGAAGGCCCAAGAGCCACTCAAGGTATAACGTTACTTGATGAGATAGTTGCAAGGGCATACTAGGAGGCGTGTTAGTGGCTTTATCACCTTACTTAAACTGGTTAAAAGAAAAATGAAAGAGGTACCCCCCGAAGTCCGGACATCGACAAAAATAAATAAATGCTACTATAGTGACTTTAATGAGGGCTTTAGTGAAAATTAGCTCCCATAAGATCTGAAACATCGTTCCATGATTGTGCTCAATTGAGACCCAAATTAGTCCTAGGCAGCTGTTATTAATTTCATTGGAAAACTAATCAAACAGTACTTTTTTGTTTGTTTTTATTAGATATTTTATTAATATAAACCTACTGCTTCCTTATTCGACGATCAAAATATTTTCTTTCCGTTTTTATGGCCTTTAGCTACCTTTCTGTACAATTGACTCAAAGAGTTATTTTTCGATATTTCCAAATAGTTGGAACAACTGATTAGACAAGGAGGGATGCATGGCGCAAAATTAGTAACAATCAGAATCTGACTCGCCTGGAAAATACGCAGAGTATAGTGATTTTCCAAGCGTAGCTTAGATGCGGCACAAGGCCGAAAGCATGGGGCAACCAGTGAGGATCGAACTCCCAACACAGTGATAATTGTTTTAGCGAGATAAGCTTGCTAACCATTACACCAGCACGAGGTGCCCAAAGACGTGGAGTATAGAAGTATTTGTTATACCACTTCTGTGATTGCTTATTTTGATTGTCGTCTTTGCATCGCAATAAAGAACGCTGTCATACTACAAAATCACTGGAAGGGTTTATTGTCAATAAAGAAGTTATGTTTTTATCCTGGTTAGGTATTTAGACGAGCCAAAATTATAAATATCTGTTTTTTATACACAAGTCTACAGCTAAAAATTAGTCGAATTTATACTTGATTCTATAGGTGAACATTGTTCGGGTTTATACATGAGTCTATAGGTAAGCATTGTTCGGATTTATATTTGAGGCTATAGGTAAACACTGTACGGGTTTATATTTGAGGTTATAGGTAAACATTGTTCAGGTTTATTCTTGAGTGTATAGGCAAACATTGTTGACTGATGGGTTGTGCAGCAGCATGGTTAGATCAAGTCATTCTCGTCGCTGGGCGAATCCTGTTCTTATCGGTTGTTGGCAGTTGCATTCTTGCGTCGCTTGTGAGCGCGCTCAGTTGTCACATGACGCTGATATGTTCGGAATATTCATATTCCTTCTAAAGCCTGGCTACTGTTGCCTGAGAAAAACTTGCCATCTTAGCGATACAGAGTGCTCCATTTTTTGATCCCACGACATTTATTCTGCTGTCAAACGATGTCAAATCCCATCTGTATCACATGGCTGCCACACCTACACTGTCTCAGTAAAATTACATAGCAAGTTACCAGAATTGCGTTTGGACAATAACTATCATGTTCTGTATAATGTCATCCGACTTCAGGAAGTTCGAAGCTATCCATTGCAGTTCTGTCTGTGATTTCTCGGTATGGTTTGAGTGTTTAGCCCATTAATAATTATGCTTCGTGTATAAGTCCACTCAATATTTTGAAGAACCTCCCTTCAAGACGAGGGGGATCATGGCTCTCCAGAATTTTCCGTTCTTTGTAGCTCTTAGTAAATTGTCTCTTTTCTCTATCTCTCCTAATCCCTGCTCTCCCATCTTCTTACAGAAGCTCGTTATATATATATATATATATATATATATATATATATATATATATATATATATATATATATGTGTGTGTGTAGGGAGGTCAATTGATAAAAATCGTCTGAGAATACCGGAAGGTTGAAACCAATGTAGCAGATTCAACTGATCTAATATTTAAAGATATATATATATATATATATATATATATATATATATATATATATATATAATTATATTAATTCAATTTAAATAGAAAACAGACAACCTTCCTGATGTTAAGACCCTTAAGGTTGTCTGTTTCCTCTTTAAATTGAATTAATAATTGCCCTGATTTGATATTGAGCTCTCTGGATTACATCCTTCTTGGGATTATCCATACGGATTACCAAACTTTTCATTATTTAACTATATATATATATATATATATATATATATATATATATATATATATATATATATATATATATATATATATATACAAAATCAATTAACGCACGCACACACAAATACATGCGTATATATAGCAACAAAGACAGACATACAAAAATTTCAAACCTGAAGTCGGTGCTGTTTTCGCCTGCAATCTGTAGTCTCGAACCTAAAATGAAAAGAAGATATTGGCCGACGCCCCGGTCTTTTGTCAATCGTTGTAGAACTCATGACGGCATGAGTGTTGAGATGGTCCCCTGTAGTGCGCATGAGCGTACACGTGTGCGCATCTATCGGACCGCGCATATTGTCACGTGGTCTCACGGGCACTCATCCAGTGGACAGTATTGAAGAAGCTGAAGTTGTATGGTCACAAGCACTGATGTCCAAACACAGTTCTCGATATGAAGTTACAAGAATTGCGTTTGGACAATCATCGCCTGAAAACTGATTTCGAGGCCGGGGAGAAAGTCCAAATCAAAACATTGGTGAGTTTATTAAATATAAACATTTAAAAAAAAAACATTTAAAAAACGAGAACAAAGAAAATTACGCATTAATGAATGATGCCTGGGTTTAAAGATAGTTTTAGCGAAAAGAAGACTTCAGAAATGACTTGGGATTATCTTTCTCCTTAAGTGGACATGCGTGATGCATGCTTGGGTGATCATAACTGTCCACAATTTCTTCTACCTTTTGGCTCTTAATAACTTTTGTCTTTTTGTCATCTCTCCCACACCCTGCTCCGCCATCCATTCACTCAAAATTGTTCGGGTTTATACTTAAGTCTATAGGTAAGCATTGTTCGGATTTATAATTGAGGCTATAGGTAAACATTGTTCAGTTTTATTCTTCAGGCTATAGGTAAACATTGCACGGGTTTATATTTGAGGTTATAGGCAAACATTGTTCAGGTTTATTCTTGAGTGTATAAGCAAACATTGTTCGGATTGTATACTTGAGGCTATAGGTAATTATTGTTCGGTTTTATTCTTGAGGCTACAGGTAAACATTGCACGGGTTTATATTTGAGGTTATAGGTAAACATTGTTCAGGTTTATTCTTGAGTGTACAGGCAAACATTGTTTGGGTTTTATACTTGAGGCTATAGGTAAACATCGGGTTTATTCTTGAGTGTATAGGCAAACATTGATCGGATTGTATACTTGAGGCTACAGGTAAACATTGTTCGGTTTTGTTCTTGAGGCTATAGGTAAACATTGTACAGGTTTATATTTGAGTGTATAGGCAAACATTGTCCAGGTTTATTCTTGAGTGTATAAGCAAACATTGTTCGGATTGTATATTTGAGGCTATAGGTAAATATTGTTCGGTTTTATTCTTGAGGCTATAGGTAAACATTGTACGGGTTTATATTTGAGGTTATAGGTAAACATTGTTCAGGCTTATTCTTGAGTGTATAGGCAAACATTGCTCGGGTTTTATACTTGAGGCCATAGGTAAGCATCGGGTTTATTCTTGAGTGTATAGGCAAATATTGTTCGGATTGTATACTTGAGGCTATAGGTAAACATTTTTCGGTTTTATTCTTGAGTCTATAGATAAGCATTGGTCAGATTTATATTGGAGTCAGGTGGTAAATATTACTCGAGTTATACTTGAATCTATAGGTAAATTTTGGATGGGCTTATATTTGAAAGGACTAAGTAACAATCGCAAGAACATTGAATGCATAATTGTTAGGTAAACATTGTACGGGTTTATATTTGAGGTTATAGGTAAACATTGTTCAGGTAAATTCTTGAGTGTATAAGCAAACGTTGTTCGGGTTTTATACTTGAGACTATAGGTAATATAGAATTCACCAGGTATGATGTTCTTTTGCCCTCCTGTCTCTTTTACGTTCAATATGTCATGTCGGTATTTAATTTTCCAAGCCCTCTTTCTCCATTATGAGCCCTAGAAATTCGAACTGTCTCTTCCTGGTGTTAAGTCTAAGTGTCATTTTTGTTACCGTTGTCTGTAGAAGTTCGTCGTTACTGGGTCTATGTTATTCTCAGCATCCTTCTTTAGAACCACATTTCTATTGCTCCAAGTCTCATCCTGATCTGTGAGGGGATTGTCCAGCATTTACAACCATATGGGACGACTGATGCTACATAAGAGTTCATTACTCGTTTCTTTGTTTCTAAAAATATTTTCCTGTTTCTTAATACTTTGCTTAGCTTTTGGAAGGCATCTTTCCCTATCCCAAATGCTCATTCAGATTTCCATGTCAAACTTTATGTCCTCTGTTAATTTGCACGTTGAACTGTTTCTTTTGCTAACGATCATGCATTCAGTCTTCTTGCGATTGATACTTAGTCCTTTTTTCTAGCTTTCCTTTATTACTTTCAATAGTTCGTGTAGTTCATTTTCTGTGTCTGCTATCAACACCGTGTCATCTGAATATCTTATGTTGTTAAAAATGAGGCCACAAATAATGAATCCTGGCAGGACTTCTAATTCTCTCAGAATGGTCTCACTGTATAGGCTGAAAAATTCTGGTGAGAAGACGTACCCTTGTCGTAAAACCCCTTTAAACTACATAAAATAAATGTCTTTCTAAAAGCGCTGTTTATACAGAAATTTTAGAAATGTAAGATAACTTCTAATATCACTTTTCTGTGATCGGATATTATGAAATAAATGTAAAATATTTAACTTTAAAATTTGAATAATTTACTGTTCATATGCTAAATGCATATTTTGTTTGATTATTTTCTATGAATTTCAATGGTTTATAATGAAGTGTTTGCGCTTTGATCACTGAAATCGGGTTGATTAGAATCGGCCAGCCGTTGGCATTTCTTTCATAACGTGTATTCGATTCATTGTAAAAAACGTTTGTCATTTTAATTTGATTTATACACGACCGTCAGAGACGTGAAAAGAATTCGTCTTGCACCGGTATTCCATTGCAGGTAAGTCGTTCTCACGCAAATAACTGTAGATGACTCGGAGATTGATTTAGATTATGAATTCATTTTCATATGAAAATCGCCCCACTTCACGCCGAGGTGTGGATATCGAATTTGCACACGTGCAACTTTTTTTTTTTTATATATATACATATATAAGTAAGAATGATAGGCAAATGTACATTTGATATCTTACTGTGGACATCCCAAACCCACTTCACTATCGCAACAGAACTGCTTCTATGTGACTATTTGCTCATTATGTTTTTATCAGCTTTGGTGTACGTCGAGACGTAAGCAAATCATTCGCTTTCCCTCTTTCTCTCGATCTCTGTCTGTTGTTTGTCTGTCTTTTTTTTTTTTTTTTTTTTTTTTACACTGCGCCGGGAAGAGCAATACCCAAGAAAGAGATTCCAACGTCCCAGAAAACTAATGAAGTTTATGAAATAAACGAACGTAGTATGCCTTTCGGAATAAGAAAACGGAAAGTCATATACTATATCGAATAGCCCCAACACACACACACACACACACACACACACACACACACACACACACACACACACACACACACACACACACACACACACTCTCTCTCTCTCTCTCTCTCTTTCTGTATTTTAGAGAAGGTTGATTTTTGGAAAGGCGGTCTGGGACAAGACTCGATATATGGAACATGATGTAACAAAAAGCTACACAATATATTTTATTATGATTCAACTCCTTCGTCTGCAATTATTTTGAGAAAACGTTTAATTTTCGGAAGAATTTTTTTTTTAATATAGTAACTAAGAAACTGAGGCACCTTAAAGTACCCTAGGGGTGGCTTACACCTTTACCAGATGTATGAGTTGACAAGTGGACTCGTTCCAAGATCAGAAGGGCATAAAAAGAATCAAGATCGGCGTATAAACACTGTAGCTCGTTTTTGAACAGTATGTTTTGGACGTGTTTATTCGTCCGTGTCTGAAAAAGACACGTATATACACGGATACACCGGGAAGGAGTTACAAGCATATATATACTTTTTTTTAAAAGTGTATATGCAATGTATTGAGAATAAAGTGTAAAGTCAAATATACTAAAATCAAATTGTGGAGGTTGGGGAGAGCAAGGAATAGAGCAAAGGAAAGAAAGGTTAGGGAGAGCAAGGAATAGAAAAATAGGGATGGGGAGAGCAAGATATAAAAAGTTGGGGAGAGCGAGGAATAGAAAAGTTGCTGGGGAGCAAGGAATAGAAAGGTTAGGGAGAGCAAGGAATAGAAAAAATAGGGATGGGGAGAGCAAGGAATAGAAAAAATATGTATATATGTATATATACACTGGGTGTAACAGCAAAATTTTCCAAATCGTGTAGCAACATGGAATAATTGTCCATTCCACAAAATTTTTAATATCTAAAACACCAATAAACTAATTGCGTAACTTTTGTTTCCAAGTTTTCAGATAAGACGTTTAGCCATCTTGACACCATTTGTCGTAAGAATCACTGAAAAAAAACTTTGAGTTATTCAGCTAGAAAGAGAAGAGGTTAAAATCGTTTTTGAGTCAGTCCGACTATGTCTTCCAAACTGAGCAATGGTGAGAGCAAAAAGATCATTCAAGGCTTCAGCAATGATATCTACATTCATACACTGGCTTCCATCTTGAAAGTCCACTCAAGAACCATCAAGAGAATGGTGAATAAGTTTTAAAAAGAGAAAACAGTAGAGAGGAAAACTGGATCAGGAGGGCACAACAGGAATAGGGATCATCATTTAAACGTAGAGCTAAATATATTCTTATTGTTCAAAGTAGATTCCAATAGTGTAATGAAAAACCTCGGAGAATTGCAGTAAAATATCTTTAATCATTTCTAACATACAACGGTTCAAAGCTTAATCTAACAATTGGGCAATTATTCAAGGCTTCAGTAATGATACCTACATTCATACACTGGCTTCCATCTTGAAAGTCCATTCAAGAACCATCAAGAGAATGGTGAATAAGTTTTAAAAAGAGAAAACAGTAGAGAGGAAAACTGTTTCAGAAGGCCACAGCAGCAAGAGGGATCATCATTTGAACTTAAAGTTAAATACATTCTTATCATTCAAAGAGTTATAAAAACCTCAGAGAATTCCAGTAAGAGATCTTTAATCATTTCTATCGGTTCAAAGCTTAATCTAACAATTGGAAAATTTTGCTGTTACAGCTGGTATATATATATATATATATATATATATATATATATATATATATATATATATGAGAAATATAGTTTACATATATATATATATATATATATATATATATATATATATATATATATATATATGAGAAATATAGTTTATATATATATATATATATATATACTTTTAAGGTGTGCTATATTTATGGGATAAAGTGCTCAATATCAGAGATAGAGCATATGTAAATATATATATATAAAAGTGAACATTGAAGTCAACACTCAGAGGCGACAGGCTGTTCCATGGTGCACGCAATCGTCTATATATATATATATATATATATATATATATAGATAGATAGATAGATAGATAGATTCGGGTATATGTTTCGTAATTGGGGTTTTTATTAAGATGTGACGTAGCGAAAATAATGAAGGAGAAATACTGCCGGGGAAGTGAATTTGTGTGCGCGTATGTGTGTGTGTGTGTGTGTGTGTGAAGATGCCTAGTTGAAGAGAGTATGAAATTAGTTTCTAACTCTTATTCTCTCGGTCTTGAGAGTTGAAAAATGTGCGTAACAGCCCGTGAGATCGTATGAAGACTATGGTGATTTCTCATGTCGGGAAACGAAATGGGTGCGCACGATCAGGCACCACTGTCGAAGCCATGGCGGGAAAAACCTTTCAGTATAAGTGATTTCCGGTTGACATCCTATCGAATTGAAATTTACAAGGAAACAAAACCAACAAAAGGAAATAAAAAAAATAGAAAAAAGGAAGAGAGGCGAATTACTTTTCGATACCCATCTCGGCATTTGACTGGGTGGAATTCAAGATAATGATATACTTTCAAATTTCGGAACATCAATTGATATTTTTAAGAGAAATACAAAGACGCTGATGGCACACACACACACACACACACACACACACACACACACACACACACACACACACACACACAAAAATATATTGCTTAAACTTATTGACTTACCATTAAGTATACAGGAAACGTAACGTTCATCAGATTAGTCTGCGTACCTACAATAAGGAAAAATGTATCGTCAGTTGTTAGGATTTAATGCAAAGGATAATAATTGGCACATTTTCTCTTCAGTTAAAATTGAATAATAATAATAATAATAATAATAATAATAATAATAATAATAATAATACGAGTACAGCCTACATCTTACGAACGGCTTTATCTATGTAATATATCTGTGTGTGTGTATTTTTTAATTGGTCAGTAGAAAATGTCATGATGCCATTTCTGACCTTAAGTATCTGGGCGGGACCTGGAAAGAAATGAATACACACCAGAAATCAAAGGAAACAATAATAATAATAATAATAATAATAATAATAATAATAATAATAATAATAACAATTTAAGCAAGTATTATTATTATTATTTGTGTATGTTATGTTTCCTGCTTTGTATCCTGTAAAACCGGGTCCAAACTATCGTCTTTAGGCACTAAAGGAGAATTGTCATTTAATTGATAGCCCTTTTCTTAGAATATAGGATGTTCCTAGTAGGGCGATCTTCTGGGCAATTTGTATATTGATTTCACCTGGGACACTGTTAGTAAAATTGTCCATTCCTTTTCTCCGGGGACCAGAGTTCCGATTACTTTTGGTACAGTCTCAGTTTTCATTCCCGACATCCTGTTAATCTCGATCTCCAGGTCATTGTATTTAGACAATTCCTCGATAATTTTCATGGAGGTGTTTCTCTCAGATGATACTGCTATGTCAATAAGCACACACTTTCTGAATTTCTTGTCTTTTATCATGATATCAGGTCGGTTGGCTTTTATTTCCTTGTCAGTTTGAATTGGTATGCCCAAGAGGATAGTTACATCGTTATTTTGGGTAACTATGCCTGCTTGGTGCTCAAACCATCTTTCAATGGTTTCGATTTTGTGCTTCTTACATATCTTGCACATATGTCACTACTTTGTTATGTCTGCTATTATATTCATTTTTCCGGACATCCTGAGATTATATGGTCGACAGTTTCATCATATTTTTTGCAGATCCTGCATTTCGGGCTAATTCCATCTTTGATGATGTTACAGTATTAAGATCTGTTTGCGAGGCTGAGCTGCAATAATTAGGCCTTCTGTCTTAGCTTTCAACCCGTTGCTCCTCAGCCACTGACACGCTTTCTGTTGGTCCACGTCTGCTTCTTACATTCTTTTTAGGTATTTGCCTTGTCGTCCCAGTTTTGTTGCAATTTCATTTGGCCAAGTTGTTTTACTTTCTGCGTTTTGAAAGTGGCTTTGGCATATTTGTCGATTCTGAACTCAATCCCACTGTCTTCGCCGAAGGTCCTGACAATAGTGAATAGATTTTTCTGCTTGTTGTCATTGGTGGCAAACGTTTTAAGATCAACAATATAGAATAGGGGATTCAGTTTGCCATTCTGTGACTTGTATCCGTAGCTACGTTTGTTCAACAGGCAGTTGAGTGGCGCTAATGCAAGGCAGAAGAGTAATGGTGATAATTGGTAATCTCCTTGGAAGATCCCGGTTTTGATGTTGTTTGGTCTCATTGATAATGACTCGTTTGTATCGTTTAGGTTTAGTGTAGTCTTCCAGTTTTTCATGCTTTCTGTTTCGGCAATCCGGATCTATCTATCTATCTATCTATCTATCTATCTATCTATCTATCTATCTATCTATCTATCTATCTATCTATCTATTAACTTATGTAGAACTGTATGCGTGTATGTCTTTTACCAGATCACAAATCAAAATTTAAAGTGATTTCTTGATGTTACCGGTCTGGAGGAGGCAATCTCAACGTGCGGCACCTTTGGAAAAGGAATGAAAAACATGCCACAGGTTGATCCAAGCCTTGTGAGTGATATTGGGAGATGTAACTCTTTGGAAACCGTCGAGGAGTTTGCTTGCACGAAGTTACAAATCATCGTGACCGAGGGTTTGAGCGTGCTGGCCTTGTTCAGACTGTTGATCACCGCAGATAACGCTCTCTCTCTCTCTCTCCCAAAGTCCGCTCAGCATAGTTACAATAACAACCAAAAATGAGAGCTGTGTGTGTTGAACAAATGCAAATCTGTCTGAGCAGCTGTTTGCAAAAGGGATTGACTAGACACGCATTTTCGTATACGAGCGGCCAGCCATTATGTATCTATGTATATAATTTTGTTTGTGTTGTGTCATCAAAGCCATTACTGTATAAATGATTAAACTCTCTCATATATCAATTATACGTGTTATATTGTCTAATTAAGATTTCAATGCTTTATACAGATATTTTTACTGTCAATTTTTACAGTTATTTTTTACGGTTATTTTTATAGTTATTTTTAGAGTGTGATGCAAAATTTTGTCTGCTCAGCCTTTTGCTAAAACGCTAAATGACATTGTTTTGGCGCTGGATGATTGTTCAACCCCAAAACACCCACCAACATGGTCCTAAAAACATCATCGCTTAGATCGAGATGTCTTAAGTAATTGTAGCATACCTACGGGCGATAATGTGTATGTCACCTTTCACATAAATACAGTAGTAAATACTGTATGTTGGTCTGCAGTTGAAGATTCGTCTCCAGCTGTGCTGGTCAAACTCTCTGCCTTCAGCCAGAGAGGATCCCCAGACGAGGCTATGTCGAAGGGCAGAGTCTCGTCTCGGGAAACAGCTACCCGACCTCGTTTTATAAAGGGTATACGGGGAATTTTTGGCCGAGCCTACGGGCTCGGTTACCCCACATTAAATTCGGCCTTGTGCCACATCTGACCGCGTGGGGCGGTTGGTAGATATCCTGCAGTTGAAGATTCATCTCCAGCTGTACTGTTCAAACTCTCTATCTCCAGGTAGAGTAGATCCCCAGACGGGGTTATGTCAAAGGGCAGAGTTTCGTTTCGGGAAACAGCTACCTGACGCCGTTTCAAAGGGGTATACGGGGAATTTTTGGCCGAGCCTACCGCCTCGGATATCTCACATTAAATTTAGCCTTATGCTACATGTGACCGCGTAGGGCGGTTGGTAGATATCCTGCAGTTGGAGTTTTATTGTGCAATTCACTTGACTCATTTCTAGCAGTTGACTACTTCTACGCACCGCTGGTGAATCTTATATGTGTTGTTCTTGTCCAAAGTATTATCGTTCATTACCAACCTTCGTGTGATTATGCTATTCAGTAACCTTCCCTAGGTTACAACAGTAATTATATTTTGTTGTTGGCAGAGTTCAAACTAAATAGTCCACAACGTCGTATTTTTTATTTGTGAGCTTTCAGATTCTCTACGCTAAATCACCAACATTGAATCCCATTTTCTAGTAAGCTGCTTCTGCCTTTTATAAAATATAGAAGATATTGCCTTTCTCCCAAATGTTTTTTTTTATCTCTTCCGTAAACATTAAAAAATCTAGATATTATCCAAGCTCGGCGTTGCTTAACATCAGTGGTTGCAAGAAAACAAGTAATTATTACGTATATTATACGTACTGTTGGCGGTATTTAGACTGTGTCTCACGCAAAGAAATAACTTCACTACATAATGGGCCACCTTCCACGTGGATACCAATGTTTACCTTTCTGTCTCAAGTATAAACTGGACCTACGTCTAACATTTTGACACTAGTGTAAACCTGCTCTATATATTCACCTATTTCCCTTTAGTGTAAGCCGGGCCTCTATGGATTCTAGAGTGATAGAACTAATTTCACCTTGGAATTAATTTCAACTCGGAACTAATTTCAACTAGAAACTAATTTCACCTCGGAATTAATTTCAACTCGGAAATAACTGCAACTAGAAACTAATTTCACTTCGGAATTAATTTCAACTCGGAACTAATTTCAACTCGATTGAAAATCAAAGTTATCAATTTCCGTGAATTCCTAAACAAAATGCAATGAGTTGGTGTTGATTTTGCAATTTAACATTAACAATCCTTAGTAGATAATTCAGAATTCATCTTTTCTGCAATTTTCATTCTTTTTTGCTGCAAATGAATGAATAAATAAATAATTGAATTGATACTTTTCTATTTACTTTTGTTCATTTAAATCTGATTCAATAAAAATGCAATGTACTTTGTAGCAAAAACAGCAGATTGCTTCGCTGTTCTTTTGTAAAAAATCTCCCGTTCAAAAATAGCCGTTACTGATCAAAATTTAAGAAAATCAATAAATTAAATTTTAATTTTGTTTGAAAACTTCACAGATTCATTGAAATTTAAATGTGTACAGAGGATTTCACAAATTTCAAATTCGTAAATAGAGAACTCTATTACAAATTACAATATAAAAAAATTAAATAATTTCAAAACATGATATGAGGCTTTGTGCTATGCTGCACAATTTGATTTTATTCTAAAAAAAAAAATTCGATTACGTGCTCCGACTTGAAACTAATTCCGAGTTGAAATTAATTCTGCACCCCTGATTCTAGTGTAAAACAGGACGAATAGAACACGGCTTCCTATTTCCAATTCAGAGCCATTACAGCCACGCTTACAGCCCCTGGCATTTCCAAGCGGTTACCAAACTAGGTAGTGAGAGCACTCGACGTTGCTTAACTTCGGTGATTCTACTGGAACCGGTGTTTCAATGTGATATATCCATAAACAACGAAACCAGGAAAATAAACATGCGGAAATAAACATAGGTCAGCGTCGAAACCATTTTGCTTTTTCTTGATCGACAAAGACGTTTTGGGACAACCGGGTACATAGCGATCAAAAATGGATTCACCGTGAGTATCGTAAACAAAGAAAACTATGACACGGTCCACCTAGTATCTGCACTCACTTGTCCCCACATAAAAAAAACAGGAAAGAATTTTGTCTGGAACACTCTTTATAGATGAGCATTCATTAGATTTACTCTAGCCCCGACATTTGCTAGAATTGAAAAAATATTGATTTGTTTTGTAATTTTAGAAGGCGGGATGGATTCCTGCTCATAATATAAATAGAGCATCAAATTGAACCCTGATTTCTTAAACAGTTATCTGTAATTTATTATTATTTACAAACTTATGTCAAATGTGCTTACGTCATTGATAACTGCGTACTGCCATAAATTGGGAAAACGGAAAGCATCAATAGTACGCAGTTATCAATAACGTAAGCACATTTTAGACAAAGTAAATAAAAAAACAAAGAGCAGGTAACTCTTTAAGAAATCAGAGATCGTTTTAACACAGTATTTACATTATGAACAAGAAGCCCCTAGTAAAATAATAAAAAACTCTTTTTCGATTCTTACAAATGTCGTGGGTACAGATAAATCTAATGAATGCTAATCGACAAAAATTATAACCCACAAAACTTTTATTCAGTATTTTACGAACGGACCTGGTAACCTAAGTAGTTCTATGGATTCTACTCGGGAGGGTTCTGTTGCCTGTGTTTGGCGAGGAAGCAAAAAGAATTCGGCAAACTGCCCGTAAAAAAATGGAGAGCAAAAGGACTGTTTTTCCGTTGACACAGCTATTATTTTAACTACCTTCCATCTTTGGCAATGTTTGTTGTTTTAAAATAACTATAATGCTACAGCTCTGTCGCTTCTAGTTTTTTCCTTCATATATAAAGAGATTTGCCAGCATTCACTGCTATATGCGAAATTAGATATAAATATTATATGAGGTTGGTGCAAAAATAATGTCGTTTTTGACGCATATTTTTAACGTCAAAAAACGACATTATTTTTGCACCAACCTAATATTATTCACCATGCTTTTCTTTGTTACTAAATACATTTTCCTATCTAATAATAATTTGCTTTTTTGCTCCTCTTTAATCATTTAACCCAAAGCAAGGCAATAAAGCCACTAAGACGTGGGGTGGGTGGTGTTTTGAGTGTGAAAGAATATACGGAAAAGAAAAATATTATTAAAAAGCGAATTCAATAAAAGAGCAGAAATTAAGAAGACAGAAGATAACGATCGACATTACATTTAAGAGAGTTCCTCCAGCGATAAGTGTGAGAGAAGAAACTGTTAGGATAGAACCTACGGTTACATCTAGCCACTTAAACTTCAAAAATGATGAGTATCGGAAATGTATCTTTCGCTATTCATCTGCGTTTTACGTTTTCTGCCTGATATTGTTCATTTTGACGTCCCAAATACGTAGCTCACAGTTTGTGTACCAATTACTAAATTGGAATAGGCATATAATGATGGCGCGCCCCAAAAGTAACTCGTAAATTAAACCATCATGGCGGAAATGTGGAGATCGAAAAATGATAACAATCTTGCTGTTTGGTTTATTTGAACGATGTCAACTGGTGACGCCTTCGTGGCCCTTCGTTATAGATATGAAACATTTCAAAAGAATAAAGATTGAGAGTTCAAATCTTACCGGAGGCGTATTCCTTATTTCTGACCCATGCTGCTAAATTATCGATCATAAAATATAAAACTGGCGTTTAAACGTCTTGATAAGAAACAAAATAAATAAGATGAAAGATGAGTAAAAACATTATTAATTATGACAATGCTTCATCTCAGAAATTCAGATAGCTCCAGACTGTTACGTCTTATTACTACTCGGTATAATCAAGCAACAGAAATAAAACGAATAAAAAATTGATATTAATGACAATGCTTCATCTCAGAAATTCAGTATTCTCAGCATCCTTCTGTAGAAACATATTTTTGTGACTTCAAGTCTGTTCTCTCCAGTATTCACAAGCCATTATCAAAGATGACAATTTAAATAAATCAAACAACATACGGACGAAAAAACAATGATAGTCCGTCCTTGCTGCATGAAAATTTCCAAGTAACGACAAACATCGTCTATACGAGACGCGGAAGCGAAAATCGTGACGTCACACAGTCGAAATCTTAGATTGGATTTAAACATGTATCAATATGGTGTTTTCCTTTCGTCTTTCAACGATAATGTGATTAAACTTATCAGACAATATGAAAGGAACTTACTTAAAATAAATAGACAAAACTTGTCTATATTATTTAATGAAACATGCATTAATATATATTAGTTTCATCCTCAAGCGAATTTTTAAAAGTTACTCCAAAATTCGCTTGAGGATGAAATGGAACTAATGTCTTTAATTTAATTACAAAATTAAATTCGAAGCTTTCAGCTTCCATTTTTGAAACATGGTTAGAACTGTGTAACGAAAAACATTTTAAATCAATTAATTTATAATATTAATGCTCTGTAAATTTACATTGAGCACTATTTTGTAAAAATAAAAATATCTATAAAAACACCGGATTATATATCTTATTGTTCTTTATATATATATTTATATCTTACTGTTCTTTATATATATATATATATATATATATATATATATATATATATATATATATATAGTGGGAGCAGCGGACCAAATATGGCAACAATATTCAATGCTCTAGCGAGAAAAATTGTCTGACACGACACAGTTAACAGACTTTCTTAGCAGCGGACTTAGTAATTGATTCACTATAATTACTCCAGATCATGTCAGTACAGAACGTTAGAACAAGAAGACACAAAGAGTTGTTGCTCTCCTGGAGGTTAACATCAGTCATGCTGATGGGAAACAAAATATTCCTCTATAATAATTAAACGGATTCGTTTTTGGAGGCGTTAAAATTTACAAGTCATTTCTTGCCCCAATTAACAACTGATTTGAAGTCATTTGTCGAGATCAGCTGCCAGTTTTACTTTATCGGACCTATTAGACTTACTATTAAGACAGGAGTAAATAGTTGTCTCATAAGTATAAATACAGAGTAGAGAACTGATAAAAGTCGTTGATGAAGGTAAGAAACAAAGTAAGTCCCAGGATAGAGCCCTGGGGTCCCCTGTCTTAAGATGAAAGGACATAGAAAAGTGACCATGCAAGGTGACCTTCATTACACCATCTGTTAGAAATGATTGGATCAAGTGAAATATTCGACCAGAGACATCATAGCCTTTCAGCCTGTTAAGAAGGCCAGTATGCTAAACCCGGTCAATCGACTTCTATATATCTAAAGCCACAACAATATCCTTGCTGTTCTTAATCCTGATAGATAAATTCACAGTCTTTCAATGTGACAAACTGGTACTCTGCTAATTCATTATACATGTCGGTTATGTGTTGCAGACTTTTGTGGACATCATCAAGGAAAATGGTTTTACTCTTTAAAAGAAACAGAAGATATCAAGGTAAAACTATCACAGATGCGGATTGTACTAAGAACATTAGACTCTTTGACGATAAAATCGCTTGAGCTTGATCAATATTGTACAGTCGAGAGGAATCAGCCAGAGGAATTGGTCTTTATGTAAATGCAGATTTCAATGTGCTTCAGTCAACAAGACTCCATCAATTCCCTGCCAAGCAAACCATTAAAAACAGTCGATCTGTTCATTTATCTTGGAAGTAACATTTTTATCCCTAAAAGTCGTGTGAACATTCCCAATGGCAAAGTTTGGAACAGTGATGAACAGGCTGTCAATAATATATTTCATACTTCCACATAAACTACGTAACCCTTTACCTCGAGTGGTTATCCGGTCTTTTACAGGATGAAAATCATTGTAAAAAAATGTATGATAATCTACTTTACCGGATAAAATGACACGAGACTTCTTCCAAGCTATAGCCGTATTTATGATAGCACAGGTACGGACTTTGATAAAACAATTGGAAAAGAAGATAGGTGACACGTGCGCAAGAATGATACGTGTTGCACCAAATCTATCCTAGAAAAAGCATCCCACAGAAAAAAAAGCAGCTCTATGGCATCTATCTTCCACGTCATTCGGAAGAGAACAAGATTTACTGTTGATAACACAAATATAATAGCATCATCTACATGCAAAAAAGGCTAAAAATAATGGAAGCCTTATTAATAAAAACAAAAAAAAATACTCAATAATATCAACTATGAACATGGACACAATATCTTGGCCGTGTTTTGAAAATAAAACATTCTATAATGCTGAATACATACATATTACAATCCATTTTCAGTTAACTGTAAATATAATTCATCCTTGATAATGGCTAAAGGTATAGCCGAAAACGCTTGGAAAAAATAAAACATTTGAATAGTTTTTGTATAATTGATCTACGGAAAAGAAAAAAAAATTATAAGACCATATGAGAAATTATATAAAAAACTTAATCGAAGCACCTTGTCTGTTATATTTAATGAAGCTTGCACACACACACACACATATATATATATATGTGCGTATGTGAATGTGTGTAAGTGTTTGGGTGTCTCTGTGAAATTGTGACAGATAGATAGAATATATATATATATATATATATATATATATATATATATATATATATAGAGAGAGAGAGAGAGAGAGGGAGAGAGAGAGAGAAAGAGCGCGAAAGAAAGAGAGAGCGAGAGACAGAGAGAGGTGAAAGAATATGTGCGAGTATGTGAGGGAGGTAAGTGGAAAATATGAAAGATCAGATTTTAGAGAGATTTCCTCAGAGTTTTGGCTCGCAAAAAGTTTCGCTTTTTCTCTGACTGCAAGGTTCTCTGTAGATATAACTATATACTAAATTCATGCATATTGGATGTAACATCAAAATTGTCCACATCGCGTAACAGTAAACGATAATTGTCCATCCCAGAAAATGTTTAATATGTAAAAAAAACAAAACACAAAGCTAATTGATTTTCTTTTTTTTTCAGTTTTTCAGATAAGACGTTCAGCCATCTTGACACCATTTGTTGTAAGAATCAGAGAAAAACACTTTGAGTTATTCAGCTAGAAAGAGAACAGGTTAAAATTATTTTGTGCCAGCCCTACTATATCTCCCCAACTGAGCAATGGTGAGAGGATAAAGATCATCCAGGCCTTCAGTAATGGTACCAATATTCATACAGTGAGAACGGGGAATAATTTAAAAAAAAAGATGGAACAGTAGAGATGAAAACTTGATCAGGAGGTTACAACCGGAAGAGGTCTTCATCATTTCAACTCGGAGCTAAATACATTTTTATTGTTCAAAGTAGAGTTAAACAGTTATAAAAGCCTCGGAGAATTCCAGTAAAATATCTTTAATCATTTCTAACATACAACGGTTCAAAGCTTAATCTAACAATTGGACAATTATTCAAGGCTTCAGTAATGATACCTACATTCATACACTGGCTTCCATCTTGAAAGTTCACTCATAAAACCATCAAGAGAATGGTGAATAAGTTTTAAAAAGAGAAAACAGTAGAGAGGAAAACTGGATCAGGAGGGCACAACAGCAAGAGGGATCATCATTTGAACTTAAAGCTAAATACATTCTTATTATTCAAAGAGTTATAAAAACCTCAGAGAATTCCAGTAAGATATCTTTAATCATTTCTAAGATATAACGGTTCAGAGCTTAATCTAACAATTGGACAATTTTGCTGTTACACGATTTGGACAATTTTGTTGTTACACCCGGTATATGTGTGTGTGTGCGCACGCGCGTGTGTGCGTGTGCACGCATGTGTATGTATGTGTGTGTGTTTGACTGTGTGCAAGCGTGGGCTTGCATACCAGGCTCCTGTGTTCCTGTAGAGGGCTTAACGTAAATATTTTTCTCCGACATGTAAGTGTCCCTTTCAATTCTCACGCTACCTCTTACTGGTGTGGGGCCAGGCCATCTTATGGGTTGGATTTTTCTTTCTCTATAATGATATTATAAGCTAAAATCAACAGGAAGACGTATATTCATTTTAATTAGAGGGAGGAAAAGGGTAGATTCCTGCTGTCGTTTGGATTTATAAAGAGGGCGATGGAATTAAGAAACGTATGGATATCTGACTCCTTCGCGCGCGCGATCTCCTTCTCTCTTTATTTCTCTCCCTCTCTTTATCTCTCTCCCTCTCTTTATCTCTCTCACTTTATCTCACCACCCTCTCTTCCCATATCTATCTGTCTATCTAATGTATTAAGTTTAGTTTCGTCTGACACAAGGCTTCCGGTGAAAGAGTAAATCTATCTATCTATCTATCTATCTATCTATATTCGTATGTGGTATGTGCACCACAAAAAAAATCATCCCAAAAAGTTTAACTACTAAGGGTTCTCTCATTTACACACAGACACACACATACGGATCGTATGAATGTATATATATGTATCTGTTTATGTACGTATATATATTATATAGTATATGTATACTTTCTACGGTTTATCAACCATTTACAGGTTATTTAAAGCCAGAAAATATTTTAGAGTGTAAGAATTTTGTGTTTTTTTGGGTGATATAATCATCACATCGTGGTATCAATTTTATTAATTAACCCTTGACGGGAAAGAGGCGTTTTTCAAGCCTCATCACGTTGAAATTGACCATCCCATAAAATGTTTAAAAACCACTAAACTAATTGAATTTCTTTTTTTCCACGTTTTCAGATAAGATAGTTGGCAATCTTGACGCCATTTATCGTAAAAAATAACCGAAAAACACTTTGAAAAAACACTATTCAGCTAGAAAAGAGAACAGATTAAAATGTTTTTTTTTGTCAGACTCACTATGACTTTCCAACTGAGTAATAGTGAGAGGAAAAAGATCATTCAAACCTGTCTGTCTGTATCTTTGTCAATCTGCATCTATCTATCTATCTATCTATCTATCTATCTATCTATCTATGTCAGTCTATCCATATATTTGTCAATATCTATCTATCTATCTATCTATCTATCTATATATCTATCACAGTCTCTCCTTATCTATCTATGTCAGTCTGTCCGTAACTTTGTCAAACTGTACATATCTATCTATGTATTGATTCATTTTCTCCGGCTTATCAACAATTTTCAGGTTATTTAAAGCCAGAAATTATCTTTAGATCATATTTTTTTGTTTTATTTGCGAGATAATGACGATTCAATGATAGAAATCTTACTAATTAAATAGTTAGGTGAGCAGAAGTGGATTCATACCTTTCCCAATATTATTTGTGCGTAAGTCAATGCAACCAACACAACAGGAATTAGAACTCGGCTCTCTGATTAACAATTCCGAGCCATTATTCATTAAACCACCCGCACATCGAAACTTATAGCACCTGGTATTCTCAAGTGGCCACCCATAAAGGTACTGACCAAGCTCAACATTGCTTAACTTCGGTGATCGCACGGGAACCAATGTTTCAACCTGATGCGGCCATAATATTGTTTCTTTCTTTCTTTCTTTCTTTCTTTCTTTCTTTCTTTATCTATCTATCTATCTATCTATCTTGGGTGTAATAGCGAAATTGTCCAAATATGTGACAGATTGGAAAATTGTCCATCCCATCTAATGTTTAATGTTTAAAAACCCCCTAAACTAAGTCAGTTTCTTTTTTCCATGATTTCAGATGAGATATTTAGCCATCTAGGCACCATTTATCGTAAGAATGACTGAAAACCTTTTGAGTTATTCAGCTACAAATAGAACAGGTTAAAATCGTTTTGTGTCATGACTTTCCAATTGAGTAATAGTGAGAGGAAAAAGATCATTCAGGCCTTCAGTAATGGTACCAACATTCAGTTTTGTTTCATCTTCAAAGTCCATTCAAGTACCCTTCACGAGTGAATAAATTTAACAAAGAGGTAGTAGTAAAGAGGAAAACTGGATCAGGAGAATCTAAATATCCAATTCAATCCATATGACGTTTGGTACATCAGAGAGAAGTTTCAGCTATGATAGTCCAAAGAGCAGTGAAAAAAGACTTGAATAGGAAATCGTGCTTGAAACCTGTGAGGTACCTTGTTACTTCAGGACAGGAAGTCAGATGATTAGAGAGGGCGAAGATAATCTTGCATAAGTTGGAAAATTATCCTGGAATAATATATATATATATATATATATATATATATATATATATGAACTTTATAGCAATCTTTCATGAGCTTCCGATCGTTAGCTATGATTAATTAATGTTGAACATGTCATTTTCGTCTATGATCGATTTCATCACGATTCTTCTGTTAAACTTGGAGAGTAATTATACTTTCTTATTGTTCAAAGTAGAGTCCAATAGTGTTATAAAATTCTCGGAGATTTCCAGTAAGATATCTTTAATCATTTCTAAGATACAACCGTTCAAAGCTTAATCTAACAAATCGGACAATTTTGCTTTTACCCGATTTATATAGAAGCAGACGACATATAAGAGAAAATCATTCTATAATAATCTATTAGGTTGGTGCAAAAAATAATGAGGTAATAATGTCGTTTTTTGACGTCAAAAAACGACATTATTACGTCATTATTTTTGCACCAACCTAATACATAAATTGAATGAGATAGATAGATAGATAGATAGATAGAGACAGATAGAGAGATAGATAAATAAAGAGACTGAGATAGATAGATAGATAAGAGACTGGGATAGATAGATAGATAGATAGAGAGAGAGATAGAGGAGAGACTGTGAGATATATATATATATATATATATATATATATATATATATAGACAGAGAGAGAGAGAGAGAGAGAGAGAGAGAGAGAGATGAAGAGGAGACTGGGATCGATAGATAGATAGATCGATTGATAGATAGATAGTGAACACAGATGTTAACAAAATTATATATATATATATATATATATATATATATATATATATATATATATATATATATATATATATATATATATGTCGATAACAAATTTTTATATACCAGAATCAACGTTTAACGGATGTTTGCGTTTTTATATTCTGAAGGACGGAACGCGTGACACAAATTTTCTTTTTAAATTGTGTCATTAATTTTCCTAATATATTTGGTGTATCGGTCTTTTGAGCTGGAGTAGAGGTTTAGCCTTTGTTTCCTGTTTAGAATTACAGTTCCGGTTCCTCCTGAAGTTGTCTAATTCTCTTTCAATCCCAGTAATTCTTGGATTGAATTGATTTAAAAAATTTCTTTTAAACAAGTTTTGTTAAACAATACCGACAAATTATGTCGAACGAATTTTTATTAAGATTTCCGTATTTTCTACGAAATTTTTCGATCATTCAGGCTGGTAAATGAAATTAACAAAGTTTAATTAAAAAAACAAGAAAGCAAAAAAAAAAAAAAAAAAGTAAAAAAAGATACCTTTAGAAAGTTTAGCAATTATATAAAACAACTTTTTATTAAGTTTTTCCAACTTCCGACTAAGTTGTTTTATACAATTGCTAAACTTTCCAGGGGTGGTTTTTTTTTTTTTCTTTCTTTATTTGGTAAGCAACTCTTCTTTTATACATGTTTCCTTGATTGTAACAAACAAGGAAAATCTTATAAGTTTTTATTAAGTTTTTCCAACTTCTGACTAAGTTGTTTTATACAATTGCTAAACTTTCCAAAGGTTTCTTTTTTTTTTTTTTGCTTTCTTGGTTTCTTTATTTGGGAAGCAACTCTTCTTTTATACATGTTTCTTTGATTGTAACAAACAAGGAAAATCTTATAAGTTTTTATTAAGTTTTTCTAATTCCATAATGGAATCACAACCACATTTCTTCTAGCAAAGCTCAAAATTGTATAGTTAAATGCGGTTATATCCTTCTGGCGTCGCTTGAACACCGAATGCTTCTCTTCAATAAGCCGTTCTTGAATTCCTACACACGTCACTAACTTTCATTCTCACTGCTTCAGCCCTCTTTTATCAGGTCAACACCACTGCCGACTGACCAATCGGCGTTCTTCTTTTTGTCTTCAGTCACAGTCATACAGTATCCTCCAGTCCGACCAGTCAGCATGCAAATTGCTATTGGTCGAACCACACTAAGCTGAATAAAAGCCAAAGCTACTGAATATACACTTCTGGAATAATCTAACGTGGGGTGGGGAGATTCATACCATTTTCAAGGAACAAAACGTCACTGCTACGTGTCATCTATTGAGGAAAGGAAGTTATTTTCCTTTGCACCTAATGCAAGCCACTCTGACTAGCTTAATTCTACGTAAATGTTCACCACAAATTTTAACTACATCCCACACAATACAACTTAGAACCCAAACTTAAGAAAAAAAAACAAAACATATTAACAAGGAAAACCCGAGAAAATGACGAATGAAATGATCAAAAGAGTTTGGGACAAAAATCATTACGGACATATTCTTTGCATTTTTAACCCTAAGAAAAGTGAAACTGTAGGAAAAACGTCAGTCACATTCAATGAAACACACACACGCACAGACACACACATATATATAATCGTTGAAGTTTACGCGTTTATAAACAGTAATTTGGACATTGGCAACCAGACGCTTCTCTGTAGCTAAATGGCATAGCACGTCAGATCAAATAACGGTTTCCTTATAGAAATACAGGTTCGATTCGTGTCAGAGAACGCATATTTTCTACGAAATTTCTCGAACATTCAGGCCGGTAAATAATAATGTGTGTGTGTGTGTGTGTGTAGAGACACACACAGAGAGAGAGAGAGAGAGAGAGAGAGAGAGAGAGAGATTGAAGGGCAGGAGAGTGAATTTGTTAATAAATTTTTACAACTGAAATAAATTGTTAAAAAAAAATGTTTTTTATCTAAAATAACTACGTTCTTTATTGTGAAGCTAGGGACTTATTGATTCACCTACGTAAACAGTAAAAATCACACACACACACACACACACACACACACATATATATATATATATATATGACCCGGCATCAAAAGAAAAGTAAAAGACTTAACCGTTGTACCTTGTCAATCTTTTTTAATGAAACTGATATATATATATATATATATATATATATATATATATATATATATATATATATATATATATATATATATAACGAGGTCCTACACAAAACTATGTGCAATTTGATCTTGCAAACACATGATTTCTCTTAAATCTAGTTTTCCACCGACTTCTTTGAAGTAATCCCCCTTGGACATGATTACAGATGTCTCTCAAAAGGTACTGTTCACAAAGTCTGGACGACATTCTTGAAAGCTGTTCAAATTTCTAGAATTTTAAGTTAGCATGTTCTTGTGCTTTTTGCGTGTGTGGGGGGGGGGGTGTTTGTGGGTGCGTGAGCGCGTGTCTGTGTGCATAGCTCGGTCATAAGAAGTAGCTGAAAATTGCATTCCATTGCAACATTTTTTCAAATTTTCTGTCACACAAATCCGAAGGCGTATTGTTGATAGTTAAAAGCTACCTCCCAAAAAAACGAAAGCAAAGGCTTAAGGAACAGAAGAAATCCATATGAACCAAAGAAAATTCTACTAAACTTCTCTGCAATATTAATTCGCCGATATGCCAGTAAATGCTCGGAGGATGAGAAGACCTGCGGCAACAGATGTAGTTTTATAGGCTACTGAGGGTACCATAGGCAGAGAAATTGAACATGAGGGAAAATTGGAACAAAAAGAACACTTATATTTAGAATCAGAAAGAGACAATCGAAATTTCCGGGACGCACAATCCGAAAAAAATGTTCTTGGGAGAATTTGACACTCAAAGGATATATTGACGCCATGTCAAGGGAAACGGTAACTTTCTTACCTAGATTTTGTTAATGGAAGTCAAAACAGGGACTGAGCAGTAGTGAGAGGATAAATATAACTTAGAATTACAATAGATAGGTGATTGTGGAGAGCCATAACCACCCACGCCCCGAAGTGACACCGCATATAAAAAAAAGATTCCAAAACTTTATCTCTTATACCACCAATATTACAGCTCCTGGTATGCCAAAGTTGCTACCCATCTAGGTACTGACCCGGCTCGGCGTTGCTTAACATCAGTGATCGCAAGAAAACAAGTAATTATTACATATATTTTCCTGTTGGCAGGACTTACAGTCTATCACATGCAGAGAAATAATAGCCTACCATAAAGGATCACCTTACGGGTCGATTCAAATGTCTACATTTTTGACTCAATTATAAACCGGATCTTCGCCTATCATTTTGAAATTAGTGTAAACCGGACTTCTATGACTACCTATTTGACTAGTGTAAGCTGGAGCTCTATGACTACCTATTTGACTTTAGTGTAAACCGGACCTCTGTGACTATCTATTTGACTTTAGTGTAAACTGGACCTCTATGACTACCCATTTGACTAGTGTAAACCGGACTTCTATGACTACCTATTTGACTTCAGTGTAAACTGGATCCATGTCTACTATATTTGATTTCAATGTAAAACAGGACCTATGTCTACCTTGGAACTCGTTTCCCCTATTTCCAATTCTGAGTCATTATCCACTACACCACCCAAACAACCAAGTTTACAACACCTGGTATTTCCAAGCAGTTGCCTAACTAGGTACTAACCGCTCTCGACGTTGCTTAACTTCGGGGATCGTATGAAAAACGTAAGCTTTTAGATCTGGATGCCCATTATGTACATATTAGGGATCAGTAGATATTCTATATTAAAATGTTTATTCTTTGACCCTCTTGTAACGTAGTAATGCTTCGCGTAATTCGTTACCGTGCCTTGGCCTAAGACTTATGCTGTGATAAGATTCCGCGAGGTAAATGAGTACATTACAAATCGGTGTAGGGTTGCGGAGATGCACACGTGACCCCGTTCAATTTGAACCGTTAAAAATGAATCGAATTTTTTAGTCTTCCAGAGCGTAGATAATCATTTTGGTGCTTATCTGTTGGTTACAGTGCTAAAATGAACATTCTTACAGCTCGTGGCGCAGATTAAGGACGCTTGCATAATATACACGCTCGCTAACATTAACTTATCGTAAGGGTAACAGTTAGTGACTGCTACTGCACAGTGACACCCAGTACAGACTAGAGCAAATATGGTCGATGGATTGTCAACACAGGCCGTTGGGGATCGTTTATTTGTAGCAGAACTACGAATACATGTTACTGTCGAAACTTTCACTTTCGTCACAGTATACTAGTGTAACACTAGTGGTGACAAGAGTGAGTCAACTGGAAGATTTAATAACGTTCCTTAGTGGTTAGTGAGTATAGAAAATTCCTTTATGATGCAAATGATGACCATTTGCGTGTGAAACATAAACGTAAGGATGACATCTTGAAGCACATGAGTCTAACCCCTGACATTCTGGTGTGGTGTGACATAAGCTACAGCTCCCAGACGCCTTTGGTGTTTGGGGAAAGACAGTTGAACAGAGCCACGGATATTCAAGATATTGCTAAACTAATTTTGCTGCCATTCTTGCAACAGGAATGCAGTGAGCTTTTCTAGGAGGTTAAGGTCTCTCCACTTAACATGCTTGTCAATATATTCTGGCCGGTATGATTACCGGAACAGTTCCTATTGAACATATATTGAATATGATGGGACGACGTTTGACTCTTTCAGTTAGCCCACCTATAGCTTTTGCTGTATTTTATCGGCAGGTGCTACAGACGATTTTTCTGGGGTTTGTTTACATGACCGAAGAATATATATCCTTGAGCAAATTAATAGAAACAAAACGAGTAATTACATTATTAATTACCTTTCTTCGTATTTTTCCAGTGAAAGATGACCCAGTACACATGCTAGTACTTCGTACGTCCATTCCACGAACTCGTTCTTTCCAGATTGACCGCAGATTCTCGATTGGATTTAAATCAGGAGAGATTTCGGGCCAGCCTATAGTACTTTGATTTGCTCACTGATAAGGTTTGCCAATGTGTTACAATTTTCGTACGTTTCTTTGGAGTAACGCCCATCGTAGACAATGGCCGTAAGACAACTAATAGACAGTCGAGACAATAGTGTCTGGATGTGATGAAATTCTGCTGCAATCACGGATGATGCAATATTTTTCAAGGCTAAACAAATATCGGTTTTGTTTGGTCTGTTTTGTTTTACGGTATATCAAATTCAATGGGTTATTTAATGCCGACAAGATTTTTGTTGATAGTAGAATTTTTGTTAAAAAATGTATGGCTGGTAATATTTTTTTTCCAAAAATGTATTGCTGGTAAAATACTTTTTCCAAAAATGTATTGCTGGTAGTTTAAAAAAAAGGTCAACGACTGGACTTAGACGGTTTTACAGGTCACAGCACCCTACTCACTGCGCTAATGAGTCACCACAGAAGTCATCAACATGAAAATCAATAATAAAGTTAACTTTCCGGCATGTGGGAGATCATCGATCAGAGTTCAATCTCCTATCTCCTCTGTTCTGCTTCCTTTCGTTCTAATGAACTTATGAAAGAAATATATCCATCTATTCGTCTCTCATCTGTGAGTTAAATAGTTAGGTAGAATAGTCTGCATATCTTTGGTTGGCAGTTAGTCTAGGAGAAAGACAATTCTGAATTCAAAATAGTTGAAAAAAACTCCGAGAAACCAGTCTAGAATCTTTCCCAAAAATTCATGGGAATTTACAAAGAATGAAAAGGAATCCGTAAAGAGTCGTCTAATAGCATTTAAAAAATACTTTAACTTCAAGTAAGGTGATAATGCCACTAAGATACAAGGGCTTACTGGGAGTAAAAGAGAATGAGACTTTTTTTGAGGAGAAGTGAGGAGAAAGGACAACAAAAGAACAGAGTTCAAGAAAACAGAAGATGGCGATTGACATTGCATTTAGAATTTTGAAGATTTTAAGTTTGGTTTGGATTGTTTTATTTTGTTTTACGGCATATCAACACCTCAATGGGTTATTTAATGCCGGCACGATTTTTATTGCTGGTAATATATTTTTTTTTCAAAAATGTATTACTGGTAATTTTTTTTAAAATATATTGCTGGTAATAATTTTTCTTAAAAATATTATTGCTGGCAATAATTTTTCTTAAAAATATTATTGCTGGTAATAATTATTTACAAAGTATTTCTGGTATTAAAACCTATTTTTATACTTTCATAGTGTTTTGACTCCATTTTGGATATTAACTATTTACCCATAGCTGGGACCCTAACAGGTGCTACCACCCTGGATCGAGTGGACCTGGGATCAACAGCAATTAAGAGGTGGTTCCACACTCCTCAAAACCTCCTGATCAGCGGCCTTGCTGTTGGACGTAGTTTATTGTCTTACCCAGGACGGAAAATTGTAGCTGGCAGGGAAGCAAAAAATGGGAAAGGAGGTCCACAGGAAAGAAGTGCGAGAAAATGAACAGTGATAATAAAAAGCATACAGTTGCATCTAACTAGTTCGACATTAAAACGGTGAAACCCATTTGACAATCTAGTAGCCGGCTTTAATTCATAAGGCCTAGGCCCCAAGGAGGAAAACTCATCAGAAGAGTTGCCATGAAAATATTTGTAGAAAAGACAGAGGGAAGCCACGGTGGGAAAGTGAATAAAGTGGAGATGCCAGGTCAGGATAGATTACTTTACGGACCATTCTTTGAATTTGGTCAAGAATCTCCAGATATGTAGTAGAGCTACCATACCAGATATGACAACAATATTCAATACACTGACGAATATTCTATTAGTAACGATTAAAGAAATTAATGGCCAGATATAATCCCTACTTACCTGTTTTTTTTTTCATGTTCATCCAAGAACCGCTCATGGTCGTGGGTTACTGAATGAGGTTGTGTGGACGTAAGAAAAGGGAGTATATGCAGATTATGAGGATATGTAGGATAGGTAACAATATATTTACACTTGAAGAGGTTAATATTGTAGTAATCAGGGAAGCATCCACAGGGGGGGAGTTTTCTAGAAATTAACTGGAAGAAGCTGTTTGAAATAAACTTCCTCCTTGCAAAGGGAATGCAAAGGCAGTGATAATGATTCGATTTTGTCTACGCAGCATGGTGGGTGTTAGCTGTGAAGGCCTGAACTGGCTGAACTAAGGAAGCATAGAAATAGCAATAGAGGCTCGCAACGTCTTGTGTGTGCGAAAGTTGCAAATTGGTTGAAAATACACTGTTTACATTATTCGGACTATTGTCTTCATCTTTGTCGCCATATTTATCACAACGTTTCGGCCGTTGTACGCACCGGCCTTCTTCAGGTAATCCTCAAGGACACATGGCACTGGATAAAGGCGTTGGTTAGATTCAGTGACCACAGAGGAGCGTTTCAGTTAGCAAAGCTAAATCGGCAAAGCACGTCAGGCTATATGACGGTTCCTTATAGGATACAGGTTCGATTCCTGTCGGAGGATGCATATTTTCTATGAAAATTTCTCGGACATTCAGGCTGGTAAATATTGTTAATACTGCTTATTATAAAACAGAGCATTTACTTAAATATTTCTATCTATAAAAAGAACGTAGAAACATAAAAAAATGTCTTAAAATAATTGTCGGACTTTTTCCATTTCATCATATATATATATATATATATATATATATATATATATATATATATATATATATATATATATATATATATAATGAAATGGACAAAGTCCGACAATTACAAGTGTTGGTTTATATATATATATATAAACCAACACTAAATAAAATCAATGTTTTAAAATCTTTTGAAATTTGTCAAGGCGAGAAAGAGTGATGGGGTTAACTCCTGCTCAAATATGCCCGCAGAACTTTTTAGGAATGCTCTGACTCTCGTAAACATAGAGCATGGCAGGAAAAGTCAGGTACTTTCTAGAGCAGCATAAGGAACCGATCTTTTTTCTCCAGCATCTTTAGCGATGGATCGTATATGCGGGCTCTAGTTGAGGTCCGAATAGAATTTAGAGAGCCTCATTGAGAGGTCAAGTGTTCATCATGATTGGAGAAAGCTATATGATGACAGAATATATCGACTACATGTCCAACAGAGGAGTAAGAACCCCCAAAATACACCCCCCCACACACACAAGAGGCCACTTTGGGATGGATAACACTAAGCAGGTTTCCGAATGGAACTTCCTTCTTGCCAATGGACCACAATGAGAATGGGATTCGTTCGCCCTGTGTACACGGCATGACGGGTCTTAATTGTGAACTGGTGGAACTGAGGAATATATCTCGACTCTTGTAATGATAGAACGTGGCAGATGAAGTCAGTTACTTTCAGGAGCAGTACAAGGAACGAGCCGTTTTTTCCAGCATCTTTAGAAATCGATCTTCGATACGAGTTCAAGTTGAGGTCACCCAAGTGAAATTAAGAGGACTGCGAATGAATTTCTCGGACATTCAGGCCGGTAAATGTTGTTTAATACTGTTTATTATAAAACAGAGCATTTACATAAATATTTCTGTCTATAACATATAAATATAAAAAAATGTCCGGAGAGGCCTGGCACGTGGAACTGGAACTATCTATCTATATAGATGAAATAAAGTGTTAAGGCAGTGGAGAACTTGGAGAGGGGAATTAACAGGAGATAACTGATTACTGACATCCATTAAACATGGCATATGGAACTAGAACAGTCTACCCCAGCCAGCGAATAATAATAATAATGTTTGATTTTCTTTCTTTGATTTGACTGGGACTTGAACTCGCCTCTCCAATTCCTCACTCGCGTGATATCCTATACATACAGGAAAAATAGTTGACGATTCACTAATGTCAATATTTCTGAAATGAGGTATTATGTACACTATTTACATTATTCGGACTATTGTCCACGTCTTTGTCGCCATATTTATCACAACGTTGTACGCTACGACCTTCTTCATGTGGTTGGAATGTCGAACAGAATCCTTTATTTCGCTCGCTGGGTTAGACTGTTCTAGTTCCACGTGTCATGTCTTATGGATGTTAGTTATCAGTTATCTCCTGTTAATTCACCTCTCCAAGTTCTCACTGCCTTAACTAAGTATTGAACTCACAACTCTTTGGGCCCTGTCACTGGATCTAACCAACGCCTTTATCCAATTGTGACGGGTCAAACGATTATAAATTAGAAATGAAACGCTATAACATACATGCCGTATTCTTCATGTAGTATTCTTTCAATCATTTTGCTCCAGGCGGAATTCCTTGTTTAGTTAGCCGATTAATAAATTTCGAGACATAGAAATCCTTTTCGAAGCATTAACAATTTTTCGAGAATAATGTAAGATTTTCTTTCTATCTATACGTCCTATTATTTAACCGATAGCTGTCAGGAAACAGATTCATGCTTTTCCCAAAGAGTATTTGCGCGTAAGTGAATGTAATGAACCGACTGAGACTTGAATTCGGCTCTCCAATTCCTCACTCGCATGATATCCTAAACATACAGCAAAAAATAGTTGACCATTGACTTATGACAATATCTGTCTATATTTCTGAGATGAGGTATTATGTACACTATTTACATTATTCGGACTATTGTCCTCATCTTTGTTGCCATATTTATCCGATCCTTGAGTATCTGTCTATATTTCTGAAATGAGGTATTATGTAAACTATTTACATTATTCGGATTATTGTCCTCATATTTGTCGCCATATTTATTACAACGTTTCGGCCGTTGTACGCCCAGGCCTTCTTCAGGTGGTTGGAATGTCGAACTGAACCCTTTATTTCGCTCAGTGGGGTAGACTGTTCTAGTTCCACGAGCCATGTTTAATGGAAGTCAGTTATCTCCTGTTAATTCCCCTCTCCAAGTTCTCCACTGCCTTAACTGGGTATTGAACTCACACTCTTTGGGTCTTGTCCACATCTTTGTCGCCATATTTATTACAACGTTTCGGCCGTTGTACGCTCCGGCCTTCTTCAGGTGGTTGGAATGTCTAGTTTCACGTGCCATGTTTAATGGATGTCAGTTATCAGTTATCTCCGTTGTACGCCCCGTCCTTCTGATAACTGACATCCATGAAACATGGCAGGTGGAACAGTCTACCCCAGTGATCGAAATAAAGGGCTCAGTTCGACATTCCAAACACCTGAAGAGGCCGGAGCGTACAACGGCCAAAATGGCAACAAAAATGAACAACGTAAATGTAAATAGAGTAAATAATTACAATACCTCATCTCAGAAATATAGACAGATATTAAAAACCTACCTGAGACATGGATAAGAATGAGAATGTAGAGGCTTTTGAACTTTGTCATGGTGAGAAAGAGTGATAGGGTTAGCCCCTGCCCAAATATGTCCGCAATACTCCTTTTTAGGAATGCTCTGACTTTCGTAAAGATAGACCATGGCAGGAAGAGTCAGTTACTTTCTGGAGCAGTACAAAGAACTGACAATTTTTCCAGCATTTTTAGAAATGGATCTTATATACGAGTTCACCCTTGAGGTCACCCGAGTCAAATTAAGTCCCAGTATACGTCCCATGATATTCCTCACGATTGGATGATCTACAGATGTTTTCAAAGATTTTTTCAAATATACGAGGGTGAGTAAAAAAAAAAAAAAAATTATCCACACTTTCGCCATAAAATATCTTTAGGATTTGTCACATTGATGCTGAGATATCCGGAAGAGGCCTGGCACGTGGAACTCGAACTATCTACCCATGTGGATGAAATAAAAAGGCTTTCCAATCACCTGAAGAAGGCCGGAACGTACAACGGCCGAAATGGCAACAAAAATGAACAACGTAAATGTAAATAGAGTAAATAATTGCAATACCTCATCCCAGAAATATAGACAGATATTAAAAACCTACTTGAGACCTGGGTAAACGTGAGTCCCAATAGATGTTCAATGCAGGAGAATGAGGACAGGGATCCTTCAGCCCAGATATGGCTGGATTATTCCATTTTTGGTTTGATCTGTCTCTTGTAAAGCTAGATTATGGCAGGAAGAGTCAGCTACTTTCTGCGGCGGTACAAGGAACCGGCCGTTTTTCCTTCATCATAGCGATAGAACATAGATTGTATGTATGAGTTCAACTTGAGTTAACCCGAGTGAATGGTGAGGTAACCCCTTTCCCAAATATGCCATAAAATACTCCCTTTTAGGTCTGGTCTGACTTTCGTATCGATAGACCATGGCAGGAAGACTCAAATAGCGTCTAGAGCGGTACAAGGAACCGGTAGTTTTTCCTTCAGCTTTAGCGATGGATCGTATATGGGGATTCTTCTTGAGACATGGATGAACGTGGGTCCCAATTGCTACTCAAGGCAAGGAACCTGGTTCATTTTTCTGCCGAATCCCGCTAGAATTTGATACGTCCATATATTTGCAGTCATCGGAGTGGTTTGGTTTGATTTGTTTTGTTTTACGGTATATCAACCTCAATGGGTTATTTAATGCAGACAAAATTTTTATTGCCAGTGATATTTTTCTTTCCAAAAATGTATTGCTAGTTTTTTTTTCCGAAAATGTATTTCTAGTATTAAAACCTATTTTTACACTTTCATAGTGTTTTGTCACCAGTTTGGGGGTTAACTATTTACCCATAGCTAGAACCCTAACAGGTGCTACCACACTGGGTCACACAATTAAGAGGTGGTTCCACACTCCTCAGAACCTCCAGATCAGAGGCCTTGCTGCTGGATGTAGTTTATCGTCATACCCAGGACACGTGATCGGTGTGAAATGAAAGTTTAGATATATTTGTTTAATGAATCTTCAGTTATAGCAGAGAAGACCTAAACAGCAATAAAATAATAATAATTAATGAAAAAAATAATCCTGAAACGTCCAAACCCGTAAATTGCTGCAAAATGAAAAAAAAAAATGTATTTTTTTTTCTCTCAAGGCAGCATGGTGTTAAGCTTGAGTCAAACATCCACTCAGTCAGGGGTGAAGTCATTAATGCAAAGACGGTATATTGTCCGACGTGTTAATATAGTCACATTCATATATATAAAAAAAAGCAAGTGACCTAAAAAAAGGAAAAGAAAAGAAAAGAAAAAAAGGAAAAAAAAAAGAAAAAAAAGGAAGAAAAAAGAAAAAAAAAAGGAAGAAAAAAGAAAAAAAAGGAAGAAAAAAGAAAAAAAAAGAAAGGCCGAGGAGGCAAAGGACAGGGATTTTTTTTTGATTTTTTTTTGATTTTCATGAAGGATTTCTCACTTTCATCTGGGTTTGTGATCAGTCACCTTTACATCCGTTTTACTTAGAGATTCTAGCATATGTAAGTTCTTGCAATCATATTTCATACACAGAGACACGCACACTCACACGCAAACACACATATATATTTATGCGTGTGTATGAGAGAGCAAAAGTACAAAGATACAAAAGCACATATATAGCATATAACACTATATATAGATATATATATAAAATATATTTAAAAACTTCTGTGTGTACGTAGATATAAATAAATACCTATGAAATAGGCGAATTGCACATACATAGATATTTATTACATATTTGGCAAACACCTACGTATACATACATCTCTCTCTCTCTATACATATATATATATATATATATATATATATATATATATATAGATATATATATATATATATATATGTAGATAGATAGAGAGATAGACACACACACACATAAGAATGGTTCTCATATGAAAAAATATGATGGTACACACAGAAGCATATATATATATATATATATATATATATATATATGTGTGTGTGTGTGTGTGTATGTGTGTGTGTGTGTGTGTGTGTGTATGTATGTATAAATATATGTATGCATACAAATATTTATGTTGTTTTTTAGCGGCATATCAACGATTTGCAGGTTATTTAATGCCGAAATCTAAATATTTTGTGCACAATTTTATTTTTGTAAATGATAATGTTTAGTGATACAAGCTTTACTAATTAACCCATAGCTGGGGAGAGACAACAGGTAGATTCATACCTTTTCCAAGGATATTTTACGCGTAGGTGAATATAACGAACCCAACTGGAATTGAAACTCGTCTCTCCGATTAACAACCTCGAGCCATTAAACAATAAACCACCCGCACATTCAACGTAATGTGACCGTAAGCCCCCAAATATTTGTGTGTTTGGGAGGATCAAACAATTATACTCGCGTAAAAAATTTACGTACATATATACACGTTAACATATATATATATATATATATATATATATATATATATATCAAGAACAGTATTGAGGAAATTGTAAGAGAAAATGGAGAAAATGTTTTTTGACGCATTTCTTTTTGACGATTTTGTGACTACGCATGCACATGAACGGGAGATGCTGGTAGTTTCAAATTTTTCTTAACTTTCTTGTAATCTAGCCAAATTAATTTATATTCTTTTTCTTTTTATTCCCATCATCTTTGTTTTGAAATATCCCACATTGTGATAACAGAAAATCTGACAAGAATGGTGAAACGTAAAAAACTGGACGTAAATTTACTGTAGCAATTAAAGCACTTTCTAGACAATTTAGTGAATTATTTTCTGTTTTAATTAAAACGTCAGGAAAAACCCATTCCAATGAAGTCCTAACGCGTCACAAATAAACTGTTTTCAATTTTGTCTTAATTTCTTCAATATATATATAGAGAGAATCAAACAATTATACACGTTGGAATAATGGATAGCAGTTCCGATTGTGAAATCAGAGAGCCGAGTTCGAATTCCAGTCGGATCTATTACATTCACTTACGTACTAATACCCTTGAGAACGGTATAAATCCTCTTCTTAAAGCGGTAACATCTGAATTCAAAACTCTATGTAACCCTGCCGTTACAAGTTACAATTATTAATTCTGTCTCTGTCTCAGTCTCTCTGTCTCTGTCTGTCTGTCTCTCTCTCTCTCTCTCTCTATATATATATATATATATATATATATATATATATATATATATATATATATATATATAGAGAGAGAGAGAGAGAGAGAGAGAGAGAGAGAGAGAGAGAGATAGAGAGAAATAAAGAGAGAGAGATAATTAAAAGCTGTAACTTATAGCACCGAAACAATGATGACAGACCTTTGGAGTGTGTTGACACTGGAAGGCGTTGCTCCCCAGGCGTCGCACATGAAAATGGCTATTCTTCTCATCTCTGTCACCATATTTATCCGATCCTTCAGTATCTGTCTATATTTCTAAGATTAGGTATTATGTATACTATTTACATTATTCGGACTATTTTCTTCATCTTTGTCGCCATATTTATCACAACGTTTCGGCCGTTGTACGCTCCGGCCTTCTTCAGGTAGTTGGAATGTCGAACTGAACCCTTTATTTTCGCTGTAGACTGTTCTGTCCTCGAGGACACATTGCTCAGTGGATAAAGGCGTTGGTTAAATCCAGTGACGGGACCCAAAGAGTGTGAGTTCAATACCCGGTTAAGGCAGTGGAGAACATGGAGAGGGGAATTAACAAGAGATAATTGATAACTGACATCCATTAAACATGTCACGTGGGACTATAAACAGTCTACCCCAGTGAGCGAAATAAAGGGTTCTGTTCGACATTCCAACCACCTGAAGAAGGCCGGAGCGTACAACAGCCGATACATTGTAATAAATATGGCGACAAAGATGAGGACAATATCCGAATAATTTAAAGTGTTCTCGCAACACCATCAACATCAAGTCTATACTCTTAAAGCCTGTCCTTACTTATCATAATATAACTTCACCCTAGCCCTGTTTTAAGTGAACAATTCTCAATGATCCATGTTGACTAAATAGCTACTTTTTATATGTTTGCTCATTCAATACAAGGCCAAAGAGCAATTCAAGCTAGAGGGTTACTGAATGAAGTTGCTATAAGGGTGTAAAGTGAGGAAGATATAATTATAAAGATATGTAGGATAGATAAGTTGATTATAGGCTTGAAGAGGTTATGGTCGTAGCGATCGGGGAAGCAACTACTCGGGAGTCTGTTTCACAAAGTAAAAAGTTCTGGGAAGAAACTGTCTAAACGGAACTTCATCCATACCAATGGAATACAAAGAGAATGTGCATCATTCGACCCTGTGCTTGTGGCATGGTAAGTCGTGACTGTAAAGATCTGACCTTGTGGAACTAAGGAACGTGGGTTCTCTGAACATTTATCACGAAAATAGCGATAGAGTAGCGAGAGGCTAGCACGTTTCATCCATGGGTGAGTGGCTTTAGGGTGGAAAATAATTAATTGCTGACAAGACGGCGTGAATGCCTTTTTGAACTCTATCAAGACTGGAAAGTAAAGATTGGGAATCCTCAGCCCAGATATGACAGAAATAATCCATTATTGTTCTGCTCTGACTCTTGTAAAGACAGAGCATGGTAGGAGGAGTCAGATGCTTCTGGAACGGTACAAAAAACAGACCATTTTTTGTCGCATCAGAAGTGATATTCGTATGTACAAATCGTGATCGGCTCTGACTATGTAAAGATAAGGCATGGCAGGACGTGTCAGCTACTTCCTGGAACGGTTAAAAAAAAAAAAAAAAAAAAAAAACGACCATTTTTTTTTCTCGCATCTCTATCGGTGATTCGTGTATACAAATGTCACTTGAGGAATGAGCTTCAGTTCCAATGCAGGAAGCATCACAGAGCGTATAACTGCTCACCAAAACTGGAGAAAGTTTTGTATCTGCACGGTGATGACGAGGGGCACATTTGCTCTGATCTGTACAGGTGGATGCCGTGCGGTCTCCCACTGCTGTCCTTACAATAAGTCGACCTTGGCGAGCGTCTAAGTTATGCAGCTGCCGTCTATAACCTGATTTGCGGATGTAGGAACGCTCGTGCGACGAGTATTACCAAAATATAAGCTGCACCGACGCGTCACGTCCAGTGTACACAACGATTCTCCAAACTGATAATGTAGCCACTCGAAGGCTCACACTTAAACAGGGTCTAACTGAAGAAAAGGATCATGGGTGTGTGTCTCAGTGCTACGATATCTTCATTCAACATGCATCCCTGTGTGAAGCTCTGACACGCACAGTTCACTGATATATTTTTTTGAATCATTTCACTCCAAGCAAGGCGATAAAGCCACTAACACGCAAAGAGTTACTGGCAGTGAAAGAGAATGAGAAGACTTTAGTGAGTAGAAAGGACAATAAAAGAACATGATTCAAGAAGTGTTGAGATGTTGAGTGTTTCCGCGTGCGTGTATTGAAATAAGGACAAACACATACGTAGGGAAAAATACTGGTATATTCGAAGAGGTATTTACAACAGAGAGATTAGTAGTCAAAATAACGCAGGTTAGTCAGTAACAATCAGAAAGAGTATAAAGTCCAAATGTATCTTCCGGTAGAGAGACGGAAGTGTGATGGTCACCTGATCTCCCAGAACTCTATAGAACTGTCCTATTAGAAGTAGAGAGATCAGTCCATTCTGATGAAAAGGTGGGTGCGCCCCAACAAGAAGAAAGAAAATTGTGATTGATATTGCATTTACATTTTTGAAGATCGTTGGAAGGGAAGCTAGAAACCGGAAGTGAGTTCCACAGGAGAGAAATGCGAGAAAAGAAACTATTGGAATAGAACTTCCGGTTACGTCTAGCTATTACAATAGTAAAATTATAGAATAGCCATTACTTCCACACATGCGCATATTGTACACTTAAGTCGATATAAGGATTAGCCATTAGAGTGTTTCAATTTTTTTCCACATTATTTTATTCACATTAGTAGTTTTACTCATTTATAAAATAAATAATTCCTTATCAAATTTTCTTGCATTTAATACGAGAAACTTTGAACAAAAATTAAAGTAACAAAGAAAGGAGGACGCATTATGCATGATGTAATAGAATAACCTGGCATCCCCATGAGCGGCGGCATTATAGGTAGTAACCACCTATAAGTAGCCGTTAGGACAGTGGACAGCTGAGTTGCGCTGGGATCCTTCCCAGCTGCGCTAGTCGAACTCTCTGCCTTCGGGCAGAGAGGAACCCGGACGAGGCTATGCCGAAGGGCAGAGTTTCGTCCGGAGTGGTAGACAGATCCGATTCCATTTATGCGGGGTCTACGGGGAATTTTTGGGCGGGCCTCCGGGCTCGGAACCCTACTTTAAACTTGGCCTTGCGCCACAAGTGACTGCGTGGGGCAGTTACTAAATAGCGGCGCGTTGGGATCTTTCCCATCTGTACTGGTCGAACTCTCTTCCTTCGGGCAGAGAGGAACCCGGACTCTCTGCCTTCGGGCAGAGAGGCTGTCCGAGGAGGTAGACAGAACCGATTCCGTTTATGCGGGGTCTACGGGGATTATTTGGCCGAGACTTCGGGCTCGGAAACCCCACATTAATTTCGGCCTTGTGCCACATGTAACTGCGTGGGGCAATTACTAAATAGGGTCGAGCTGGGATCTGCGAAAATTAGCGGCCTTCCGATAGTAGCACGCACACAACTGAACTGACTTGCGACGACCGTGCGCATAACCATTACTTCTTTGCTGGTTGTACTGGTTTCTACAATAAACCTGTTTCCATTTATCGACCGTGTTTGTCCATTCCATATTCCTATTAGCACGGAATATAACAATGCTCAAGAATACGTTTTCAGAAATTTTTACTCCGCTTAAAAACTTCGTCAGCAATATTTCAAATATTTAAAATATTTCAATATTTCAAATATTTCAAATACCATCAATTAGCACAGTAGATAATAAAACAAAAAAATAGGCAGGTGTTGATAAAAGTTATTTACAAAAGGTGTTTGATACGTCGTCTATATTCGTCCTTTTAAGTATTAGCGGAATTGAACGTCCTTCGTCTCAAAGACAAGACATTAAACGAAATTGGGTTAAAAAAATACAAATAAAAGGGAACACAAAAGATCTGCCATGTTTTGATTGTATTAATGTTACAACAAGGCACCTTTTCCCCGAAAATACGAAAATAAGTTTAAAAATAGAAATTTGAAGGAGAAACGCGCTGTGGTTATATATCCGGCTCCTTTCTATAATTTAACGTGAAAAATTAAATATCTTTATGAAATATACGACATTCAGATTTTAATAGATAATATGGTACAACTTGTAAAAAAGAATTTACATACGCGTGGCTGTACTATAGGGTCGTATTATCCTCAAGGATATAATTTATTCTTTGTTTTTTAGTTTCAGAAACACGGGGTCGTATTATACTCAAGTCGTATTAATCGCAATTAAATATTGTGATGTAATGGAATAACCTGCCACCCCCATGAGTGGCGACAATATAGGTGGTAATCACCTATAAGTATCTGTTAGGACAGCAGATTCGAGATGTGATCTGCGAGAACCAGCGGCCTTCTGATAGCAGCACGTACACAACTGTACTGACTTGCGACGACCGTGCGCATAACTACTACTTCCTTGCTTGTTGTACTGATTTCTACAATAAACCTGTTAATATTTATCCACCGTGTTTGTCCAGTCCATATTCCTATTAGCACGGAATATAACATATAGTAGATCCAGGTTTTAACATTCACGTTTATGAGACCCCAAGGTAGCCATCCTCATTCTCTTCCTATTTCATTGGTGAGATATAAATTCCCTTTGGACAACTTCTTCCCATGAAGAACCTTTGTGGAACCTACTCCCAAGAGGATTCTTCCACGATAACTACAATCGAAACTTCTTCAAATTTAGCGTTAACAGTTATATCCCCCGCATATCCTTATAAACTATGCCCGTTACATCTTGCTCTGCAGAGTAACATGTAACGGGCACAATGGCTTCGAGTGGCTGTTGGACATTGTATCGCGTGAAAATTATTGTAAAAGAAAAATAAATTTAAATATTTGTTTGCTGCGCAGTTAGGACGAAAGCGTGTTAATTCTGCGCCGATATAGACAAACAGCGATTATTTATAAGTGTTTTGAATTTCGCAGTAAAATATTAATAAGGATTTTTCGAGACTGAAGATTTAGTATTATGTATCAGGCTGATTTGACGGATAAATAAAAATGTTTACTAACTTGAAGATGGACAAAATACTGCTATCAATTATAATGTGGTGATATCTAAGCTTAGCTTAGATGTGGCACAAAGCCAAAAGTACGGGACACCTAGTCGGTATTATTCTACCGAGAGACGATTAACTCTGAAAAAAAAAACGTAGAGGTATCCCAATTATATTTACAATATGTATTCAACATTTTCTTTTGATATACGTAATTAATTTTTCTAATCATAATTTGATTTTATTTTCTTGGAGTTTAGCATTTTCTTATGTACAAATCTTATTCAAAGATGTTTATTTATAAATTTTACTAAACGTTAAATTAAAAAAAATAGCAACAGCGTTTATAAGTGACAAGGTTGAATAGTATTAATTTTTTATTAGTTTTTTTCAATTGTTGCGATGACGTTACTTAATAAAATGCTAATAATAGAATAAAATTTTTTAAACATTCAATTGGTTTTCATTTTCCATACTTTTTCGAATATTTCATATGAATCGTCTTTTATATATATATATATATATATATATATATATATATATATATATATATATATATATATATATACAAACACACGATAAGACGATATAGGCTCCATTCGTGAAAAAAAGGACGCACTAAGTCAATCTACCGATTAGAAAGGACTGCTTACTCGTCACACACATATATGATGCGCTTACCTGTAAAGGAAGTTTGGGGAATTTGACTGAATATATATATATATATATATATATATATATATATATATATATATATATATATATATATATATATACATATATATATATATATATATATATATATATATATATATATATATATATATATATAAATAATTATTTATTCGAAAATTATAACATAAATATGTTATAAAATCACGACAAAAATAGCCATTTTGTTTCAACACTTCTGGGGTCTTATCAAGTGATTCAACATTCAACACCATCACTGGGTAAGACACCAGAAGTGTTGAAATAAAATGGCTGTTTTTGTAGTGATTTTATAACATATTTATGTTATAATTTTCGAATAAATAATTATATTTGCTCTACTCTGTATTGAGCACTCTTTTAAGAATAGTATTTGTTGGTTATTGGAATATTTCCGTATACACCAATCCTATACTCGGGTATATATATATATATATATATATATATATATATATATATATATATATATATATATATATATATATATATATATATATATATAATGTACATTTAAGCAGTATATTTTCATTGAAACATATTTCATTCAATAATATAGGCATATTATGTCTATTTATTTTTATACAGATCATTTCCAGTTGTCTAATCAGTTTTTTCAGGTTCCTGTCCACCTTTACAATACAAGAAAATTCTCGTTGACAACACCAATATACAACACAACAAAAAATAAACAAAAATTTGAAATTCTCGTCCATCCCCGCCCCATATAAAAAAAAATCTGAGGACAGTGCAGAGAATTCGGAAAGAGTTGGATGGGTCTCATGGTGATTACGAATGTGTTTGGAGGGATCACTAGTGATGGCGACGTTATGCCTCCATTCATCTTCTCACATGGCCTTACACTCACAATGGAGGCCTACATCAAGTGCTTTGAGGAGTTAGTGCTGCCCTGGGTCAAGGGGGTCTGGCAACAGGACTCTGTAACATGTCAGACAAACAGGTGAACCTAGTCATGGCTGTCAGACAATTTCTGCAACCGCATATACCCACTATACTTGTTTACCTAACTCCCTAGACTGAAACTCCATTTACGGGCGCAGGTTGAGCGAGAGACCAACAAAACTCATTGAAACACTAAAGATTATGGCTGCATTCACCAACTTAAACAAGGAGACCGTCCAGAAAAGTTGCGGGGATTTTGAAGAAATTAGGAGGACGTGGTTGAAGCCAATGGCGATTTTATTGAATAAATTTAATCTTTAGTATTGTATTAGTATTCTGTAGGACAACATTTTTTCTTTTGTTTTTTTAATGAATTCACTCCAAGAACGATAATAACGCCAGTAAGTCGTAAGGGGTTGCTGGAAGTGAAAGGAAAGGAATGACGTAATAATATCGTTTTTTGACGTACTTTTTAACGTCAAAAAACGACATTATTACGTCATTATTTTTGCACCATCCTAATATATATATATATATATATATATATATATATATATATATATATATGAAAATTTCTCCGATTTAACCAATAGAGAAGACAATATTTATGAATAAAAATGACAATAGGAAAACTGGTAATTGCTGACGCGTTTCGTCCAATGTGGACTTTATCGAAACAAAATACGAAAATGAAAAAATCTTCATTCACGTATTTTGTTTTGATAAAGTCCACATTGGACGAAACGCATCAGCAATTACCAGTTTTCATATATATATATAAAGACATTTTTATGTTTATACATTCTTTTTATAGATACAAATATCTATAAAAAGAATGTAGAAACATAAAAATGTCTTAAAATAATTGTGGGACTTTGTTCATTTCATAATACATACATACAGATATATATATATATATATATATATATATATATATATATATATATATATATATATATATATATATAGTTGAATGGATATGAGTTTTTAATCATGGGTTTCACGCTTATGCGATCCTCAGACAGACTCTTGTCTGAGCTTGTCTGAGGATCGTATAAGCGTAAAACCAGGGATACATGCTCATATCCATTCAACTAAATATGTTAGCTCTGTCACTGATATTGAGCACTTTCCAATAAGCAGTGCGTGTATATAAAATTTATATAGAAATTGTACACACACACACACATATATATATATATATATATATATATATATATATATATATATATATATATATATCATTTGGGCGTATATGCACAAGTTCAAACGCATACAATACAAGCGTCTATTGAGATTTCCAAGACACATTTACATTTGACTATATTAAAAATACCTATACACCACATATCTGCTACTATCTATCTATCTATCTATCTATCTATCTATCTATCTATCTATCTGTCAGTCCTTTCAGTATCTATTTATTTACCAATCTATCAGTCTATACAATATCTATCTATCTATCTATCTATCTATCTATCACAGTCTTATCATTTGTATACACAAGCATCTATCTCAGTTTGTTTATATCTCTATTTATCTGCCACAGTTTATTAAAATCTATCTATCTATCTATCTATTACACACAAACACACGCACGCACACACACGCATATATAATTAGCTACACACAGATGTAATTTTTCATTGAATGCGGCCTCCTTTATGAGCACATGACATGCACTGGGGAATAGAATTTGTGTGTATATTTATGTCTATCTAGATACATGCGTACAGCATTGGATAGAATAGAAAGAGTGAGGGTGTGGGACCAGCGTGTGGTTAGGGGGGGCAGACAAAGAATTTTTTTCCCAACGCACTTGAGTGAAACACTGAAGATGAAAAGAAGCCAAATGTGTGGGAAAATGAATAATTCTAAGGCACAGTCTGAATAGTAAATGTACTGAATTCACACTGACCCACAAGACCGCTTTGTCGGGCTCGTTGTGAGGAGCGCGCATATGCGTCCTCATGAACGTGTAGCGAAGAGGAAATAGCTCAACTAGTAGAAAACTTTAGCAAGCGCTGCTAACGGCTGAGGTGATTTTATGCAGATGCTAGTTAGGAAGTCATTAATGCAAATAGCTCTTCATCGTGGAGTTGTCTTGTCATTCAGTCACCGAGAGAGGAAGATGGACGAAAAGTCTCTCGTTTAATAACGTTTAAGGTAGAAGAGACAAAATATTTATGTCTGTCTGCTGGTGGAAATTTTAGAAAAATTACAGCTCGCTATTTGAATACAGGTAAAAAAAGTAAATAAATAAAAACGAATTCCAAATCATGTTATTACCAATTTACAACTTGGGTATACCCTTCTACTAGGAATAATGGCGCAACACAGTCTTCTTATCCAATAATTCTTCAGACATAGGAAACACCAAATGGTGAAAAATGTCCTTATTACCAATTTACAACTTGGGTATACCCTTCTACTAATGATGGCGCAACACAGTCTTTTTATCCAATACTTTTTCAGACGCAGGAAAACATCAAAATGGTGAAAAATAGTGTTATAACCAGTTTACAAATTGAGTATACCCTTCTACTAGGAATAATGGCGCAACCCAATCTTCTTATCCAATACTTCTTCAGATATAGGAAACATCAAAATGGTGAAAAATAGTGTTATTACCAATTTACAAATTAGGTATACCCTTCTACTAGGAATATTGGCGCAACATAATCTTCTCATCCAATACTTCTTCAGACATAGGAAATATTAAAATGGCGAAAATTAAAAGTAAAATTGAAAAAATTTCTAAAATCACACACACACCAACAAACACACATACATACATGCATACATACATATATATATATATATATATATATATATATATATATATATATATATATATATATAGGTAATAATCCGTTTGTATACAATCCAAGTGAAACCTAATAATATAAAATATTAAAAGTGATCCACAGAGCTCAATGTATTTATTATAATAAAGCATATAAGTTACATATAGAGAAATCCAAAATTACCTCATAAAAATAGCTATTTCAACCAGACATTATAACGTTGGCACTATCTCAGTCAAAAAATGCCAACGTAGTAATGTCTGGTTGAAATAGCTATTCTTTTGAGGTAATTTTGGATTTCTCTATTATTCATCGTATATATATGTATGTAAAATGTGTGTGTGCGTATATGTATATATATATATACATATATATATGCACACACACACACATATATCTATATATATCTGTGTGTGTGCAAAAATTCAAATATAAATATGTGTTAAAAAACAGTATAAATAACAACAAAAAGGAAGCCTTTTATTTACCAACGCATTTCTTCAACTGAGAGACTTTATGAAGGTAGATATAAGAATTTTATTTTGCAATATATATATAAAAACAGAAGTAAAAATATCGTTCAGTTTTTAAAAAAAAATTAAATTGAAGAATGCTCTCTAAAATATTCATAAAACTGTGTAAGTTAAATTAAATTATGGAGAACGATATGTGATATAATTTAATGCCTAATAAACGAAATTTTTCATAGGTAATCTATGGAGATCGATAAGTGATATAATTTAATGCCTAATTAAACGAAACTGGGTGAATTTTGTTCATGTTGAATATTTATATTATTATTTGTTTATATATATATATATATGTATTCAATTTTTAATGTAATTATTATTAATTAGAAAGACCTGTGAAAATTTCACGATTTTTCTGTTTAAATTTTCTGATGGATCTTCATTCTTAAGTTTATAACTGAATAAGTTCATTGCGAGTTCTGAGGCGGTAAAATATCCGTAAAAATTTTCGTTTAAATATTTCAGCTTAACTTTATCAAAATATTGCAAAAACCATAATGAATATGAATGGTGGTCATTATTTTAAGAAGTAAGGGGATACAAATAAAAAGATTTGAAACTTTTTTCCATTTCATTGAAACTGTCATTAAACACTTCCATCTTCACTATTTTTTTAAATTTCTTTCCGTCTTTCATTTTTCTAATGAAACCAAGTAATGACTTTTCCCGCTCTTTCCTCTCGATCAATACAGTATAGTCCATTATTTATGAGGTATTGGTAGGAGAGGTTAAATCACTTTTATTTTCCCTTCTTTCTGTCATTCTAGCCAAATCACCGCCTTGCGAACGTTTCTCTTAATAATAATTTTAAAATAATTCAGAAGATGATTTATTTTAATTTATGGTAATTGAATTTTTGGCGGTTGCTTCAGTCGCTGTCCCTCGTTTGATATTGTGCTTCTAAAAAATGCAGTGTTTAACGCAGTCGCAACTCGGCCTGTTGGGGGCGGATCAAAGTGTAGTATCTGCTCTTATTAGCGTAATCTTATTCTTTCTCTCAACTTCTAACTAGAATGAAATCTCCTGTTCGCACACAGGAAAGACAAAACAGAAACTAAACAGTAGTACCTTAGCCGTTTTAATGAAGCATATATTCGAGAGGGGTTATAGTCAAATTTGCAATTATTTAATAACACACGCACATATGAACACACGCACATATGAACACACGCACGAACGTACACACACAATCACACACACACACACACACATATATATATATATATATATAGTAAAAGTAAGAATCCGTTGGTATATAATCCAAGTGGATCCTAGTAATATAAGATATTAAAACTTATCTACAAAAAGTGTTCAATGTATTTATTATTACAGAGCAAATAATTAATAAACAATAAAATCCCAAATCATCTCATATGGGGAATAGTCTATTTCGGCAGACGAACATATTGGTTGTCTGTCTTATCAACCCCGGTGTGTACTGAGTCCGTGTCAGAAATAAAAATGTAACCCCTATATATATATGTGTGTGTGTGTGTGTGTGTTTGTGTGTGTGTGTTTGTGTGTGTGTGTGTGTATAAGGGAACATTGACATCAACACTCAGAGGCAACAGGCTGTTTCATGCTAGACGTAATCGTCAGGCCGCGAATGTTGGATTTTTCCTTGGCTATTTATATATATGGGTCAGTGATGCATTGTCGGTAATCTATTCTGGCGGTTATTTTTCCGGGAGTGGCTCGTTTGTTTATTTATTTATTTGTTTGGGTTAATTTATTTTTCTTAAATAAATAAACAAACAAGTCATTCTCTCTCTCTCTCTTTCTCTCTCTCTCTCTCTCTCTCTCTCTATATATATATATATATATATATATATATATATATATATATAGAGAGAGAGAGAGAGAGAGAGAGAGATAGATAGATAGATAGATAGATAGATAGATAGATAGATATGGATGTATGGATGTGTGCGTGGTACAAAAGTTAACGGCTCAAACGATATATCTGTGCTAGAATTTCAGTCGACTTCATTACAATTTACATTCACTTACGCGCAAATACTCTTCCGAAATCTATGCATTTAATTCCTCCCCTGTCTTCTATGCGTTGAACTGTAGGTCAGAGTAGACTTGTTAGTTTTGGTTAGCAACCACTCTAGGAGAAAGACAATTCTGGATTATAAACCTGAGGAAGGTCGTTTGAAGATGTTTTGAAACACTAAGTTACCCAGTATAACGGAGAGTACAGTATGGTGCAGCATAATTAAGATTATAAAGAATTGCAAAGAATGAATCAGTAAAGTTAATGTAATTTATGGCGAATTCACTTCGCTAACAGATTTAATAAAGCATTAACTTACTAACCACGGGATTTTTGTTTTTAAAATTTGTTAAATGGATTAGATGTTCAATCCATTTACAAGTACTATTGACAAATTCTTAAATCATCTTCAGGCATGGATATTATTTTTCAATTTCAATTGATTTATCGAAAGTACTTGGAAATAGACTGAACATCTAATCCATTTTTTAATTCATTAATTACATTAAATTTAATGATTTATTCTTTGTATGACTACTTCTTTGTAATATACATATATGTTTGTGTGTGTGTGTTTATACACACACACACACACACACACACATATATATATATATATATATATATATATATATATATATATATATATATATATATATATATGGGGAAACACGACCTTCAATTTCACTTTGTGTAACGTTATAGTCATCTTTAAGTGTAAACGCTTTAATGTACATACCATAATTCCCGAGACGCACGCACACACACACATATATATATATATATCTGTGTGTGTGTGTATGGAAGCACTTAGACGTAGTGAAATTGTTAGCAAACATGTCTCGTTAAATCAATTACGACAGAGTAGTGAGTTCGTTATTCACTGGGTGTTCCATACTCGCTGTCTTGTGCTACGTCAAAAGCTACACTTAGTAAAACGCTATATCCAGCCATATGACGAAATAGAATATAGCATATGCACTAAATGCGAGTGAAGACGTTAATTCCTGAAAATTATTATTGGACCCACGAGAAACAAAATAAACATTAAATTTCGCCGCTACTAAAATGTCTCCTGAATGTACGTATGTACCGTGTACATTGGAATATATATATATATATATATATATATACATATATCTATATATATGTGTGTGCGCGCGCGTGTGTGTGCGCGCGCGTGTGTGTGTGAGTGTGTGTTTGTATATATATATATATATATATATATATATATATATATATGTATGTGTGTGTGTGTGTGTGCGTGTGTACACTCACACATACGCACACACACTCAGACAGACGCACACAAACACACCCATATATATATAATAAATAAATATGTAAAACAAATAGGTCAGGCAAATACTTTAATTCTTGTCAGAATTCTTTATGAACCTTATAAAAAACATATATACAAATGAGATATTTATCCCACAGTGAATGCATTATATATATATATATATATATATATATATATATATATATATATATATATATATATATATATATATATTTTCAAAGCTTGGCTTCGACGTAGCACAAGGCCGAAAGTAGTTACGGAGCACCCAGTTAGATCCTTACTAGGTGCCCACTGCTTTCTGCCTTGCCAAATCAGTACACACACACACACACACACACACATACACACACACACACACATATATATATATATATATATATATATATATATATATATATATATATATGAAAGTGAACATAGAAGTCAACACTTAGAGGCGACAGTCTGTTTTATGTTAGATGCAATCGTCAGGCCACCTGACGATTGCATCTAGCATGAAACAGACTGTCGCCTCTAAGTGTTGACTTCTATGTTCACTTTTATATTTACACACGCTCTATCTCTGATATGGAACACTTTATCCCATAAATATAGCACATCTTAAGACTATATTTCTTCATCTTTATATATATATATATATATATATATATATATATATATATATATAGTGCATTCACTGGGGGATAAGTATCTCATTTATATATATATATTTTTATAAGGTTCATAATGAATTCTGACAAGAAATAAAAAAATATTTGCCTGACCTATTTGTTTTACATATTTATTTGTTATATATATATATATATATATATATATATATATATATATATATATATATATATATATATATATGTTTGTGTGTTTCGATAGAAGTAATAGATTTATTTTTAAGCAGATTTTTTTTTTACTATGAAGTTAGTATGATCAGTTTTAGTGGATACCAGTGTTTGAAACATACGTCTCGTTTTTTTATTTTTTTTATTTTAAACCCTGTATATTAAGTCTCTCGGTTTGTGTATTCACGAAAGCCTAATAAAGAAAGACCGGTGAACACATTTGTTTTCTCAAATACGCAGGCCGATAGAGTTATATGCACAGTTTAAAATAAATAAATAAAAAAGCGTGTCGTCTACTTCAAACACAGGTATCTACGGAATATAACGTTTGATGTAATAATATATATATATATATATATATATATATATATATATATATATATATATATATATATATATATATGTATGTGTTTGTGTGTTTCTCTGTGTTTGTGTGTGTGTGTTTCTCTGTGTTTGTGTGTGTATAGCATAATATATCTATACATATATCTCTTTGTGTGTGTTTAGTATGCGCATATACATATTACGTCTACGCTCTCATGAATATAGATATAACGGAAACAGATATTACTAAACTGACTTTTTCGACAGACCTAACTCTTATGTTAACAAACCACTTATATTTGGTTGGTGCAAAAATAATGTCGGTTTTTGACGTTAAAAAATACGTCAAAGAACGACATTATTTTTGCACCAACCTGATATAAACAATTCATATATTTATATAAGCAAACCATTTTTCTCATTTTTTGCAATATATAGTCTCACCCAAACCTCGGCTGAAATTAGCGTCGTTTGAAATATGAGCGCAGATAAATGTTTTAGATAATGCAAAAGTTTTCGATAATTTACGAATTTTCGCAAAAATAAAGAAAGAAAAAAAAAATTCACAACTCTGACAGGTTTTTAAAATATATAAAAAAAGAAAAGAAAATAATTTTAAATTGTTGCGTCAAAGAACAAAACCACAAATTTGTGAGTCATCACAGGACTCGAACGTCGACCCTTTTGTATCGAGCACAATTAACTCAGCCAAGAGACGGGCACTTTTTTTTAGTGACTCAACCAGTTAAGCTGACTCTAGCACAAGGCAAAATTACTCAGACATTACGTGAGGATTAAATTCAGTACTCAGCGAAATAGCGGCACGACAGGAGGCGAAATAATACGAATAAGCTATACATGTATACCAGCATGTCTCTTTTCTATCTCTTTCTCTTCACTCTCGCTTCTATTTCTCCATCTCTCTATCTTCTCTCTTTCTTTTCTCTCCCACTACTTCCCACACTCTCTCTTCTCTCGCCTTCTTCTTTCTTTCTCTCTGACTTAGATCGAATCAGCGTCCCCCTTTTTAGGAGAAACCAGCGTTTGATCTGACGCACTAAACGAGTGGCTACAAAGAGTGTCATAGCCCAGCTAGGTTCTATTTGCCCTTTTAACGAAAACGCACTTCCTCAGTCAGATATTTTTCTCGAAAGGCCATATCTACTTAGTGTTACATTTGAAACTTAAACAAAGCAATCTCTAAAGAATTAACATAATTATTTTTAATTCCACACATAATATATATATATATATATTGGATGCATAATAAGGAAAGAGGGTTAAGAGAATTTGACACCCACAGGGCATATCGTAGTCAAAGGTGACAGAGGGAGTGAGCGGATTATGAGATTGTGAGAATAGATAGCGGAACAGAAGTGGGAGGAGTGTCAAAAAGATGAAGACGAAGACGAAACGGAGAAGGAAAAAAAAGCAAGTAAGTAAGGAAGGAAGGAAGGAAGGAAAGAAGAAGAAGAAGAAGAAGAAGAAGAAGAAGAAGAAGAAGACGACGATGGAGGAACCGGAAGAGGAGAGAAAGGAACATGTGAAGAAGAAGAAGAAGAAGAAGAAGAAGACGACGATTGAGGAACCGGAAGAGGAGAGGAAGGAACATGTGAAGAAGAAGAAGAAGAAGAAGAAGAAGAAGAAGAAGAAGAAGAAGAAGAAGAAGAAGAAGAAGACGACGACGATGGAGGAACCGGAAGAGGAGAGGAAGGAACATGTGAAGAAGAAGAAGAAGAAGAAGAAGAAGAAGAAGAAGAAGAAGAAGAAGAAGAAGAAGAAAGAGGAGGAGGAGGGGAAGGAGGCGAAGGCGGAGGGGGAACCGAAAAAGAAGAAGAAGAAGGAGGTAGATGAGAAGGAGAAGTAACACGTAGAGGAGGAGGAGGAGGTGAAGAAGAAGAAGAAGATCAGGTGTCCATTGTTATTGCTCATATAGGATATCTGCTTACTATTTTGTACTCTGGCTCATGGAGTTCAGTTATTGCTCTTTCCTGTTGAACAAGTACATCTTGATTCAATACCTGATCCAGGGATTGAACTCATGAGCACTAGACGACAGGCACACATGTTTAGTTAACACCTTTATACACTACAAAGGACAGGTGTTTGGGCCGTTATATTCATCTTTTAATTAATAGTAATATCGGTGCTTTATAATTTCAGGTGTGTATGACACAAGGAGACCTCGTGAGAATTGAACTTATAATGGTGCACTTCGATACTACTAAAGCCTTTGTGATCACAATTTTAACCTGGAAAATAAATATATTTTCCTCAAATGAAGACGCATGAATCGCCTGTTATTAATATACAATATTTCAATTATCAAAAATTATCGGGATTAGTGCTATAACAATCTAAAACACATCAATTCGGCATTTAATGTCTCTTTTAAAGCCATACACTCTCCTCAGCTTGGTTTCTGTTGATCGAAGGATTCCTGGAACTCCTTTTTTTTTTTTGGAGATAGTGAACAGCTCTTCGCTTAAATTTCTTCGACTTGAAATCGTGTTACTTTCGAATGTGATTTGATTTTTGAAGAGGATAAAGTCGCAAGAGGCGAGATCTGGTGAATATGGTAGTTTTCCGACCTATGGAATGTTGTTGTTGGTCAAAAACTGCTGCACAAGCCATAGTCACTAACGTAACCTGCGTGGTGCGGGGTGACGACCGCACTCTACACCTTTTCCTTCCAAACACTGTTATATACAACGGAAGTGAGCGAGAACCTTATAACAGACCCGATACCTTTTTTTTATCAAACGTACTTTTTTTTATCAATCGTATAGATCAGAATGGAACAGATTAATAATTTCAGAATCATCCATGGGAAATTTACGTCCAGTATGAGGCAATAAAATTACATACATAAAATTAGTACAAATACAATGTATAATAATTAAAAACAATGTTGCTTAAAAACAAAAAAAGATATTAAAAAAAATGAAGACTAATGAAAAAGTGAGTGATAATTTAGCAATTAGATACAGCGAACGTGAAAATTCGAATTCAATGGTTGTGGGTTTCGATGCAGACTGTACTCGACGTTTGTTTTATTTCTTCTCCAACCATTATTTGTCTGAAGAAGTCCCCTTCCCGCAATGAAACGATTCAATAACAACATGGTCCACACCGACAATCTATAGACAGATACGCTCAGAGTGAGATAGACAGAAACACACACACACATATTGATATTACTGGTATTGTCTCTGTGATATAATTGTCTTTGTTTAGGGCACCTGGGCGTGGTGTAATGGTTAGCAAGCTTATCTCGCTAGATCAGTTACTACTGAAAAGTGAGTTCGATCCTCACTAGATACCCCATACTTTCGGCCTTGTGCCACATCTAAGCTACGCTTAGAAAGTAACTACAATTGCCTTTGTTTTCAAAGAAACAACTTTAATTGGTTGGCTTTATTGTAGTTTGGAAATCTGTTGCACACAGAAATTATAAACAGGACGAATTCACTTTAAGGAACACACACACATATATATATAGGGTGTCAATAAAGTCACTATACAGTTACTTACAATAAAAAAAGCAAAGCATTGAAGCAGGTGGCTTGCAGTTCGAATGGTATCGGTAATTAATTTGCTATTGTTCGCCATGACATTTTATTGTTCTTATCCAGAATTAACCAGAACCATTTTAATAATAAATTTCTGGATTGTTGATTAATTGCTTTGTCTTAATTGTTATTGTAAGTAACTGTATAGTGACTTGTCACCATATATATATATATATACATACATACATACATACATACATACATATATATATATATATTGAAAACAGATGCTTGTAGATCGTGCAGTCGCAAAGCTAAGGTTGAACTATTATATGCAGATATATATATATATGTGTGTGTGTGTGTGCGTATGCATATAATATTTCAACCTTAGCGTTGCGACTTCACGATCTACAAGTATCTGTTATCAATAACACACTTCAGAAAACCCATTTCGATTGGCATTATATTTTTTCGTCTGCTACCTGAATTTTACCAAAAACAAAATAGTTGCTATGCCTGATGATGACCAGAGAACCTGTCGAAAGTACTTGCATATCTAAGGAATACCTAATACAGATTATAATTTTAAAAATCAAGGATCATAACATTCATCGAGTGGTTAATGGGTTAATGCATTTTTAAAATTTAGTTAGCGAAATGAATTTGCCATTTTATCTCATTAACTTTACTAATTTATTTTTTTGTATATATGATTCATTGTAGTATAAATTAAACTGCACCACATATTTGATATACATACATATATATATATATATATATATATATATATATATATATAGATATAGATATAGATATATAGATATATATATATATATGGTGGCAATAAAGTCACTATACAGTTACTTATAATAAAAAAGCAAACCAGTGAAGCAGGTGGCTTGCAGTTCGAACAGTATCGGTAATTAATTTACGATTGTTTACCATGGCATTTTATTGCTATTAACCAGAATTGACCAAAAACATTTTAATAAATTTCAGAACTGTTGATTAATTTCTTTGTCTTAATTGTTATTGTAAGTAACTGTATAGTGATTTTATTGCCACCCTGTATATATATATATATATATATATATATATATATATATATATATATATATATATATATATATATATATGTATATATATATGTATGTGTGTGTGTGTGTGAATCATAACACATTGACAGTGATGAATAAACATTTTACGATCTATAATAAATAGTTACTATCAAAATGGATACTTTTTCCCCGCAATGAAAGTAAAAAATCGACACCCCCGCCCTGTTTTAAAATATTTGTCAGAAATCAGTGAATTTTTCATTATTGAATCTGTATTTAACGTTAAAAAACATATTTTTTGAGGGGTGGGGTATGTTTCACACACTCTCTTCCTTATCGCATGTGTACATTTTTTTTTTTACATTTATATAACAAGAAATCCCAGAAGATATATCAGTAAAAAAATTATGTAATATAGGATCTGAACGTATAGAACATTCGGGTCACATCTTTTGCTAAAACAATTTAATAAGACTTAAAAATATTTTTTGAGAATTGGTTTTTATATAATTTAATAGATTTGAAAGTAAAAATGTCTAAATTTAATATTTCTTTGTTTTGAAATTTTTATTTTTATTTTTTTTTATCAAATAAAAACGTTTAAAGATTAAAAAATGTAATGTTCAATGCCATTTTCCAGTGTGTTTTTAAAAGAATTATTTTATTTTTTTTCCTTTTAGCAACTGTTAGATGATTTTTTGTATGGATGCACAAAAAATGAATAATTCTGATATCTTGTGTTGATTGACTACTATCGGAGAAATATTATGATATTAGCCTAATTTTATATCTCCCGTTCAATCAGTAGAAAAAGTAAAATTATTCATTATACTAAATTTAATAAAAGCGTATAGAATAAAAATGATAATTTCAAACTACTGGTAATATAAAGTTAAAGAAAATTTAGTTTTAAATAACAAATTCTTGATTATCGCATTGTTGTTCCTCCCATACTATTTTAGGTTTTATTTTTAATTTTTCCCGCGATTTTTCGGACAGAGGGAGAATGAATCTTTTTGCAGTATCCTTTGACCTCACAGAATAGCAAGCGTAGATAAAACGTTGTTTTCATACTGTTCTAAGTAAAGGTAAGCCTTACTTTTAGAAACTCCAGTTAATTAATACTTAAATTTACTAAAAGATTTCGAAACACATCTCTAATACAAATATTGGATTTTAAAGAGGATTTCAAATTTGTTGTTTACATTTTTCTTATACAATTGTGGCTAGATGAGAGACAATGAAAAGTACTATATATATATATATATATATATATATATATATATATGAAGAACTATAGTTTTAATGTGTGCTATATTTATGAGATAAAGTGCTCAATATCAGAGATAGAGCGTATGTAAATATAAATATAAAAGTGAACATTGAAGTCAACACTCAGAGGTTACAGGCTCTTCCATGTTGGATGCAATCGTCAGGACGCCCTGATATATCTATCTATCTATATATATATATATATATATATATATATATATATACACACACACACACACACATATCTATATATATCTGTGTGTGTGCAAAAATTCAAATATAAATACATGTGTTAAAAAACAGTATTAATAAAAACAAAAAGGAAGACTTTTATTTACCAACGCATTTCTTCCACTGAGAGACTTTATGAAGGTAGATATAAGAATTTTATTTTGCAATATATATATAAAAACAGAAGTAAAAATATCGTTCAGTTTTTTAAAAAAAATTAAATTGAAGAATGCTCTCTAAAATATTCATAAAACTGTGTAAGTAAAGTTAAATTATGGAGAACGATATGTGATATAATTTAATGCCTAATAAACGAAATTTTTCATAGGTAAACTATGGAGATCGATAAGTGATATAATTTAATGTATGTATGTACGTATGTAAATATAAATATAAAAGTGAACATTGAAGTCAGCACTCAGAGGTTACAGGCTGTTTCATGTTGGACGCAATCGTCAGGACGCCCTGGTATATATATATATATATATATATATATATATATATATATATATATATATATATATATATATATATATATATATATATTAATTTAAATAGAAAACAGAAAACCTTAAGCTCCAGTAGTTATAATTTATTTCCCCAGGTGTATGATTTTTATCTGGTTCATCAGACCGCACTTCCATGGGTGAAAAAATGTTTTAAATTTACATATAGTTTTTACACACTTTTGAGGGGTAGTTTGAAGTTGATGTAATGCGGTATAGAGAGAGGGGAGGAGGAGTATGACAAACACGGTCGAAATTAGAAGGGATATATATATATATATATATATATATATACAATAAATTAACTGATTTAAAATATTGTTTATTCGCTACACAGTAATAACCACGTTTCAAAACCCGAAGCTAAAAACTTCAAATTTATTTATATAATTAAATTCAAAACATTAATTCTGTTTCATCTTCAAGCGAATTTTGGAATAATTTATTTTTAAATTTACTGAGTTTTAAACGCACATACAAATTCATAAATTCCTGTTTCCAAGGATACAGAGAAATCCAATCATTTAGACAGGGACGGTAGCGTGTTCATTTTTATTAACTATTGTTGTATCTATTATGAGTTACATTCGAAAAAGAGGTTACGTTTAGGGAGGGTAGTGGTGCCTTTTACAACGAATTTTGACATCCATTAAATGCATGTCGTCTGGTGTTTTTATTATTATTATTAACGGCAAAATGTTTTTTCGGCATTTTGTCTTACTTGTATATACTTAAAGATTCTTTCTTGGGGTGTTTAAAAGGTTAGAATACGTTTTAAAACAGTTAATTATAATATATATATATATATATATATATATATATATATATATATATATATATATATATATATATATATATTTATATTTATATATATATATATATATATATATATATATATATATATATATATATATATATATCATATGATTAATTCCTGTAGTTCACTGCTGCTAATAACCAGAAATTTATTTCTTCTGATGATGGCCATGCTGGCCGAAACTAGTCGGGGAATCTAACTGAAATAATAAAACGAAAAAAAAAAAAAAAGACAAACTATTAATATACAACCAAGTATGATTGAAAATTTTAATTTTTTAATTTCTCAGTATTTTTTATTGTTCGAAACACACACATACTCCCCCCCATATATATATATATATATATATATATATATATATATATATATATATATATAGACAAACTTAATACAGTGAAAAAGCTAAATTTTATCAAAAGATTGAAAGAAATAAAAACCTGATTAGAGCTTTTGCATAGTGGAAGATTTGAAGTTTTTGAAATAATTTAAATTCGCAAAGTTTAAAAAATAAATTGTCGATAAATCATATCTGACCATGCAAATCCTCCCGAATCGAAACTAATTTATTTTCTCTACATTAAACAATAATTCTGCAAAATAAAGTCGAATTTTTTTCAAACCCAAAAATTGATTCGGTAAGGCTACAGTTAAACTCATTGCAAAGGGAAATCTCACACTTACCTTCAATCGCATATAATCTGATCTTTACCGCCTTGGATAAAAGAAAAAAAAAACCGTATTTTTTGCTGCAAGTTAAATTGTTTCCGAGTTGTTTTCGTTTATTCTGGCCGATTAATACTTCGATAGATTCCGTAAAACACACTCCCCGATGTTTATCTGAAAGACAGTAAAATAATAAAATATGAAATAAAACACTTGAATAAAATATAGAATAGGAAGAAATAAATGTTCTGTGAGGAATAAAAAGAATTGAATTGGTATATATATATATATATATATATATATATATATATATATATATATATAATTATTTATTTAAAAATATGATTCCAACTCGCTACATAAGAGGTCACATGTTTCAAAACAAGAGCCAAAAACTTCAAAATAATATTTGAATTAACTTGAGTTAAAGTAGGCTCTGTTCCATCTTCAAGCGAAATTTTATGGGAATGACTTATTTCTGAAATTTACGAGTTTTAATAGTATGGTCAGAATTGAAATCAAAAATTTCCATGGTAACATCAAGGGCGGATTGTTTAGAATTGGCAGGGGTGGGGTGTTAATAATTTGTATATATATATATATATATATATATATATATATATATATATATAATGCAAGACTATAATACAAGATTATAATGCAAGAATATATATATATATATATATATATATATATATATATATATATATATATATATATGATGCAAGACTCTTCGGTAAATCGAATCGAGTTCTCTCAGTCACTGTGTGTTTATCTAAAAATAAATACGCTTAAATTCACCTTCATCGGCTTAGTGGTAGAATCCTCGACTGACGCCAATTCAGTCGGGTTTCGATCCTAGCTAGAGGCAACCAGACGTCTACCGACACTGATGAGCTGTGATATATATATTAGGTTGGTGCAAAAATAATGTCGTTTTCTCACATAGTAACATATGTGAGAAAACGACATTATTTTTGCACCAACCTATATATAGTTTTTTTTTAAGCGTTTCACTCCAAGCAAGGCGGGAAGCCACTAGCACGCAAGGGGTTACAGGGAATTGGAGTGAGACCGAATAGGAGTGATGGAGGAAAGGATGAAGAAAAGATGGGGGTTAGATCAAGGCATCTGGAGACGTCGATTGACATTGCATAGTTAGTTAATGAAGTTATTTGGTAATCCGTATAGATAATTCCAAGGATAATTCACATGGATCTTAATAAAGATAGATATAAATATCTTCCTATCTCTCCATTCCCTCTCTAATTTCGATCACATATATATCATCTTTCTCCTCTTCTTTCTATCACCTTATACCAACTTAAAACTGCCTCCTCAAACACATGTGTGCATAAATTAAAAATAATATGTAAGTTTTTAAGCCTGGAAAAATTAGTCACCAATATTTTCGTATGAAAATGGAGATCTGATGAATTAGGACCAAAATCTCGGTCCTAAGGAAATAAATTATAATTCCATGAATCCTCAAATTGTCTATTTCTTAATATAATTTATATATATTTATTTAAAATTATAACATAAATATGTTATAAAATCACTACAAAAATAACCATTTTGTTTCAACTCTTCCGGTGTCTTGTCACGTGATGGTGTTGCAAGTTAAAAAAAGAGTTAAAAAACGAACCATTATCCCTACTAGGGAAAAATGTTATTACGTAAGATGTTATAGCCAATCAAATTACAAGTTATATGATAATTCAAATAACTCGACAACGAGCCTTAGTTAATTTTTATTAATGCATTAAAATAAGATTAGATTTTATAGAAAATCAGGATAAACAATTAATCTCCAATCTTTTGTAATTAAAAAGTTACGCATATTAAATTCTAAATGTAACCATGCATCAAGTTTAGAAATTAACAAGATATTCATAGAAAAGACGGAAAAAATATGCGTAAAACTTTGTATTGTTTTTAGAAATGGGTTAAATTTTTCGTCCGAATCAGAGCAGTGGTAAGAGTTACAATATATGACTAAGTAGTCAGTTACAAAGATAAGGTAGTGATGATAGGTTGTGCGGACAAGTGGGGGGGGGAATTTAATAACTTAAAATGATATATATATATATATATATATATATATATATATATATATATACTTACGTATCAGGTAACTTTTGAAGACCTAATTTTGAAGTTAATTTTAAGAAGGTTGCATCATACATGAGATATAAAATTAGCGTATGTACTGCTGGTCCTGGCTACGCTGTTAATCAAACTATTGTATATATGCATTAACTTCAAAATTTGTTTTTCAAAGGTCGCTTGATTCACGAGCATATATATATATATATATATATATATATATATATATATATATATATATATATATATATATATATATATATATATGACAATATGAAAGGTTACTTGTTCAAAGACGGTAAAAGCTTATATATAAATAATGATGTTGCCATATATGGTCTGGAGCCCCCGCTATCCGTCCTAAGGTCCTCGATAAAATCCAGAGACGGATATGCAATATGATTGGCCCAGATCTGGCATCTCGTTTACAGTCGCTCTGTCACGCTTACTTTCGCTCGTTCCCAAACTTTATGAATTTAAACGTTCTACTAGTTTTGGCATCTCAGTCCCACCCTTTCACTGTCGAAACGGTTAACTGTAGCCGTCTCTTCTACTCCAACAGCTTCGTGTCTCACACTTCCCGTTTGTGAAACTCCCTTCCACTTACTTGTTTCCCTGACAGCTATAATCTCCAACTATTTAAATGCAATGTCAGTCGACGACTTCAGATACCTTGATCTAATTCCCCGTCCTTCTCTTCATCCTTTCCTCTATCACGCATCTTTACTCTTGTTCTTACTCTCTGTAACCCCTTGCGTGCTAATGGCACTCCCGCCTTGATTAAGTTGAAATGCTTTAAAAAATGAATTATCTAAATTTACTACTTAGGGCATTTTAATCATTTTTAATGCTTTCGGGGTACTTTATAGCATTATATTTTATTTAGATCGATTTTCTTTATATATTTTATAAGAGGATAATTTGGAAAGTCTTCGAAGTGAAAAGAATAAAATTTCATTCGAAGTTCTCAGCCCAACCAGATTCCTAAAATCTTAGGAAATTATCAGAAATATTTATTTTTTTAAAAATCATTTATTAGTTGGATATTTCAGCAAGCTCTCGTGCGCATTAAAGCTTAAACGTTAGGATACTTTGAACAGCTCGTGCTAAGCGAATGTAGTACTGAATTTTGTTGCAGCCTTTTCTGAGCAGTGACCTTTGAGAAACCAGTGTATACAAGCTTAAGACGACTACTAGACGAGAATTAAAAAAAATTCTCATGTTTGGAGATTTGCTCAGATTTCTGGAATTGAGACGGTGGATAACTCATGTACGATGTACCTCTCTCTCTCTCTCTCTCTCTTATATATATATATATATATATATATATATATATATATATATATATATATATATATATATACACACACACGCACACGCACACGCATATATATATATATATATATATATATATATATATATATATATATATATATATATATATATATATATATTATTGATTGCTGGTTTTCCCAGGTCCGCCCTGACCCGGGGTGGTAGCCCCAACCGTGGGCAGGTGGTTAACGCCCAAACAGAGGCCGGGGCACTACTAAAGTGTAAAAATAGGTTTAACACGAATAAATTTTTGAGGAAAAATGAATACCAGCAATTCGTTTTTGAAGGAAAAAATATTATCAGCTATACATTTTTGTAAATAATTATTACCAGCAATATATTATTACCAGCAATATATTTTTTGGAAAAAAAAACATTGCCAGCAATATATTTTTGAAAGATAAAGTATTACTAGCAATACTTTTTTGGAAAAAATATTACCAGCATAAAATTCTTGTCGGCATTAAATAACCTTTTGAGATTGATATGCCGTAAAGCAAAGCAAAACAAACCAAACCAAACCAATATATATTGAGATAGATAGCTAGTTAAAAAATATTAGCAGCAATAAAAATCTTGTCGGCATTAAACAACCCATTGAGGTTGATATACCGTAAAACAAACCAAACCAAACAACAGCAGTTGCTAAAATACATATCACATGTAACTCGAAGAGAAAATAATGACATAATTTACGTTCCACCCTACGTAAAACATAAGGTTAGAAAGGAAACCTCCGTCAATACTAGAAAGAGCGATAATTGTTAGTGAACTTGAAAAATCTATTTTTTTTTTTTTGAAAAACTGTTTTAATAGAAAAAAAAAATTCGAAACGACAATAGCATTGGCTGCTCGGTCAATGAATGCCAAATGTTTCCTTATAGGGAAACAGATAATATTACCATTAGCATGATAGATGAAGAGAACAGGTACGACACTTTGATCTCAACCCGATAACCAGAGGGTGAAGAAAGGCGTCACTGGAAAAGCTCTGGTTACTCTGTCAATGAATACCGAATGTTTCCTTATAAAGTAACGGATAATATTACGATTACCATGCCTATATTTTAGTTTCATTAATTATAAATTTGTTAGAATTTGTTATTTTTTTAGTTACCGGGGAAAATTTGAATGTAAATTGTTTAATTTCTCCTGAAGAATTCCGCGTTTATAATGCATTATCATAAGTTTATTTTAGTGGTGATAAAATTATATTTATAATGCATTATCTTAAGTTTATCATAGTGGTGATAAGATTATGTTCATAATGCATTATCTTAAGTTTATTTTAGTGGTTATAAAATTATATTTATAATGCATTATCTTAAGTTTATTTTAGTGGTGATTAGATTATATTTATAATGCCTTATCGTAAATTTATTTTAGTGGGGATAAGATTATATTCATAATGAATTATCTTAAGTTTATTTTAGTGGTTATAAAATTATATTTATAATGCATTATCTTAAGTTTATTTTAGTGATGATAAGATTGTTTATACATAGAAATGGTGTTTTCTTTGTTAGAGTCCGAGTGTCTCGCCTTCACACAGTTGAGTGCCATCTTGTGTTTTTTCTTTCTTCTTTTTTTTTAAAGTATCATGTCTTCCTATCATGTCTTCCTCTATGCCAATAAATACTGAACTATTTCATCTCAGATGAGGAGAAAACAGGAGGTGATAGAAATATGGTTCTACAGCAGGATACTGAGAATACATCTGAATGAAGCGCGTAAGTAATGAGGATGTTTTTAGAAAAAGTGAAAACAAAAAGGACACTTTTACTTAGATCAAGAAAGAGACCGCTGAAGTTTCTTGGACACAACGATGAAAGAGGATTTGGCGAATTTGACACTTTCGGGCCATGCTGGAGGTAAAAGGGACAAGAGCGGGTAGCGGACCACCAACCTGCCGAGATTTGAATGAGGAGCAAGAGGAATGATAAAAAGACTAACATTACTAACGTCTACAAAGGGTAGGAAGTTGAGGAGTGCTTTGATCGTCCACGCCCGAAAAGGACACGGTACAAAGATCGTGTCTTCATGATATCAATGCAGAAATAAGACTCAGATAATGACTTATGAAAGACTAAAATGCTCAAAAGACATTAGAAATTTTGTTAAAATTCTCCCTAGAAATCAGAAATAGGGTCCAATGCGTCTCAGTTAAGAAACAAATTAAGAATTATATTTAAAATAACTAAAACCCCTAAGAGCTAAATTTAAGATAATTAAAATCCTTTAAGAATTGAATTCAAGTTTATTAAAATCCGTTCAGAGCTGAATTTAAAATAATTAAAATACCTTAATCTATTTATGTGTGAATTTGTATTCTTTGAACTGAAATTTGATCAATTACATCAAAATAAAAATGATCGTATCTCACATTGCTTTTATAAGGTAACAAATTACAAAGTTGCTGTGTGATGGGGGGGTGGCATATTTGAGCACGAGGAATAAGATCAGTGGGACGACATGGTGTCTGCGGCAATGGCCATGGAGAAACCAGATTAGTTGAAAGATCCATCGTAATATGCGATTGTAAGTCGTGTGCCGTATGTGGCTGTCCATCTATTAGGTTGGTGCAAAAGTAATGTCGTTTTCTCACATAGTAACATATGTGAGAAAACGACATTACTTTTGCACCAACCTAATATATTAAAAACTCTTCGTATGTCTCATTCTGTCTCATTGAGGGATGTCGAATGAAAATACCGACCTCATACGACAGAAAGAATGACCCCCCGCTTCTTTCCATGAAGACTGAGAAGGGCCGAAGTATTGATCGGCTGAAAACACCATGGTAAGAAGAAGAAGACGTAGTAGTAGTAGTAGAAGAAGAAGACGTAGTAGTAGTAGAAGAAGATGAAGACGTAGTAGTAGTAGTAGAAGAAGACGTAGTAGTAGTAGTAGTAGAAGAGGACGTAGTAGTAGTAGAAGAAGATGAAAACGTAGTAGTAGTAGAAGAAGAAGAAGACGTAGTAGTAGTTGAAGAAGACGTAGTAGTAGTAGTAGAAGAAGGCGTAGTAGTAGTAGAAGAAGATGAAGACGTAGTAGTAGTAGTAGTAGTAGAAGAAGACGTAGTAGTAGTAGAAGAAGACGTAGTAATAGTAGAAGAAGAAGACGTAGTAGTAGAAGGAGAAGAAGAAGACGTAGTAGTAGAAGACGTAGTAGGAGTAGAAGAAGAAGAAGACGTAGTAGTAGTAGTAGTAGTAGTAAAAGACGTAGCAGTAGAAAAAGAAGACGTAGTAGTAGAAGTAGTAGAAGTAGTAGAAGAACAAGAAGACGTATTATTATTATTATTATTATTAGTAGTAGTAGTAGTAGTAGAAGAAGAAGAAGAAGAAGAAGAAGAAGAAGAAGAAGAAGAAGAAGAAGAAGAAGAAGAAGAATATCAGAGCTACACTTGAAATTAAAATGACCCATAAAATTATAAAATTCATCTTTACAGACATAATTTTGGTGTATGTATTGGTTGGGAGCGACCAAAAGAAAATCAATACATAAATAAAAACTCAGGTAAGAGTCAGTGTCATTTAAAAAAATGTGTCGACTGCAATGGGGTCTGTAACGCCAATTAAGGTTTTTTTTTATATATATTATTATCTATTAAACACCAAACGACATGAATAACGTTCCCTCTCTGAATTTTGAACCTTATCTTCATTTTGTTCTCAACACACAGCTGCCACTATTATTACCTATTTTCCAGCGACATTATTTAATCTATAGGAAATTCCGATTGTTCTATTTTTGGTCTACATACGCCAGTGAAAACCCGGTGGCGCTTAAGGTATACATACGCTATTTGAATAAGAAAAGTAAACGCATAAACAAAGTTTACAAGAAGGCAATTCAAGAGGCGTCTCCGCTAGATTATTTGAGCAAATAAAAAAACTCCTGTCCCAGATTAAGATCTGGTTATCTGCAAAGGCAGAGACAGCGATGCACAAGCTGTTTTTAAGACCCGCGTTACGCCATCTTTAACATGGGCGCATATATAAAACTAAATACAATTTGCTTTATCACGAGACGAACTAAGCCAGTACTATGCTTGCAATACATATATATATGTGTGTGTATGTGTGTATGTGTGTGTGTGTGTGTGTGTGTGTGTGTGTGTGCATTTAAATATATATCAAGCTGTCGCTAAACAACGAGATATTCAAACTTGTATTTGTGCAGCTGTTAATGTTAGTACAAAGTAAGTACAAAGTGAGAGGCATGAATGAAACTGACTCGCGTTAACGTTTAGTGCAGTCACAAATCTTGTTCGCTGTCGAATGGTAGATATCTTAGTGTATTCTACGTCGACTCAAGTGTCTAATCCAACAGGGCCGAAAAACTATGAGTTGTCAACATATCATTGGGGTGTCTTTACTGTTTCTAAGGCAACGTGCATTTACTAAGGTTGTAGAGATTCACTTTTCTTTCTTTTTTCTTTCTTTCTATCGTTCTTTCTTTCTTCAGATTTCACTTTATTTTTTCCTTCATTTTCTTTTTCTCATAGTTTTCATCTTTCTTTCTTTCTTTCACAATTAGTTTTTTTTTCATTTTCTTTTTATTCTTTCATTCATTTTCTTTTCCCTCACTCTCTTTCGTTTTTACTTTTTTCATTTTTTTCCTTATTTCTTTCTTAAATTTCAATTTCATCGTTTATTTTACGCATTTTTCTTTCTTTTATTTTCTTCTTCTTTCTTCTTCCCATTTTCATTCACTTTTTTCTTTTTCTTTCATTCATTTTCTTTATTTTACGCATTTTTCTTTCTTTTATTTCTTCTTCTTTCTTCTTCCCATTTTCATTCACTTTTTCTTTTCTTTTTCTTTCATTCATTTTCTTTATTTTACGCATTTTTCTTTCTTTTATTTTCTTCTTCTTTCTTCTTCCCATTTTCATTCACTTTTTCTTTTCTTTTTCTTTCATTCATTTTCTTTATTTTACGCATTTTTCTTTCTTTTATTTCTTCTTCTTTCTTCTTCCCATTTTCATTCACTTTTTCTTTTCTTTTTCTTTCATTCATTTTCTTTATTTTACGCATTTTTCTTTCTTTTATTTTCTTCTTCTTTCTTCTTCCCATTTTCATTCACTTTTTCTTTTCTTTTTCTTTCATTCATTTTCTTTATTTTACGCATTTTTCTTTCTTTTATTTTCTTCTTCTTTCTTCTTCCCATTTTCATTCACTTTTTCTTTTCTTTTTCTTTCATTCATTTTCTTTATTTTACGCATTTTTCTTTCTTTTATTTTCTTCTTCTTTCTTCTTCCCATTTTCATTCACTTTTTCTTTTCTTTTTCTTTCTTTCATTTTCCTTTTGTTTTTTATCATTTTCGTTCTTTCTCACATTTTCTTTCGTTTTTCTTTTGTTTTTTTTTCGTTTAATTTTTCTTTACTTTCTTTATTTTCTTACTTATTTTTCTGTCTTTTTCTTTCATTCTTTCTTTCTTTTTCTTTCTTTCATTCATTTTCTCTTTTATATTTCTTTCTTTCTTTCTTTCTTTCTTTCTTTCTTTCTTAAATGAAGAAGCGAAATGATTCTTCTTTTATTGGTTTACAAAGTACGACGACGTTTCTCTATTGAATGTTTTCAGCAAAGTCAACCAGACAATTTTTTTTTCGTCATACTCGAATGCGTCTCAGTTTGGGGGTTCTTCTTTTTTTTTTTTCTACTTACCTTTCTGCCACCAACACCATCCAACCTGTTGTTTTTGTATTTTGCGAAGGTGGGTTATTTCGGGTAGGGGTCTTCGAAGCTGACGTGGAAGTGACCCGTTTCAATGACCTTAATGGCGGGTCGATGTCGTCGCTGTCTTTCCTTTCACACAGCTGACACCCAATATTACTATCACGCACGATCAACACCCGCCGCGCGAACACACACTTACCAATTTATATACATATATACGTACGCACATCTACATACATATTCACTTTCTAGCTAAAACATAAATAATTCTACTTTATATACACACTTGTTGTCTAACACGCACACAAGGCGTTTATTGCAGAGCTAATCTTGCAAGCCGTTCTCTCTGCTTTTGATTCTCTATTGCTAAACTCTCGCAATCTTTTACCATACTTCGGTATATAGCGACAAAAGGAACTTACTGTTGTGAAATGATTAGAAAACTAGTCTTGCTAGGTATCAGTCGTGAATTCTAACCTTACCTGGAGCCACATACTAGCATTCTTGTATCAGGCTTCCAAAGCCTAATATTAAGGACCTTTCAGCATGTGTATTTAGCTATAGGAAAAACTTGAAAGTGAGATAGTTGCTTAAGGAAAAATTATTTATACGTAACACACACTGTTTAAAAACAAGCAAACAAACAAAAACAAAAAACGAGGAGTCTATTTCAAACACGGGTTTCAACTAAAAATAGCGTTTGAAAAAATAAAATGCCGAATTAAAAATAAAATCTATGAATACTTTATATATAAACCGGAAGTTAAATTATATGATGTTTCGAAATACATGAGGGATTAACAATATATTTTAATGAGAAAATAATATAATCTTTTCATCATATATAATCTGTCAGTATAACCCCATATATATATATGTGTCTGTGTGTGTGGGGGGGAGGATTGCTTGCTGACAGGTTATACATGATTTATTATATGTAATAACAGGGTTAGTGACTAGACAGTATATATATATATATATATATATATATATATATATATATATATATATATATATATATATATACACACACACACACACACACATATATATATATATATACACACACACACACACATATATATATATATATATATAGAGAGAGAGAGAGAGAGAGAGAGAAAGAGAGCGAGAGAGAGACAGACAGACAGGCAAACAGACAGATAAATAAATAGATGTTACAAAACACTCACATACATTTTGAGGCTTTTCTCTCATACACACCCGTATACATCTGTGTAGACACTTGTGTGTACATACATTGTCTTGCTTGTCTGTCAGAAATATGATATTTACTAAGCTGAGAGCAGTGCCGCCAAACTGTAGTCCGCTTGATGAGTATTTTACATTATTTACATTTGTCTGGACTGTTGCTCTCATCTATATTCTCATATCCACGACGTTTCGGCCTTTGTACGCACCGGCCTTCATCAGGTGATTGGAATTCCGAACTGGACCCTCTATTATTCTAGTTCTACGTACCATGCTTCTTCCGGATGTCTCAGTTATCTTCAACTCAACTCTCCAAGTTTTTGTTCACCATTGAAGTAGCCACGCTCGACGCCCATCATGCGTTCCACCGCGCGAACACACACTTACCGACTCACAAACATATATACATAATAGCTGGCCACTCGTATTCGAGGATACCCATATATTAGAGCGGCTAGGCAATCCCTGTTGCAGACGCTCGCTCGGGCACATTTGTGTTTGTTTAACACCCACAGAGCCCACCTTTGGTTTATACTTCAACATTGCTGAGCAGACCTTAGTTACAGTTTCTGGAGAGAGCGTGTTATCTAGCTTGATCAGCATTCTCAACAAGGCCAGCAAACTATAACCGATGACTTGTGACTTCGTGCCAGCACAGCTATCGACGGCACCGAGAGTTCTGTCTACCCAATTTCACTCACAAGTCTTGGGTCAACCCAGGGTATGTTTTTCAGACACTTTCCAAAGGTGCCACACGCTGGGATCGACCCCCTTCAGTCCGATAACATCAGGAAGTTTTCTTCCTGACGTGGTGAGATTCGAACCCGGGTCTCATGGTCAGAAAATACATACATGCATAAATACATACATATACATACTTATTCACTTTCTACCTGAATACCGTCTTAAGTATGACGAGAAACTACATCCGCATCCTGGGTATGACGATAAAATACGTCCAACAACAAGGCCGCAGATAATGTTTTCGGAAAAATAATGTTGCCACCTATACGTTTTTGAAACAATAATGTTGCCAGCTATACGTTTTTTGTTAAAAATAATGTTGCCAGCTATCCGTTTTTGGAACCATAATGTTGCCAGCTATACGCTTTTTTTTTTGGAAAAAATAATGTTGCCAGATATACGTTTTTGAAACAATAATGTTGTCAGCTATACGTTTTTGAAAAAATAATGTTGCCAGCTATATGTTTAATAGTACTGTATATTTAATATATGTATAGGTATATGTGTATATATATATATATATATATATATATATATATATATATATGTGTGTGTGTGTGTGTGTATATATATATATATATATATATATATATATATATATATATATATATATATATATATATATATATACCTTAATTTGGCATTAAATGACCCACAGTGGTTGATATGCCATAAAACCCAAGCAACCAACCAACCAATCTACTTGAATAAATAAAAATAATAAATAAAAACATACATATACATAACTTATTCACTTACTACCTGAATAATCTTAATTTATATGCACACTTGTGGACCAACATTCACACAAGGCATCGCACAGCTAATCTCGCAAGCCGTTCTCACTGCTTTTGATTCTTCATTGCTAAACTCTCATAACTTTGTACCATACTTCGCTATTTAGCGATAAAATGAACTTTGATATATAGCGATAATAGGAACTTCGAAGTCACAACTATTTGGGTCAAGTCACTGAATCAAACGATTGCTTTTATCCACTGGACTATGTAGCCTTGAGTACATCAGTGTATTAATTTTTGGGACTTATAAGCTTAATATCTCAGTAACATTTTTTTTTACCAGAGCTCATATTGCAATTTTGTTATTTTTATTGCTTTTCTCTAGCACTCTGTATTACTGGTTCCCATATTGTATTTATACTTGGATGGCTTCGGAGATTTTTGTGGCGAAGCATATGTGCTGATTCCTTAAGTTTTCGTATTTTCCAGTGATGTTCTCTATTATTTCAACCTCATCCCACAGGAGGCGGTTCTCTCCCTTTTCCCTCCATATGTGGTCAGCTACGCCTGATTTTTCTATTTTCTCCTCGTGTTACGGCTATACGATGTTCTTGAAGTCTCACCTTCAAGGGGCGGCCTGTTTCTCCTTTATATTTTTTACCACAGCTGCACGGGATGGTGTACACGCAGTCCTTAGTCACAATCTATCCCGGCGGACGAAATAAAGGGTTCAATTCCCAAATTCCAATCACCTGAAGAAAGTCGGAACGTACAGCGGTCGAGACGTCATGAATATGGCAGTAAAGATGAGGACAACAGTCCGAGCAATGTAACTGATGTAAATAATTACAGTATCTCATCTCAGAAATATAGTCAGAGCTTGTTGAGTAGTTTGTCCAAAAACATATATGTTCTCTTTGATACATATACAAGGAAGTGCATAGGTACATATGCAGAGAGAAAGTGGTATGCGATATAAATGCATATATTGACACATACATAAAAAGAATTTGAATCCTAATTCAGTTAGTTATGTGCCATACGTGATACATTGTTAGGCGATCACGTATCTTTCAATACATGACAGACGAGGCAGTTTTTTTTCCGCAGTAGGTTGCCATTTCTTTCTGCGGTAGACGAGTTGCCATCCAAGGCTATAGAACACGGTCTGTCTTGCTATTTACCCATACTTAGTAGGGAGAAGAAGAGGATTCATACATTTCATACGTAAGTGAATGTAATGGATTCTACTGGAATTCGAACTCGGATCTCCGATTCCTCAATCCGAGCCGCTATTTAGTTATGTTCCATGCGTGATACACGCTTAGGCGATCATGAATCTTTCGAATATGGTAGATTTTTTTTACTTTCTGCGGTAGACCATCCAAGGCTATAGAACACGGTCTGTCTTGCTATTTACCCATAGTTAGTGGGGAGAAGAAGAGGATTCATACATTTCCCAAGGGTTTTAGCACGTAAGCACGTAGCACTGGAATTCGAACTCGGCTCCCCGATTCCTCAATCCGAGCCGCTATCCGTTACTCCACCGTGCCTCCTATTTACGCCTTGATAATCGCCTGGCTTATTGTAGCGATATTCTGTTTGTCAGTTTTTGTTACCTGCCCAACAACAAACAATGGATAAAAGCAAAAGAGGGCTTAATTTCCACCATTTTTAAACTAAGAATTTTCCTCGTTCTTCAGCTCCAAATCAGGGCGTGGTAGATATAGTTAGGCTAAAATATCTGTGGCGAAACGAAATTATTTTATATTTTTTTATTTGTTCATTTTTTTTTTAAATAGCTCTTGATTTCAATACGTCTCTCAGGAAGCAGTCACAGGCTTTCCACAAAGCAATTATTTCCGTTATGAGGTGTTCCTTTCTTTTTTTTTTTTTTTTTTTTTTTTTTTTTACTTCCGGTCTGTCAAACCTGATCCAAGTTTTAGAATCGAACGGAGATTGTTTGATCCTAGACGAAACTTTTACGTTAGCTCTCTTACCCTTCTGTCTAACACACACACAAACACACACACACACACACACACACACACACACACACACACACACACACACACACACACCTCGATGTGGTGTAATGGCTAGCATGTCTCGCTAGATCAATTACGACTGAGAAGAGTATTCGATCCTCATTTTGTGCTCCACACTTTCGACCTTGTGCCATACCTAAGCTGAGCTCCAGTCAGTTAACTGCCATAAGTGATATACGCTTGGGCGATCCCGTTCGATTCATGACTGACTAGGTAGGAATATTTTCACGCAGTAGGCTGCCGTTTCTTCCTGCGTTAGACTGGTAGCCAACCATGAATATAGAACTGGGTCTGTCCTGCTGCTCAGCCCATAGCTGGGAGGAGAAGAGATGGATTCGTGCCTTTCCCAAGGGTATTTGCGCGTAAGTGAAGGCAACGAAACCGACATGAATTTGAACTCGGCTCTCCGAATTCTCATTCTTAGTAAATCGCTATTAGGCACTTCGACGTAGATTTAGCAAATAGAACATAATACTGCTTCAACTAATCCCAAATATATTAATCTTCTATATCGTAATCAAAAGCATACTAATTATAAACAAGACGAAAATATACCAAAACAATTGGCAAATATTAATATATCTACAACAGATCCTAGCAAAAAACTTAAGTTAATCATATACTACACTAAATCTAGTATATCCAACTCAATTATTCGCAATGATTCTTCTCCCGCCGCTAGTGATTTGCAAAAAAAACAACATAGTTTACAAATTCAAGTGCCCTTTGGGAGACTGTATCTCCAATGGATTAAATAATATTTATGTTGGACACACCACAAACTCGCTTTCACGACACTTGACACTATATTTGAATGATAACTCTAACATTTTTAGGCATTTAAAACAACATGCCTGGCCACATACAGAATTCCAGAAAATCATCGTTGAAAACACAACTATACTTAAACATGAAAACAATAAACAAAAACTAAAAATTCTTGAAGCTATATACATAAAACAGTTGAAACCTAACCTGAACAAAATAAACTATGAAAGCTCCACAAATATTTTAAATGCCTATAATTGATAACAGAAGCCATTTGTTTATACCAACGGCTTCCCATAATTAATACTTCTCGTTTCCAATCTCGCGTGGTCATGTATGATATCATGAGCTGCGGTGCGATTTTCGCTTTCAGCGTCTTGTATGCACGAGTTTGTCGTTGCTTGGAAATCTTCCATGGAAACATAAACAGACTATAATTATTGTTTTGTCCATGTATTGGTTAATATATCGTAATGTAATTGTCATCTTTGATAATGGCTTATGTAAGCCGAAAGCTTAGATAGGATTAAAAATAATGTATCAGTGTGATGGTTTTCTTTCGTCTTTTAATGATAATGTTATTAAGCTTATCAGACGATATGAAAAGAATTTACATAAAGTAGACAAAACTTGTCTATATTATTTAATGAAACCTGCATCAATACATATATATATGTGTGTGTGTGTGTGTGTGTGTATTTGTGTGTGTGTGAAAAGAGTGTATATATATATATATATATATATATATATATATATATATATATATATATATATTATTTATATATTATATGCGCGGTACAACCAAATATATATATATATATATATATATATATATATATATATATTATTATTATTTATATATTATATATTATATGCGCGGTACAACCAAATATATATATATATATATATATATATATATATATATATACATATATATATTATTTATATATTATACGCGCGGTACAACCAAATATATATATATATATATATATATATATATATATATATTATTATTATTATTATTTATATATTATATGCGCGGTACAACCAAATATATATATATATATATATATATATATATATATATATTATTATTATTATTATTATTTATATATTATATGCGCGGTACAACCAAATATATATATATATATATATATATATATATATATATATATTATTATTTATATATTATATGCGCGGTACAACCAAATATATATATATATATATATATATATATATATATATATATATATATATATATATAACTGCATCTCTTTTTCACCACATATCTATTTTCTAGTATGTCACTATTTCGCCACATCTCTGTGATCTTTTTCTTTCGCTTTGGTTACTTTTTTTCTTGCCATATCTCGCCTTCGCCATTCCTTTTGTTGTCATTTTTTTTCCTAAGCCAGGACCTTAGTGCGACGAGAGAAAGAAAGTGATAAAGTCGGATGTCTGATAACTTTCTTACGTACGCGCATGCGTGACTTTCTCATGTATGCGCATGCGTGACTGCTCTACAGCCACTTATTCACAAATGTTTTTGATTTTGTTAGTTTGAAAACCCTTATTTTTTAAAGGAAACACGAGGTTAAGGTCAGAGCTATTATATTATCTCCTTCTTGTAGGTTGATAGTACGACACTATCTTTTTCTTCTCCCCGCCACACCCCGGTTTGTCTACCCACAGTTTCGCATTGCTTTGTCTGGTATGAGCGCTTCCTTTTGCATTGTCCTGCTTAGAGAAAATTTACAGTGCACATTGAATTTACCACATCCTAAAGATATTGAATTTACCTATCTGTTTCCACTGTCCATAGATTTGGAGATGTTCAGACAGACAGACACACATACACAGACACACAGACACGCACAGACACACACACGCACACGCACAGACACAGACACACACGCTCGCGTGCACGCGCATACAATGCAATTGTTTGGCGTACTAGTGAACTTTTATTCGCGGAAGTAGGTGTAATTAATTTCTGTTAAAAAGAAACCGTCCTTATATATATATATATATATATATATATATATATATATATATATATATATATATATATATCTTGACTGTTCCGTGAGGATCAAGTTGCCACTGAATGACTTTTGAGGCCAGGCACGCAATCCTGTGCAATATGACAAGGACAGAGATACTTTCTAAAATAAAACTAACTTTAGGAGATGGCTACATTTCTTGACCATTTAGTGAAGATCACCTTACATATCAATGGCTTTCGATATCTGCACGCAAGCGGCTGCAATATGACAAAGAGTGAGATATGTTCTTGAACGGAAGAAGGCCATATTTATTGTTCAATCAAATTAGATTAAGTTAAGCTCACGACCACATCACGTTGAAACACCGGTTCCCGTACGATCACCGAAGTTAAACAACGTCGAGCCTGGTCAGTATCTAGGTGGGTGACCCCTTGGGAATACTCGGCGCTGTAATGTGTGGGTGTTGTAATGGATAATAACTTGGAATTTTTAATCGGAGATTCGAGTTTCAATTCCCGTTGGGTCCGTTATATAAACTTACATGCATTGGGGTAGGTATTAATCCACCTCTTCTTCCCCCATCTATGGGTTAATTAGTAAGACTTAGTTTCATTAAATCATTATTGTCTCAAAAAATCTTCTTACAATCTAAAACTTTTTTTCTGGCTTTAAATAACATGCAAAGGGTTGCTAAGCAGTAAAATACGAATCAATGAATCAATAGATTACGTTAGTGAGACAAGACTTTTTTTTTTTAGTTTTTGTATGAACTACTGTCTTGATACAGTTTAGTCAACTTGTATCACAAACCAATGATAGTGAGTTCAATTTCTGCTGTGGACATTATTAATATGGCCGTCCTTTTTTTTTCAAAATATTTTCTGTTTATTAAATATAATGGACGGTTACTCTCGTTTTCCCAGCAAATTCATCTGACAGGGCAGCTAGCCAATCCCCGTGGCAGTTGCCTGCTCAGTCTTATTTATGTTTGTTCAACACCCACCGAGACTACGTGTGTTTTATACTGCAACTATGCTGAGAGTTCTTTAGTTACAGTCTTTGTGAGAAAGCTTATGATCTGTCAGGATCAGCAGTTGAACAACGCCAGTACGCCCAAACCTCAAGTCACATGAACTTGAGGCCCTCTTGCTATCCCAACGATCGACGGCTTTCAAACAATTGTGTAAAAGACCAATTGTCCATTTGTTAGATTAAGCTTTGAACTGTAGTATCTTGGAAATGATTAAAGATATCTTACTGGAATTCTACGAGGTTTTTATAACACTCTTACACTCTACCTTGAACAATAAGAATGTATAATTACTAATTATTATTAGGCTTAACAGAAGAATCGTGATCATAAAAGAAAATGACATCTTCATTATTAATTAATCAAACCTAAGGATCGGAAGCTGATAAAGGATTGAAATAAAGTTTATATATATATATATATATATATATATATATATATATATATATATATATATATATATATATATATATATTATTCCAGGATCATTTTCAAACTTATTCAAGATGATTTTCGCCCTCTCTATATTTCTAACTTTCGGTACTGGTGTAACACTGTACGATTTCATTTTAAAATCTTTTTTCCCTGCTTTTTGGACTGTCATAAGCTAAATTCCTTTCTCATGTGCCAAACGTTTTATAAACTGAGTTGGATCTTTTCTAACTGATCTCTTTAGCTCTAAGTTGAAATGAAGTTTCCCTCTTTTTGTTGTGACCTCCTGATACAGTTTTCCACTCTACTGTTCCCTCTTTTTTAAACTTATTCACCGTTCTCTTCATGGTACTTGAATGGACTTTGAAGACGGAAGCCAGAGTATGAATGCTGATCTTTTTCCTCTAACCATTGCTCAGTTGGGATGACATAGTTGGGCTGGCACAAAGTTATTTTTAGTTATTTTTAGCTTTATAAATCAAAGGGTTTTTGAGGGATTCTTTCGACAAACGGTGTGAAGATGGCTAAACGCCTTATTTGGAAATCTGGGAAAAAGAAACTCAATTATTTTCGTGTTTTTTTTTTTTTTTTAGATAAACATTTTTTGAGATGGACAATTAACCCATGCTTTTACAAGATTTCTCCAATTTTACTGCTACTCCCGGTATATATATATATATATATATATATATATATATATATATATATATATATATATATATATTTAACATTATTTAAAACTTGTACAAGTTCCTTTTTCCTTCGAATCTACATAACATCTAAAATATACATGATACCGAAATACAAAACTACACTATTTTCAAAACAAATTTCTGGCTTTGTCTGTAATTATTCTATCTATCTATCTATCTATCTATCTATCTATCTATCTATCTATCTATCTATCTATCTATCTATCCGTGAGTTTGCGTGTGTGTGTGTGAGTCGTTGTAAGTTCTGTAAGTTTCACACACACACACAAACAAACAAGCACAGACACGAAGAGACATGCGTACATATATATGCCGTTGCCAGCTGACAGTTAATATATAATTTGTTACATTCGATGAGATGAATATGTAGATTGTAAGCAGTTTATAGGCTGGTTATAGGTTATATGATTATAGGCTGATTATGTAGATTATAGGCTGGTTAACATATATTAAGATTTTATATATATATATATTTAGATTGAGAGTGTGACAAATAAATATATATATATATATATATATATATATATATATATATATATATATATATATATATATATATATATATATATATATATATATATATATATATATATAGATAGATAGATAGATAGATAGATAGATAGATAGATAGATGTGCAAAAACTGCATAGATATATAGATAATAAGAATGGCTTAGATAGATATATCCGAATTCAAAAGCACTAAGTGACTTAATTAGCACAAAACAAAATAATAACAATCTTAAACCTGAAGTCGGAATTTACAAAACAAATTAAAAATGTCTCAAGATATACACATATGTTATAAAGTTAGATAGTTTAATAAGTATTTTAATTCTCTTTCACTCCCAGTAACACCTTGCGTCTTAGTAGTATTATCGCCTTGTTTGGGGTGAAATGATTTTAAAAGATTCGTCGTTACTCACACGTTCAGTCCGTGGTATTCTCAGCATCCTTCTGTAGAAACATATTTCTGTTGCCCCAAGTCTCTTATACATCTGTGAAGAGATTATCCCTCATTCACTGCCATGTAAGAGGACTAATGTTATGTAACAGTTTAGTACACTTTTTCATTGTTTTCAACCGAAATTTTCCCGTTTCTTATTACTTTGCTTACCTTTTGGAAGTCATTTTATGCTATCCAAATGCGCCTTAGGATGTCGGTGTCGTATTTTCTGTTGACTCTGAAGACACTCCGGGGATATTAAAATGTTTATACTTGCTTGATTTGGGGGTCTCCAATTCGTAATTCACATATTAGACACGTACTTTTGCTGACAAAGAGACAATCGCATTTGCACTTTAAACAAATGTCGACTCTTCAGTTTTTAAATAGAAGACTCAGCAATTTACAAGGGTGTACATATGCATCACGTGTAAATAGGCGTAGGCGATTTCATATGCAGACCTCATTTCTAAATTTAGATACGGAAACAAATTCCTTCTTCGCTATCTAACACCACACGATGCATCACGTGTAAATAGGCGTAAGCGCTTTCATATGCACAAGAAAGGTAAGCAAAAGTGGAAATTCACATACGTACATACAGTGGTATATGCACACGCACATTGCTTTGTGTAACGATTAGTAAGCTTATCTCGCTCGAACCATTGCAATTGAGTAGTGAGTTCGATCCTCACTTGGTGCACAATACTTTAGGCCTTGCACCACATTTAAGCTGCGCTTAGGAAAATCACCGTAAAGTCGGACAACTTTGATCCAGCGTTCTTTGAATCAGCCGCCCTCACTTCGTGGAGTGGCTACTTGGGTAGCCTCAAACCAATTTAAACACACGCATATATATTTATTAATTTATTTATGCATTTTGTATATTTTTCTTGTTTTGGCATTGAGAATAGACTTTATTAGAATTATATTATAGATTTTATTTAGTAATTTTGGCCATCGTGTGATGTTAGATAGCGAAGAAGGAATTTGTTTCCGTATCTAAATTTAGAAATGACCTCCGATCTTTAATTTATTGGTTTATCTTGTTTTAGAAAGGTGATTATCGGTATTTTTTATTATGTTAGCAAATTATATATATATATATATATATATATATATATATATATATATATATATATATATATATATATATACAGAAATGGCATTATGACATTTTCCACTGAGGAGTTTGGAAAAGAAAAAATACAAAAACAAACACATAAAAAAAATAACACTTATTTTGCATAGATAAAGCCCTTCGAAAGGTGTGTGCTGTATGCATGAGAACATTTATATTGTATTTCTTTAAGGCATGGGCTATCGGTCATCACTTCAATGAATCTAATGGAATCTTTTCCAATCAATCCGAGGGCTCCAACTACAACTGGATGGGTTGATGTCCTCATGTGCCACATTTTTGAGATTTTGATTCCATGGTCCCTGTGTTTTGATAGTTTTGAAGATCTTCAAAGATACAATGCCACCTGAAGAGAATGCCATGTTAATAAGAAGGAATTATTTTTTGCGGTTCTCTAATAACGATATATCGGTGATTAGCTTTGATTGGTCTGTCTGTGTGTATTTTAAAGCCCCATAAAATTGTTACAGGTTCTATCTCTGTAAACGGGTTTGGGTGATGTTCATACCAATTTCTTGCAGTTTTTTTTCAGTAAAAGTTGCATATTTTCCAGTGCAGATATTGGCCCACTCTGTCATGCCGGGTTTTATACTCTATGGGTGCCAATATCGTGCAACCTGATACAAGATGATCAATTGTTTCTAGATATTTATTACAGAATCTGCATTTTGGACTAACACAATATTATTTTAATCGATTTTTAAAAAATTCCACATTATTTTTAAAAAATTCATTATATTATACTCAAACATTTATACTTGCTCTAAATAAAGTTTATAGTCATAGGAAAATAATGTCGGATTAGAAAATCAATTAATTTATATATATATATATATATATATATATATATATATATATATATATATATATATATATATATATATATATATATATATATATGCACAGTCGTGTAATAGATAGCAACTTAGAGAGCCGATTTCGAATTCCAGTCGAATTTACTTGTGTGCTATAATAATAGCCTTGGGAAAGGTACGAACCCTCTTCTTCTCTCCCCAGCTATGAGTAAATAACATAGCAGGACATACTGGGTTCTATAGCATTGGATAGCAACTGGTCTAGGAGAAGGACAATACAGAATTCCAAACCTGCAGAGAGTCGTTTGGGGACCTTGTAGCACACGGTGCATCAGGTCCATGTATTCGGCTCTTCCAAAAGCGTGGTTGGTTCTGCACAAAGCCTTGAAAACGACAGGAGAGTCCATTACACACACACACAGACACTAACACAGACACACACACATACACACAGACACACACACACACACACATATATATATATATATATATATATACATATATATATATATATATATATATATATATATATATATATATGTATATATATATATATAGATGATTATAATCACCCTTATTTTTTTCTCTTGCTAATGGTTTAGCTTCTATGGGTGTCAAAAGTCCCATCCAAAATCTCAAAATGGCCGCTAAGTATAAAATTATATATTATAGAAATAATGTTTTCTACATGCCTTAGACTATAAGACTACTAAATATCAACTTAATATCTTCTTAGAATACAAAGTTCGGAAGTGGCAAAGTTTCCAAATCGTGCTATTTTGAAATCAGCAAAAAATGACAATTCAAATAATAATAGCTTTAGCATTAAAAAGACCAGTGGTACATTTATAGGGGCAGATGGTAGGCACTTTGTGAAAATGTCAGTCAGTCAGAAAAACAAAGGAAAAAAATGTTTTGCCAATCGCCTTCATTGCTACCCTTGGATATTTGAACCACCCTATTACATAATGTCATCTGTTCTTTTATGAGTTACCAATAAAAGCTACTATATAAGAATGCTTACACGTTATTTTGCTAAATAAAATTAAGTTTATTAACACATTAACAATTATATTGGATATTCGAACGCTGAGGTAAGGCCGACTTTCTTTTCTGAGTTAACATTAAAATTATTTGTTTGTTTATCTATCTATCTATCTATCTATCTATCTATCTATCTATCTATCTATCTATCTATATCAGTCTGCTCGTATCTATCTATCTATCTATCTATCTATCTATCTCAGTCTGTCAGTATCTATCTATCTATCTATCTATCTATCTATCTATCTATCTATCTATATCAGTCTGTCAGTATCTATCTATCTATCTATCTATCTATCTCAGTCTGTCCGTATCTATCTATCTATCTATCTATCTATCTATCTATCTATCTATATCAGTCTGCTCGTATCTATCTATCTATCTATCTATCTATCTATCTATCTATCTATCTATCTATCTATCTATCTCAGTCTGTCAGTATCTATCTATCTATCTATCTATCTATCTATCTATATCAGTCTGTCAGTATCTATCTATCTATCCCAGTCTGTCCGTATCTATCTATCTATCTATCTATCTATCTATCTATCTATCTATCTATCTATCTATATCAGTCTGCTCGTATCTATCTATCTATCTATCTATCTATCTATCTATCTCAGTCTGTCAGTATCTATCTATCTATCTATCTATCTATCTATCTATCTATCTATATCAGTCTGTCAGTATCTATCTATCTATCTATCCCAGTCTGTCCGTATCTATCTATCTATCTATCTATCTATCTATCTATCTATCTATCTATCTATCTCATTTTGTCCGTATCTAGCCATCTGTCTATCTTGCGCGGGTGCGGTATTAATTACGATGAGGTATTTTTTAAGTAATTGAAGTAATAAAAGAACATGGGTTTATCCGGTAGGTTAGGTCAGAGGGGAGTCGTATTTATATGTTTAAGCCGTTGATGCGTCCATAAACCCCGGAAGTACTCGATAAGTCCTTCCGCCATTTTGCCCATTATATATTCAGTTCTGTTACAAGATGTAAGTTAGGTAAATATAGCTTTTTCGGTCTCTCTATTAACCTGTTTTAATCAATCTGCTTTTCTATCACCTTCTCTGTTGATTTCTTAAACTATTTTATCTCTCTATACGTACCTATTTCTACATTCTCTCTCTCTCTCTCGACACACAAACACACACACACACATATATTGAGACATGTTTCGTTGAATAATTTAGACATGTTCTGTCTACTTATTTTCAATTGGATCCTTTCATATTCACGGATAAGCTTTTTGATGTCGCTATTGAAGGACGAGAAAAAATCAACGTGTTCATACATATTTCTTTAATTTCCGAGTACTTTCGACATAGCACAATGTCACCATCAGTGCATTGTTTATTGTAACGATACCCTACTTTCATTTCGGTTATAATTTATCTCGTGAATATCTATATATTCATCTCTCCAAACTGAAATCTTTTAGTAAATAGAGACCATTTCCGGGACTGATATATCAGATTGACAGGGGAAGGGAAAGCCAGAGAGAAGAGAAGAAGAGAGGAAGAAAAAAAGTGACGGATGGTCAAGTTCTTTTAAAAAAAGTGATATACATATATATATATATATATATATATATATATATATATATATATATATATATAGTCTTAAGGTGTGCTATATTCATGGGATAAAGTTCTCAAAGATAGAGCGTGTGTAAATATAAATGTGAATATTGAAGTTAACACTTAGAGGCGACAGGCCTGACGATTGCGTCCAGCATGAAACAGCCTGTCGCCTCTAAGTGTTGACTTCAATGTTCACTTTTATATATATATATATATATATATATATATATATATATATATATATATATATATATATATATATATATATATAATGAAATGTTTGGTAATCCGTATTGATAATCACAAGGATGATGTAAACCAGAGAGCTCAATGAAAAACAGAGTGAATATTATTTTAATTAAGAAACAGACAAGCTTCAGGCTCAATAATAAGGCTCAATAATATATATATATATATATATATATATATATATATATATATATAGATAGATAGATAGATAGATAGATAGATAGATATTATAAAATCAATAATATATATATATATTTATATACATATATATATTATTGTTTTTATAATATCTTACATCTCTACACAAAAATTTCCATGTTTCGGGACATTAAAATTGTCCTTCATCAGGCAATGTTAGATAAGATATGATGGAAATGATTTACTTGGGCAATCAGAAAACAATTTGGTAGCCTATTTCCTAGTTAAAAAGGAGGGTAGAAAAGCAAAATTCCAAAATTAAAAACGACAATTGAGGGTGTGTCTTGATTAACCAATCAGAAGACGGATTAGAGCTGGAATAGTAAAATGAAAAATAAGGTTAAAATGTGAAGGTCGGTGGGTTATTTCATCATGTCTAGATGAACTGACACTTTAGACATGTCGACAACAGACTTTACTGTTGCCAGTTTAAGGTTTAGATACTTTGAAGTAGATGCAGTTATATTTTTTTAAACAGTTATTTATAAGGAATTGCATTTAAAAAAAAAATACAGTACGTTCTTAAAGGGGCTGGTAATTTAGCTAAAACATTTAAAAAAATATATTGACACTAAACTGCTATACTTCTTATATTGGATGGACAATAGAACATGGCATTATATATATATATATATATATATTAGGTTGGTGCAAAAATAATGACGTAATAATGTCGTTTTTTGACGTATTTTTTAACGACAAAAAACGACATTATTTCGTCATTATTTTTGCACCAACCTAATATATATGTGTGTTTGTGTGTGTGTATAATTCTTATCCTATTAATCTATGCTATCGGATAATATCGATCAATCTCTGTATCTACCTCTATTAACATGCCTTAATCTTGTCTCTCCCTCACTCTCTCCTCCTTCTCCCTCTCCTGCTCTCTCTCTCCTTCTCCTTCTCTTCCTCTCTCTCTCCTTCTCCCCCTCTCTCCTTCTCTCCCTCTCTCTCATTCTCCCTTCTCTCTCCTTCTTCTCTCTCTCTCCTTCTCCTTCTCTCCCTCTCCCTCTCCATTTCTCCCTCTCTCTTTCTCCAATTTCTCCTTCTCCATCTCTCCCTCTCTCTCCTTCTACCTCCCCTCTCTCTTACTCATTCTCCCTCCTCTCTCTCAGTCATCTTAACGCAATCAGCATTTATTAACATTATCTAGCCTCCATTTTTATTTTACAATTTTAGTCGCAGGAGACATTTCCTTACAAGGCACATTTTTAAATCCTCAGTGTTCCAATAAAGATATAGAAATAGCGGGAAAAATACGGTAGTTAATGAGCCATAGCAGGAAATTGTGACCAGGCAGGGAGCCAGTGTGTGTACATGGGACGTAGGGGTGTGTTTGCGCATGGCGATACGTGGCTGAACGTATAATACCTTATGCGAGTTTCTGAATATATAAACGTATGAAAGTACTTGTTAGTGTTTGTGTGCGCCCGTTGTGCGTGAGAGTTAAGTTTTATTCCATTAATTTACCGGAAAGTGGATATAAGCCTTGCTTAGTTTAGCACAGCGCCAAGCATGAGGAAATAGGGTAAGGAAGAATTTTGGTGCGTCATTCTTCTAAGTGCCATTATTTTTATCTTTATTTTTATTTATTTGTTTGTTTTTTTTTTTTTTTTGTATTTTTTTTTACCTTAGATCGAATCCCAACCACTAGCGCCGGTGGGATATATATAACATGCTTATCCATCCCCAGGGCAGACAACGTCGAGCAAATTCAGAACAAATACAGTAGTAGGAGTTATATAATATTTTATAAATTTGCGCGTGTCCCGCCTCCCATCAGCGGAGAAAAAAACAACTCATCCTGAGATTTTCTTGACCACCTCCCCCCACCCAGCCACTGAGTCAGGTTGTGACACAAGGTCAGTTTTTAACGTGTAGACCCAAGTGTTTCCACTCGGGCCGCTGGTCTAAGCTGGTCATAGCTTGTCCAAACTGGTCAGAGCTTGTCTAAGCTAGTCACGCTACTGCTACGTAACAGATGTCACGCGGCCGTGAGTGGGTGGAGGTAACAAGTGGGTGGAGAGAAGGCCTCCGGCATACAACAGACACTACATCTGTAGCATCGATCCTGAAGGGAATAACTCACTTCTACTCCTCTGCCAATCCCTCCAAAAGAATCCCGGAGGAAAGACCCCCTCCCCCCCCCCCCCAAAAAAAAACAACAAAAAAACTCATCTCAAGATTTACTTGTCTCCCCATCCGATACTGAGGCGGGTTGTGACACAATGTCGTTTTTTCATGTGGGTACTCAAGTGTTTCCACTTGGGGCGCTGGTCTAAGCTGGTCTTAGCTGATTAGAGCTTGTCCAAGCTAGTCATACCACCGCTATGTAACATATGTCACGCAACCGTGTGTGTATGTGTCGGGGGCAAAGCAATGGAGGAGAGAAGGCCTCCAGCATGCAACAGATACTATATCTGCAGCATCCATTCCGACGGAAATAACTCACTTCTACTCCTCTGCCAATCCCCCCCAGAAGAATCCTGGACGGGGGGAACCCCCAAAACAATTAATCCCGTACTGCAATATAAGGAATTGTGCTATTAATATTTTACATATATGCTAATAAGTGGCGTTTACAGCACAAACTGAAAAATTGAATTTGCATAACAATTTTTTAAAAAAGCTTATTTTAGTAAATATTTATTAACTTATCTATTTTTTTTATTCAAATTTTAAAAATTCCCAAATATAAGCGATATTTCTGTCAATAAAGTTTTTTTTTTTTTAACTCGTTGTGTTTTTATTTATTTATTTGTTTTTACAACGAGTTTCACTCTTTACCAGCTCCGGGAGACACTCGAGGTAGAGTGTTACATTACATAAAGAGGAAAGAGGGTTTAGAAAATGTGACACTCAGAGGACATATTGAAAGCAAGAGAGACAGAGGAAAGCGGCGAGTAAATTACATAACGAGCTTGTGAAAATGCTTGTCAGAACAGTGATTAGGAGAGATAGCAAAAAGACAAGCTTAATTAAGAGCTACAAAGGACAGGAAATTGTGGAGAGCCATGATCGTCCACATCCCGAAGGGACAAGGTACTGTGTTGCATACTTGAATCTGATTTAATTCAATTCTAGACGAAACCAATGAATAGGATTTTCAGTATGAGACAGTGAAAGCAATATATTTATAGAGAAAGGGAGGTCGAAAATTCTTTCTTTTTTTTCTCTACTTGGAGTTAAATTTCCGCTAGGATTCCTAGACGTTATGAATTTAAGTGAAATACTAGCTTGGTGGCAAGGTCTCAGTTGAAATGGCTAGATATAACCGTAAGTTCTATGCTAACAGTTTCTTAATAGAAGTTTTTTTCGATATTCTCTAACAGTCAGTAAATCATTGCGTCTTAGTGGCTTTATTGCCTTGCTTGGAGTGAAATGATTAAAAAGAAATCATTAGACCTCTAAATGACGTTAAGAAGGGAAAAAAAAAAGCTAATGAAATGGTCGGATGCTGTCGACAGAAAACAGACCCCACAAGTGGAGAATTTAACATGAGGTTTGGGGTGGGATTATTGATGGTGAAGTGGGGGTTCTTTGGCGAGTTTCAATTGAGGTCATGATATACACTGAATTTTTGAAAGCACAGAGGAAGGCATGGTTCATCAAAATGCCAAACAATTTCAGAAATAAGAAAATTTTGATTTTTGTTCCATTTTGTCATATTTTGTGATATGATCTGCGAACCTTCCATCTCCCTTTAGAGTAATCTCACTGCACCACTCCCCTCACTGACACGCTTTTACACCGATCCAAAGTTTAAATTTAAGTCCATTTTCATAAGAAGTTTAGCACAGCGAGGAATCAGAGATCAGGTTTTTGCTAAGAATATGATCTCCAACAGAATTTACACATTTCACAAAAATCATCTGTCGGTGAGTAATCCCCATTTTTCTTTTTTTGCGTCATTGATGAAGGACACAGGCGTGCCCGAAAATTCCGGACTTAAAAACCTTTATTTCTGTGCTTTGTTTCTGTCATATGGTAAATAATTAATATTTAATAAATGTTTTTCGTACTGCTTATATTGTTACGCTTTCGTTTGCCCTTGTTTTATTAAGAAACCTATGTATTTTACACACACACACACACACACATATATATATATATATAATTGTAATAAATTACATTATGTTTGCTATGTTTGCTGTGTATTGATATTAAAGGATGAGAGTACCGTGCTATAACTGTTTAAATTTCTTTTATTTTCATTTTCCAAGTACTTTCGATCTTCTTACATGATCATCTTCAGTGGTGCAAGTAGTACAAAACAATATGTTGTCCATTAGTACAATTATTTATACAAAATTGTGCGTTGTTATCCGTTACCGCAATTTTTCCATTGGGCTTTTAAATGCAAACGGTTGCCAGTGTGCTGAGCGTTCATTAGAATGTGAACATTATGGAATTTTTTTCCTCGATGTTGTAATGCCATAGTTATGCGCGCATTAAAACGTGAAAAACTGTTCATTTATAGGCATTTCAGAACATAACTGTAGTATTCGTAGTTAATTCTGTTCAGTGACGGCTTTAATTTTAATATAAATTGCTTCTTGTAATTTATTCAGTCAGAATGCCTAAAAGAGAATTTGCTGCCTAAATACATATATATATATATATATATATATATATATATATATATATATATATATATATATATATATATGAATGATCGAAATAAAAGTATAAAAGTTAATATTACGAGACATATTAAAAACAGGCGAAGCAACCGGTTTCGCTCCCGCTCTTCAGGCTTCAACGGGAGATTTTTTTTTTTCTCATCCCACAACTTCCTTTTACTGTACGGAATGCACAATGGCCGAAATTTTGTGATAAATATGGCAACAAAGATGAGGATGATAGTCCGAACAATGTAAATAGTGTACATAATACATCATCTCAGAAATATATCAGATACTGAATATACATATATGTTTTGGGTAAATAATCTTGCCAATTCCGTTTTCGAAATGAATTGGCCGATATCGGATTTTTTTCCTTATATTTTTTTTCTTTTTCTTTTTTTTTTTATTTCCTTTTAATGTTTGGTATTTTTCTATGTTGACAAAAAACACTTAGGAAAAATTACTTTTTCAATATTTAAAATTCGCAGCGTCTCTCATACTTGCGCATGTGTAGTCGTATCAACATAAAGAAAACTAGTCTAATGAAGACCTAATTCGAAAATTATAACATAAAAATGTTACAAAATCACTACAAAAATAGCCATTTTGCTTCAACACTATTGGTATCTTATCAAGTGATGACGTTAAATAATTCTCGTATACTTGTATTTTGATTGGTGATTCCAGCTTATGTAACAGCGTTTCTCCTAGCGAGGGGTATTTGATTGATTTGAACCTTTTAAAACCCCTTATATATTGTTTATATATATATTCCTAAATTTTCGCTTGAGGATGAAGGGGTTTGATACTTTAATTCAATTTAATTTTAATAATTATATTGAGGGTTTCGGCTTTCGTTTTTGAAACATGAGAACTCTTATGTAGCGAAGGAATCATATTTTTAAAAAGTAATTATAATATAAACGGATTCACTATTCAGTCGTAATTGATCTAGCGAGACAAGCCTGCTAAATACTGAACAACGTCGAAGTGTCCAAAATGATTTTCTAAACGTAGTTTAGATATGGCACAAGGCCGAAAGTGTGGAGCCCCCATTGAGGATCGAATTCACTACACAGTCCAAATTGATCTAGCGAGACAAGTTTATTAAACATTGCTAAACATTGTACCACGTCGGAGTGTACAAAATGATTTTTTAAACATAGCGTTTGATGTGACACAAGGCCGATAGTGTTGAGCACCCAGTGAGGAACGAACTCGCTAGTCGGTCGTAATTGATCTAGCGAGACAAGCCTGCTAACCATTACTCCACGTCGAAGCGTTCAAAATGAATCTCAAAGCGTAGCGTTTGATGTGGCACAAGGCCGATGGTGTGTGGCGTCCAGTGAAGGTCGAATTCACTATTTAGTCAAAATTGATTTGGCGAGACAAGCTTGCTAACCATTAGACCCCGTCGAGATGCCCAGTAATTGCTTATATATGTATATCTGTGTGTCTGCTGATTTTATAAGCGTAGCTTAGATGTGGCACAAAGTGCGGATCGAACGCACTACTCAGTCGTAATTGTTTTAGCGAGACAATCTTGTTAACCATTACACCACGTCGAAGTGCCCATACTTGTGCGTCTGTATATATATGTGTGCGTGTTTTCTCACGTATACGTTTAAAGCTGTGACTGACACCAATTAATGTTTAGGAAAATGCTTTTTATTTTATTGTTCCTCGTGTCTGGTGACATAAGTTAATGAAAAGTGCTTTACCTAACAACTTGCACACTTACTCTCGTCTTTCATAAAACAAAATCATAACATTCTTGTGGCTAGACATCTTTTGATTGGTTATGTAACGAGAGGACAGAAAACAGTAGAAGTTCATTCGTATTTTGAGTTAAGCGAGCACAAGCAACTGCGACTGACATTCTTACTACCCGCGAACACCCTGACCGGTCGGGGAGCAAGATTGATTGGGGTCTCCGGGTAATGACCCTCGTTATCTTCTTAACATTTGATTTTTTTTTTCAACCAACATTTATATATACGTTACAGATTAAACTAGGCAAAAATGACTTTTTAAGGATGAAAAATTTATAGATTTTGACGTCATTCTGAAATCTTTTTTGTGCAAATCCGTGAATTTGCTTTGCTCATGTTAAGTCTAAAAAAAAAAAAAAAACAAAACAAAAAAACACTATATAAAATCCACTATTTTTTTATTCATAATTTCGAATGTATTAAAATTCTTAAACTTTTTAACAAGAAAAAAAACCCTAAGTTGATGTGAAAAAAATGTCGTAAAACATTGTCGATTTATACAAGAATCATTATCATACTATTATGACATGTCTCTAATTTGTATTTAGATACACTGAATTTATTTTCAATTCTTCTTGTGGAATTGTTTACCTATAATGCATATGATACATTATTGATAATTATTATACATAATTAGGTTACAATAAAATTTGTATTTTATATAAATACTAACTTATGAAAACGGAGATGTAGTAGAGTGCGGTGTACACATAATAGAATCGGGGAGGCGTATAATCGATTCGGAGGGGGTGGGGGCGAGACCCTTGCACAGGCCCTGTGCTCCAGCACCACTTTTTAGCACAAGTTGACAGACTTGGAAACTTCAAATTCATAAGCATCCATCTTGCAAAACGGGTTGGCTCATTGTTGTTCCAAACTGCGAAACGTATTTTTCAATGTTTTCTATTCTTTAACGACACTTTCTAAGACTTCGTATGTGGGTTGGTGAATTTTAGGACATATCAACCCATGTTGGGCTTATAGGTGGTAAAATCCACATCTCGTAGGTAAACATTGACCGAATTTATACTTAAACGTCTCGGTAAATAGTCGTCTGGTTTTTATTCGCGTTTCTAAGTAAATAATGGCCAGGTTTATACTTGAGTCTCTACGTAAACATTGTTTGGGTTTATGCTTGAGTTTATAAGCAAATATTGTTTGGGCTTACTCGAGTCTATAAGCAAATATTAGACGGGATTACTTGAGTCTATAGGCAAATATTAATCGGGCTTACTTGAGTCTATAAACAAATATTGGTCGAGCTTACTCGAGTCTATAGGAAAATATTGGTCGGGCTTGAATCTATAAGCAAATATTGGTCGAGCTTACTTGAGTCTATAGGAAAATATTGGTTGGGCTTATTTGAGTCTATAAGCAAATATTAGTCGGGCTTACTTGAGTCTATAGGCAAATATTGGTTGGGTTTACTTGAGTCTATAGGAAAATATTGGTTGGGCTTGAGTCTATAAGCAAATATTGGTCGGGCTTACTTGAGTCTATAGGAAAATATTAGTCGGGCTTACTTGAGTCTATAAGCAAATATTAGTCGGGCTTACTTGAGTCTATAGGAAAATATTGGTTGGGCTTACTTGAGCCTATAGGCAAATATTGATCGTGTTCATCCTTGAATCTATGAGTAAACATCGGTCAGATTTACACTTGCATTAGTTAAACACAGTCGGATTTATACTTAAGGGTAAGTATTGCTTGAGTGTATATTTGAGTTTATCGGTAAACCTTGGTTGGATTACACTTGAGACTAGAGTGGGATACTTGAGACGTAAGCATAGGTCGGATTTATTTTTCCTTTAACCTATAATCCTGACGGATTCCGATCCATATTTGATTTGCATTTGACCCCAATTCATACTTAAGTGTATAGGTAAACATTGATTGGATTTATATTTGAGTGGGATAGATATCCAATTCCGAATGTCGCCTCTTTCTGATCGGTCAGCTTTATATGAGATTTATTTTTATTTTCAATTTTAATATTATTTTCCTATTTTGAGATTTTTTTTTATATTTTCGTTTATTCGTTTTTTTACCCATTTATTTTTCCCGCATAAAAATGGACTATACCATTATCTTGCCAGCAGTCAATAAATAAAGAAGTCCTATTTTGGATAGCCTTAGTTTGTGCCTCACGATTGCTACAAGCATGAAATTCCTTGTAACATGGATCGGTGAGGAATAAATAGTATAAATTTTATCTGTTATTTTACAGATCAATTTTTCGAGTAATGTTTTATTGTTACCACCAACACTGACAGTACACACAAATCCAATGTAAATTTTATATATGATGAAGTCTCCCGTCTAACGATAATTTTTACAAGACGGGAGAGTCCATCATTATAGCCTCTGTCCGTCTGCTATCAAACACCTTCAAGGGTTTTCATGATAGACCCCCCCATAACCATATATATTCTGAAAATAAATTACCCACGGTACTTGGATAAGTATATTTCATTTTGATAAAGGGGTTTCAAGGTAGGCGGCACCCGCCCACACACACACCGAATTTTTTCCCTTTGATATAAATTAAATTTAAATTTGAACAAGGCAATGACTCTTAGGGTACATGGATAAGTATATTTCATTTCGATAAAAGGGGTCTTTGGATGCCTCCCCAACGAATTTTTTCCCCTTCGATTTAAATTAAATTTAATTTTGAACAAAATAGAGAAGGAGAAAGACAGAAGATGGAGGTTACATCGGCAAGATCAAAATAAGACAATATGGACGTCAAGTTGATCATGAGATCATCAATCAGTGGGTAGTGACTTTCAATACATATTTGTTGCAACAATTCAACTGTTATATTCATTCAAACAAGTATTGTATCAAATACATATAAAAGGGGTCAGATCAAGCTGTTTTTGCAACCCGACAGAACTTTTTTCCTTTTGATTTAAATTAAATATAAATTTGAACAATGGAATGACTCATATCCAAAATATAGAAGGAGAAACCCAGAAGATTGAGGTCACACCCGCAAGATTAATGAGTAATATTGAAATGCATCATTTTTCTCCTCAAATCATAATGATGGCTCATGTGAACCAAAAGTTTAGATCGATGAAAAATACAATAAAGAAATATCCAAACGTTGGACAGGTTTTGTCTTCATTTTTCTCTTGAAATTAAAGCCAATATATAAAGCTTGGAATGGCTCCTGATAAAAAATAATAGATATTCGTTGTCTATTATATTTAACAATACATATCTGAATAATGATCTGCTGCCCCATT
>OZ010588.1:29172791-29230291 GCA_963932145.1 Acanthosepion lycidas | reverse complement strand
CAGATATTTTATTTATTTTGCCTCCAGGTTTTGTCCACTGCATCTGAAGTCCGTTGATGAGAGGTTTATATATATATATATATATATATATATATATATGAAGAAAAATATTTGGAAAAAACAAACAAAAATCCTTAAATGCAATTATGTTGTTTTAATATGAATGAAATGTCAACGTCTGACGTTTCGGTTTCATAAACCTTCTTCAGGACAATATTCATTAAAATACAATTAACATAATCAGTTCAACATAACAAAGACGATGGACATAAAAACAAGACTTATTCAAAACAGATGTCAGACGTTGACATTTCATTCATATTAAAACAACATAATTGCATTTAAGGATTTTTGTTTGTTTTTTCCAAATATTTTTCTTCATTCTGTCGGATTTATATCCATTTATATTTGCTTACATATATATATATATATATATATATATTTAGGCAGCTATCCTTATATATATATATATATATATATATATATATATATATATATATATATATATATTAGGTTCTCAAGTTGGCATCTACGCGGACGACACTACAATTTACTCCTGCCTCAAAAACAAATCTAGTGTCGCTGTCAAAACTAACCTGGCCGTGCGTCTTGAAATGGACCTCCAATCGGTTGTTAACTGGGGCAACAATTGGATGGTCAAATTTAACGCCTCAAAAACTAAACTACTCTGCATTAACCACCATGGAGATCCTTACCTGCCCCCCATTAGAATGTCTGATAATCAACTTCTTGAGAGCAACTCCCTGCGTCTGCTCGGTCTCACGTTGACTGCTGACCTGAGATGGAACAAATACATTGAGTCAATTGCATCGTCCACCGCGAGGAAAGTTGGCTCTCTGTGCCGCGCCAGGAAATTTTTCTTCCCTGAATCGATACTTCAAATATACAAAACGACCATTCGCCCTTGCATGGAGTATTGCTGCCATATATGGTCTGGGGCACCTTCTGTTTACCTCGGAGTTCTTGACAAGATCCAGAGACGGATATGTAATGTGATTGGCCCTGATCTGGCGTCTCGCCTGCAGCCACTATCTCACAGACGCGCCGTCGCCTCTCTCTGTCTCTTCTACAAATACTTTCATGGTAATTGCTCCGATGAGCTGCTTTCATTGGTTCCCAGTCTCCATGAATTCAAGCGCCCTACGAGGCTGGCATCCCGCTCTCACCCTTACACTGTAGAAACTTTTAAATGTAGCCGTCTCTTCTACTCCAATAGCTTCATACCTCGCACCTCTCGCCTGTGGAACACCCTTCCCAATTACTGTTTCCCTGATAGCTATGATCTCCAACTATTCAAATGTAATGTCAATCGACATCTCCAGTTACATTGATCTACCCACTATCCTTCCCTTCATCCTTTCTTCTATCACTCCTATCTGCTCTTGCTCCAAATCTTCTGCAACCCCCCTGCATCCTAGTGGCTTCATGCCTTGCTCGGGGCAAAATGCTTAAAAAAAAATAAAAATAAATAAATATATATGTATTGTGTATTATATATATATATATATATATATATATATATATATAGATGTTTAAAAGTAAAAAAATAATAAATGCAAATGAAGTCCTTCTGAAGTTATGAAAATCAAAGAAACCTCAAATACTGAAATTTGCTTCGAAAAATGTTTATCAATTTTTAAATGATTGATTTAAACGACAAAACAAAGCTTGAGTTACATTTTTAGGTAGTTTTAGCAAGTCTTATTAAAGTTATTGGATTTATTATAAAAAAAAAACAAACTCCAGTCTGATGTTATTATGCAGATTAGACTAATATTTGTTTAAGGCTTCTAAAATCTAATCAAAACTCCTTTTTTTTTCTTTTTTTTTTCCATTACCCATGTTTCAACACGCTTAGTGGAAAAGGATCTAAGAAAAGCGGAGAAAATAAAAAAGCAGACAAAAAAACAAAGTTAATGAGTGAGTGTAATGTCCACATTGGTGATATCAAAAAAAAAAAAAGAAAGAGAAGCTTTGCAAAAGATCATTCGAACAATAAAAAAGAGCTGTTAAAAATATAACAAAGTTGATAATCAGAAGCAAATAAAATGGCTTGTCACCTCGAGGGGGGATATAAATGGAAGCAAATTATACCGAAAAAAAAAAAGAAACAATTTTAATCAGTGAACAGGCTGGCACTGTGGGAGTCAAAAAAACAAAAAACAAAACGTGTCGAATACATCACAAATTGGGATCTGTCGAGAGAAATCTAAAAACTTCTCTCACTAAAAAAAATGTGTTAAAGCGTTAAAATCGGACGAAGAAATACATGGAAATTGATTTTCACGGACGAATCTCGTGGGACTTGACGGATGGGCCAAAGGATGGATTTTATCTGGTGCGGTAATGGATAGCGGCTCGGATTGAGGAAGCGGAGAGCTGAGTTCGAATTCCAGTCGAATCCATTGTATTCACTTAGATGCTAATACCCTTGGGAAAAGATATGAATCATCTTCTTCTTTCCCCACACACGCTATGAGTAAATAGTAAAATAAAAGGCCGGGTCCTATAGCCTTGGATGGCAACTGGTCTACCGCAGAAAGAACTGTCAATCTACTGAGGGAAAAAAAAATCTGCATCGTCAGTCATGTATCGAAAGATACATGATCGTCTAAGCGTGTATCACGCATGGCACATCTGACTGACTGAGGTGCTAATACCCTTGGGAAAGGTATGAATCCTTTTTCTTCTCCCCTCGACACTATGGATAAATAGCAGGAAAGACCGGGTTCTATAGCCTTGGATGGCAACTGGTCTACTGCAAAAAGAAATGTCAACCGACTGTGGGAAAAAAAAATCTGCCTCGTCAGTCATGTATCAAAAGATACATGATCGTCTAAGCGTGTATCACGCATAGCACATCTGACTGACTGAGGTGCTAATACCCTTGGGAAAGGTATGAATCCTTTTTCTTCTCCCCTCGACACTATGGATAAATAGCAGGAAAGACCGGGTTCTATAGCCTTGGATGGCAACTGGTCTACCGCAGAAAGAACAGTCAATCTACTGAGGGAAAAAAAAATCTGCCTCGTCAGTCATGTATCGAAAGATACATGATCGTCTAAGCGTGTATCACGCATAGCACATCTGACTGACTGAGGTGCTAATACCCTTGGGAAAGGTATGAATCCTTTTTCTTCTCCCCTCGACACTATGGATAAATAGCAGGAAAGACCGGGTTCTATAGCCTTGGATGGCAACTGGTCTACCGCAGAAAGAACAGTCAATCTACTGAGGGAAAAAAAAATCTGCCTCGTCAGTCATGTATCGAAAGATACATGATCGTCTAAGCGTGTATCACGCATAGCACATCTGACTGACTGAGGTGCTAATACCCTTGGGAAAGGTATGAATCCTTTTTCTTCTCCCCTCGACACTATGGATAAATAGCAGGAAAGACCGGGTTCTATAGCCTTGGATGGCAACTGGTCTACCGCAGAAAGAACTGTCAATCTACTGAGGGAAAAAAAAATCTGCCTCGTCAGTCATGTATCAAAAGATACATGATCGTCTAAGCGTGTATCACGCATAGCACATCTGACTGACTGAGGTGCTAATACCCTTGGGAAAGGTATGAATCCTTTTTCTTCTCCCCTCGACACTATGGATAAATAGCAGGAAAGACCGGGTTCTATAGCCTTGGATGGCAACTGGTCTACCGCAGAAAGAACTGTCAATCTACCGAGGGAAAAAAAAATCTGCCTCGTCAGTCATGTATCAAAAGATACATGATCGTCTAAGCGTGTATCACGCATGGCACATCTGACTGACTGAGGTGCTAATACCCTTGGGAAAGGTATGAATCCTTTTTCTTCTCCCCTCGACACTATGGATAAATAGCAGGAAAGACCGGGTTCTATAGCCTTGGATGGCAACTGGTCTACTGCAAAAAGAAATGTCAACCGACTGTGGGAAAAAAAAATCTGCCTCGTCAGTCATGTATCCAATTCCCTGTAGATTACCCGAACCGATATACACCCGAGGAAGGCCAGAGAGCACAACGGCTGAGACGTTGTGATAACAACAACAAAGATGAGAGCATAAAACATCATCCCAAAGATTCAAAGAGAAGTATATACATATATTTTTTTTCGAACAATTTTTATGTAACAGTTTTTCTGTCCGATATTTTATTTAAGTTTACTAATTACTAAATCGTTTACTAATTACTAAATAGTTTTATATCGCAACTAGCAGTATAACCCGACTTCGTCCGAGTATTTCATTACTGGAAATTTTTGACGTTCACTTGGAGTAGTTTAAGTTTAAAGTCAGCTCACCCGAAAATCAATATTAGTAACAACAACTGAGTGCAACTGATACACTCTCCAAATGGGGGAGGGTGGCCCTGAAAAGGACCGTTTTTGCGTTCTCAATCTTTCAAGGAAGAAACCTCCTTTATGGACCGTCATAATAATAATATGCGATAATTTTTATTTATAATATAATTTCTTTTCATAATTCTAATAATCTTTTGCGTTACATTTCAACTCTCTAAATTGATTGCGCGCTATTTTTTTTTTTTTTTTACAGACATTTTGTTTGCTTTGCCTTCAAGGTTGTAATTTTTTACAGCCAATTTGGACTCAAAACCGGCACTGAAGAATTATCTATCAAACAAAAAAAAATTTCATCGAAATCGGATGAAAACTGCGGATAAGCATAAACAACATCCCATCACACACACACACACACGCGCGTGCACGCACACGCGCACACACACACACACACAAAGGCGCGCCCACACACACGCACGCACACACGCACACGCACATACACACGCACAAATTTTGAGAATTAAAGATATAGAAGACTAACTTTACAAAGTTTTGTACACAACCATACATATACATATATATACATTTTTATAGCGGTTGATAATTTTATATGTGTCTTATTTTATTTTTATTTATATGAACGAAAAATCTATTTTTAATGTCGTAATAAAATACTTAAATTTATGACATTTTTAATTGCTTCCATAATTCCATAAAATATAATTTGTTTTTCTCACCCAACAATAAATCCGAGATTAAACGAAAATTAGCAAATAACGGTCGACATTAAAATTTCGCGTCTCGTTGCATCGTAATATTTTCCTGTTTTGTAGATACTTTTTTTGGTTGAAGCCAATACGTATTTTCTATTAACAGCCGTTGTCAGCGTTCGAGATCAATTAAAAGCCAGGTTATTAGAATGCTGATTTTCAAAGTAGTCAACCAAAAAAAAAAAAAAAAAAATCCTTTTTCACTTTGAAGGTTAGTGCAATAAAATTTTCCAGGCCACACCCCATTTGGTGCTTTGAGGGATTAAAGAAAAACTTAGTAAATATATGTCTATGAATGTAATGGATTCGATTGGAATTCGAAATCGGCGAGCCGAGTTCGAATTTAACTCGAATCCATTGCATTCACTTACGTGCTAATACCCTTGGGAAAGGTATGAATCCTCTTCTTCTACCTCCCCGACACACTATGGGTAAATAGCAGGAAAGACCGGGACATGTAGCCTTGGATGGCAACTAGTCGATCGCAGAAAGAAATAGCAACCTACTGCGGGAAAATATCTCTCTCGTCAGTTATATTTCGAAAGATACATGATCGACTAAGCGTGTATCACGTATGGAACCTAACTGACTGATGTCTATGGGAGACAGATGAGAGGAGAGAGTTACGAAGAGGGAGAGAATTGGACAGAGAGGGAAAAGAGAGGAAAGAGAGATGCAGAAAGAGAAGGAAAAGAGTGGCAAGACACACACAGAGAGAGAGAGAGAGAGAGAGAGAGAAAGAAAGAGAGGAGATAGACACAGAAAGAGAACGAGTGAGATGCAAAGTGACAGGGAGAGAGAGAGAGGGAGAGAGAGGGAGAGTCAGAGAGGGAGGAGATAGAAAGTGCTGAGAGAGAGGCAGAGATATATGCAGGAAGATCCTAGATTCGAATGGGGAGAAATTGGAAAGCCTCTTTCTCTTTCCCCACTATTTCTCCCGTCTCCCTCTTTTTCTCCCCTCTCCCTCTCTTTCCCCGTTATTTCTTTCTTTTTCTATCTCGCTCACTCCCTCTTTCTCTTTCTATCTGTCTTCACATCTGTCTCTAAGACAGACAGAAAGAGAAATAGGGAGTGAAAGAAATAGAAAAAGAGAGAAAGAGCGGGGAAAGAGAGGTAGAGGGGAGAAAGAGAGAGAGAGGGGGGCTTTCCAATTTTTCTTCATTCGAATCTGGGAACTAAGACGCTCTTAGTAAATATGTAAAGTCGATTGATTTTAGAACATATCAACCTTTGATGGGTTATTAAATGACTAATTTTGTATGAGGCACCCAATGAGGATCTAACTCATTATTCAGTACTAAAGGTAGTAACCTCCTTATTACCCTAGATTTACCTTAGGTTGTGACACGTGTTAGGTTGTGACACAAGGTCGGTTTTTAACGAGTGTTTACACTCGGGCCTCTGGTCAAAGCTGGCCTTAGCTTATCTAAGCTGGTCAAAGCTTATCTAAGCTGGTCAGAGTCAGTCATACCACTGCTATGGAACAGATGTTACGCGACGGTGGGAAGAGAACGCAAGTGGGGAGAGAAGCTCTCCGGCATGGAACAGATACTACAATCGCAGCATCTACTCCGACTAGGGAACCTTCTCATCTGCCAATCCTCCCGGAAGAATTTGGAAGGAAAATCGAACCTCGCTATTACCCTAGGCCATAAGTAAACATATTTGTCTCTGTTTGCATGAGAGTGACAAAGAGACAGACAAACAGACAGACAGACAGACAGAAAGAAAGAAAGAAAGAAAGAAAGAAAGAAACACGGCCTTTCTAACTTGGAAAATCGCCGCAGTCCACGTTTTTTTTTTTACTCCACATTTCACCGCCATTTTCTCCTCTCTCGTCTGCATCGCCGGCAAACGTCGAGAAATAGCATAAAATATTTAGTGGAGATGCTAAATTCTTGCTTCTTGTGAGTTACTGGTTGGAGATATGTGTTAATTATAAGTTAAACAGTAAGTATGTTGTTTCCGATAGGTAATTACAACCAGATGTACAATTAATTGTTAAATAACATCATGACCACTTTTAAGGCCTCACGATAGGAAGACAGATTAACGATTTAATCAGGTGGATTAGTACAACTTCGATCCTATATGGGTGTTTAATACACGAGGTCTTATACAAAACTAAACTAAAATTGGTCACTAAAGCATGGTAAATTTACATCAGTATCATCAACTAGAATCTCTCGCAAAAACTCTAATGTCTATTCAACATAGTTACAGTATAAGCCACAAGTTTACTCTGCGGTTTTTGAATAAATACAAACGTGCCTGAGTAGGCGTTTGTAAGAGGGATCCGCTAGTCAGCTTAGAGGACTCCAAAATCTCCGTAGACGGACGGGTAGCTTTTAGATAAGGTTTTCTATCTCAATTCATTCCCTTTATTTTTTCGACCAGGTTTCCTGAATTTTCAAGGGAAATAAATATGGCCGATAAACTCATGGCTAGTTTAAATGTGAAATGCATATATACCAAAGTTCCTGTCAACATATGCATAAATTAAAAAAAAAACAACAACAACATAGAGCACAATCAAAAATAAATCTCAAGCAGCCAATATATAAACTGATAAAAATTGCCAAATCATCACAAAACAATGTTATTTTACAATGATTTTTCTAAACAAAAATTCGGATTACCGATCAGATCTCCTCTGAGCGCAGTTCTAGATTGTCTGTTTTGGGTCGGTACTTAGATAGAAAACCACTTGGGAACACTGGGTTCTCGAAGCAATGGCACAGGTCAACTTGATATGATGCTGCCATTAACAATCCATCTTGTTATCAGATTATACGAATTATATGTGTCACGGCCAGTCTTCAATTATCTTGACTGGTTTTTGTGATTGGATCACTGGTGGGCGTTCTCGAATAATAAGTAGCTGGCCATCTAGTGGCATTCCCGCCTAGATTGGAGTGAAATGATTATATATATATATATATATATATATATATATATATATATATATATATATATATATATATATATAATGAACTCTCTCGTTGATTTCAACGTATGAGGACCAGAAAACCTCATTCGGTTTTTATGTTTGTGTCGTATGTCACACTCCAGTCACTCTAGTGACCTGCATACAAGTCCATATATTATACAACAGCGATGATCTCGGGGCATAGCAACAAGAATATTTGCTGAAGCTTTTCGCAGTTGCCTTTCGTCTCTTTTATATATATATATATATATATATATATATATATATATATATATATATATATATATATATTCAAAACGTTAAAAATGTCGGATTAAAAATAAATCCATTAATTTTTTAGAGGTATTGGATTGGCTAAGACGTTCGTTGGGTTTTTAAATAAACACACACACACACACGCGCGTGCGCACACACACACGCATATATATATATATATATATATATATATATATATATATATATATATATATATGTATATATAAATAAAAAGAAAGAACAGTAAGATATATAATCCGGTGTTCTTATAGATATTTTTTATTTTTTGCAAAATACTGCTCAGTATAAATTTACAGAGCATTAATATTATAAATTATTTGATTTAAAATATGTTTTTTCCGCTACACAGTTCTAACCATCCATTTTTGAAACATGGTTAGAACTGTGTAGCGGAAAAACCATATTTTAAATCAATTAATATATATATATATATATATATATATATATATATATATATATATATATATATATATATTGATTTTAATTCTTCTTGATAGCTTCAAAATAAGAACAAGAATGAAGTTACTTTTAAAGACCACCAGATGCAAAATACTCCTGACACAAAAGCAAACGGTATATTGTACACAAAATTTACCAGTTCGAATATCATGAAAATATTTGTGAACAAAGTGAATATAGGTCCGTTAAAATTCGGCGACTCTACGTATATGAATGATAATTAATATTTTAAGAACTAGTTTAGTACACTGTTATTACTCAATAATGAGTTCGCTTCTCACAAAATGCCTCATACATATTTCCGTGTGCAAAACTAAACTTAGTTAATGACGATACAATCATGTGCTAAACTTACTTGAAAAGCTCACAAGCGGAAATAAAATGCCTGCATTTGATCGGTGCGATTAACCTAAAACTCATTTTTTGACCAATAGAAATTATTTCTCAGTTATTTTTAGACGAATAGAAATTATTCCTCAAACTCATTTTTCGACCAATAGAAATCATTTTTCAAACTCATTTTTCGACCAATAGAAATTATTCCTCAAACTCATTTTTCAACCAATAGAAATTATTTCTCAGTCATTTTTCGACCAATAAAAATTATTTCTCAAAATCATTTTTCGACCAATAGAAATAGAAAATACTGGAAATTACTTTCTCAGCATTAGTATTGCAACCTATACTTTTTATTTGTGAAAGTACTCATATTGGGGATAAGAATGGACTCAAATATAATACAAAGAGCCTCAACCAAGTGTTCTAAGAAAAAGGACTCGAGATAAACTTTTCCAAAGCATACACTATTATCTGGAATTAGAGTGAGGCCATTGAATACATTGAATTTACCATGAACATGTGCAATTAGTAAATATTAAACACTTGAAATACGTCAGCATAGCTTAGATATGGCGGAATTTATGGGACACCTAGTGAGGATCGGACTCAACTATTCAGTCGTAACTGGTCTGGCGGGACAAACTTGCTAACCATTATCACCATATGATTTCCTAAGCGATGTGGCACAAAGACTAAAGTATGGAGCAACACAGGATTGAACTCACTAGTCAGTCGTAATTGTTCTAGAGGAACAAGTTTGTTAACCATTACACCACGTCGAGGGGCTCAGTACGTCAGTGTATGGATCAAATTTACTATAAAAGAGAGTTGAACATATAACCGGATAGTTTCTTCCAATACCGCTACCAAACCAAAACATTAGCCTGAAAACTCGCGTCATGTTCTTAAATAGCCTCGTCTGATCGAGACTTTCAAATGAATTTCATGCATGTCGCCAACTCCGTTGAGAAATATCTAAACTGTCAGCAGCCATATAAAATCGCTTAAAAAAAAAGACAAAATGGTCAAAAATAGCTTGGAGTGGATGTTGTCAAATACCATTCTTCTTCGAACATTGTGAACTGCCGCTACACAATCACAAAGAACTTTACTCGATAACCACATCACTTGAGGATTTTCAACAGCAGCAAAAACGAAAATGGATAGCACAGGTAACTGGCAGAGAAAAATAAATGATTTTTTTTATGTCAACGAATACTAGTTGCCACTTTTGTAATTGTTGTGGCCAGAATTAAAGACACAAAGAGAGGAATTGAGTTAAACAAATATATTAACAGAAACAGTAATACAAACATATACAAACGAGAGTGTTACAGCAAGAATGTTTGGTCCGACTGTCAGAGCTGACTGCTGGAAACTTCCCTCTCCAAAAGGTAGTACCCGCTCCTATTTATAACTGGGAGATTTCATGGGTGCGTGGGTAAATTACCATAACAGTAATGTCAAAGAATACTCGCTGTCACTTTCGTAATGCTCGTTGTAGTAGAGACTATACAATCGCAGATACAACTAATAGTAAAGCCGTTGAACAATGCTGGTGTCAGACGCCTTCGAATATCACTCGCACTAATAGTACTTGCTCGATAATACTCGCTCGAAATGTAACCACCGAACAGTAATCCGTATAGTGATCAGTATAGAGAATAGCGATCCGTAGAGTAATAGAAGATAGAATAGAAATGATGATCCGTATAGTAACAGAGGATAGACTAGAATGGTGATCCATTAGACGCCACGCCAATTCACATATATGCATTTCCTCTATGGTCAGATGATCTACTTAATTCAATAATGGGATCGTCCGTGTTTGCTCACTGGCGATCTATGTTCAAACTCAGGTGTCGGCAGCGACACTTTATTCCTATATAACAATGATATAATGAAAATGACGTTCCATATTACTTAAGAAAATTAGGTAGGAAACTCTCATCAATCGTGGAGAAAGCGATAACAGCTACAGGACGAAAAGAGAAAATAATGAAATAATCAAGATGGTGACGTTCCACATTACTTCAAATAAAAAGTTAGGAAGGAAACTCCCATCAATACTGGAAAGAGCGATAACAGCTACTGGATTTGAGAAAACCTATTTTCCCGAAAAATGATGAAAAACAGAATGTTTTTTTTTATAAATATCAACCGACAACAGTACTGGCTGCTCGGTTGATGAATGTCAAATGTTTCCTTATAAGGAAACGGTTATTTTTACCGTTGCTATTTTCAGTAGGTGATTTCGAAACGAATATAGACAAGGTGGATTGATGTTAGTAGTTACAAGGTGCACCCCAGATGCTTTTTGTTAATACCGACCAAAAGGCAACGGAACTTATAAAATAATGATGGTTGCTTACAGATTAACGTTTTGAGTAACTGAAGGCAGTGACTAGGATTTTGGACACCGTCACATTAAAAGGCCCTGAAGAAGCTAATCAGAAGTGGTTGAAGCGTTACAACAAGAATATTGAATCGGAGGGTTTTACTTTGAAGGAGTTGTGAATTTTGTATTGGTTTGAAATAAATGTCTCCACTTAAAAATTCTGAAAATTTTCTGGTGAGTAGCTTGTAAATCTGATGAGAGTGACCAAATATATAGCTATACCCAAACAGTTCTTTTCGTTGAAAAATCAAAATATTCAATCGCGCATTCTTTTTACCTGTACAGTCTACTACTGTCTGCTAGAATGTTCATCGGAATCACTTTCGTTGTCATTATCATTTTTAAAAAAAATGGATTTCTTTATAACTGATGTTTTTCCAACCGTAACCTAAATATTTCCGGATACGCGCAAAACCTCAGAGAGATATTAATAGCTAGTTGCTCGTTTCCGAATCTGCTAGTATGGCGAGCCAATGCCAGGTACATATGCGTTTCATCAACACCTAAAGGCCATTATCTGTCTATATTTCTGAGATGGGGTATTATGTACACTATTTACATTATTCGGACTATTGTCCTCATCTATGTCGCCATATTTATCACGTTCCGGCCGTCGTACACTCCGGCCTTCTTCAGGTGGTTGGAATGTCGAACTGAACTCTAGGCCACAAAAATCTGCTGAGCCGACCAAGTATAGAAATGAATAAAATATGGGAACCAGTAATAAGGAGTGCCAGAGAAAAGCAACAACAAAAATTGCAATATGAGCACTGGTAAAAACATGATATGATAACAGCAAAAATTGCAATATGAGCACTGGTAAAAAAAAATTGGTTGCTAAAGATATTAGGTTTATAATACCCAGAAATTCATCCACAGATGTCCTCAAGTGGATAAAGACGTTGGTTAGATCCAGTGACAGAACCAAAGAATGTTAGTTCAATACATTCCGGTTAAGGCATTAGGGAACTTGGAGAGGGGGAATTAACAGCTGACAACTGACATCTATTAAACATGGCACGGGGAACTAGAAAAGTCTACCCCAGTGAGCGAAATAAAGGGTTCATTTCGGCATTCTAACCACCTGAAGAAGTCCGGAGCGTACAACGGTTGAAACGTTGTAATAAATATGGTGACAAAAATGAGTACAATAGTCCGAATAATGTATATAGTGTACCTAAAGGCCTATGAAATTTGCTCTTTAGTTAGAGTTTCTGGAGTGATCAGCGTTTGAAAAAGGCTAGTTTGCTCAAGCCCTCGGTCACGATGACTTGTGATTTCGTGCCAGCACAGCCATCGACGGCTTCTGAACGGTTTGCGTCTGCCCAATTTACAAGTTTTGGCTCAAACTGTAGTACTGTTTTCAGGCACTTCTCGACGGTACCGCACGCTTGGATCTGATATTGGCGCTTTATTGTCAAATGGACCATGTTGAGATTCGAACCTTGACCTTATTGTTGGAATGCTAATATTCTAACGCGCCCGCGGTAAACAGAAGGACATCATGACCTAGATATTGACGTTAGCTCAGTGATACACTTGGGATCTAAGGGTCAGCATAAAGGAGATTCCCGTCAGATGAGTCATTCGATTCGGACCCCTAATACGCTGCTATTTTTAACTAGGGGGTGGGTGATAGAGTTAAGGATGGATGTAGAGGGGTGCACCCTTTTTGATTTTGCTCCTCTTTTTCTGTCACTAATTTGAATTCATCCGAGCCCTTTCTACTGGGAACTGATAATAACTCGCCTGCCCCTGATGAAGCATGTTGATAAGAGAGAGTAAAAAAAAAAAAGAAAAAAAAAATGTCGGCGGTGAAACACCCCAGTGTGCAGTGGAGCAGATAGTGTTTTGTTCTCTGGTTGATTCTGATTGAACAGTTAAAAAAAAACTTTAATTGATTGGCATTGTTAATTTTGACACAGGGATTTCATAGATACTAATTTTTTTCGGCATTTTGCTTATTTCTCTTTTTTTACATAAACGTCTTTTAGACATTTTTTTATACTCAGACGGTCTTTTTATAGGTACAAATATTTAAGTAAATGTTCTGGTTATAATAAGCAGTATTAATAACATTTACCGGCCGGGAAATTTTCATAGAAAATATTCGTCCTGCAACAGGAACCGAACCTGTATCCTATACGGAACCGTCATATATCCTAACATGCCTTAAGCGATTAGGCCACAGAGAAGCGTTCTGTTAGCAAAGTCGATTTAACTGTTTTTAAACAAAATTCTCCATGATATCTTAAATAATTTTCGGACTTTGTCCGTTTCATAATGTATGACATCATTTGTTTACATTTGGATACGCATTGAGCAGATATGAATGAATGAGAGAAAATCATGGAGAATTGTGTTTAAAAAAAGTAAAATCGACCATGCTAACCGAAACGCTCATGTATAGCCCAATCGGTTAAGGCACCTTAAGCTATATGACGGTTTCGCATGGGATACAGGTTCGATTCCTGTCGGAAGACGCATATTTTCTATGAAAATTTCTCGGACATTCAGGCCGGTAAATGTTATTTAATACTGTTTATTATAAACAGAGCATTTACTTAAATATCTGTATCTATAAAAAGAACATAAAAAAAAATGTCTTAAATAATTGTCGGACATTGTCCATTTCATAATGTATAAACCTTTTTGTTATTATTGGCAGGACTCTCGTAAAGAATATGAGTTTTATACTTGTTAGAGTTTTATTTAAACTTATAAATACCTTTTCTTAAAAAGAAAAGAAAGAAAATGGCGACACTTCTTTAAAAATTACGCAGCATTAAAAGAGTGTAGATTTGGTCGGCAAACATTTTTTGTGCATGTTTTATTGAACACAAACAAATGGAAACGTAAGCCCTTTATTCAGTTTTTCTAACGATCTTACAATTTTACTTTTATGTGGACTAACGGTGGATAGAAACTGCCCATAGTGGTCTCAATCGCTTTTGCTTAATTCTTCAGCCTGTTTCAAAGGGATATGAGTTAACATTCGTTCTTAGTATATTTTGTTTTTGTTTCCTATACTGTGTTGTGTGGGAGTACATATTCATATTCATTTTAATTTATTTTTGTGGTTAAAACACAGTCAGGGTGCCCTGACTGCTTTGAAACCAAGTAATATTAAAAATAGGTCTGTTGGCTTTTATTACAACTGCTTCAATTAACTGTAATCGTTTTTAACAACCCATAGGATGGTTTTCAACTGGTCTACTCACCTAAGACACGCTACACCTGAATGAATTTCAACCCAGATATGTGGAGGGAACTGAAGGAAACACACTCGGTTGATATATATATATATATATATATATATATATATATATATATATATATATATATATATATGGGGGGTACACGTTATGCATATTTTAATATGTAAGCTACAAAAATAGATACTTATTAAATCTAATTAAAATTAAGCATGCAGCTGCACGTTTCAACACACATGTTCACACACACACACACACACACACACACACACACACACACACACACATATATATATATATATATATATATATATATAGTCATCCACAGAAAGACTGTTTCGCTGTATCACTGCTCATTGGTATGGCTAGACATCCAGTTGCCTCTAGCTAGGATCCGACTGAATTGGCGTAAGTCGGGGATTCTACCACTAAGCCGTTGGCGCACGGCTGGGGTTAAGGTGACTTTAAGCGTATTTATTTTTCGATAAACATACAGTGATTGAGTGAACTTTATTCGATTTATCGAAGAGTCTTAGATATAGATATAGATATGAAGATATATATACAGGGCGACTGAAAAATAACTCCCCATTTTGAAATACTTATAATTGATTTATTAACTATAATTTTTACAAAAAATGGTTATAAGAGGGAAGCGATTAGCATGGGGTTTTATTTAAAAATTCAATCTGGGCAGCAGATTTCGCCACCGGCTTCCCGAGCTGCCCAGGAATCGCGTCAAATGGATTTCACCAGGAAATTCTTGTGGTATGAAAGACATAACTTCTTTTGTTCGCCCTTCAAGTTCTTTCAAAGTCTTGGTTTGATATAGTAGACTTGCTCTTTTAACCAACCACAAAGAAAAAAATCACAAGGTGTTAAGTCAGGACTTCTGGCTCGTTACTCATACATGAAATAGAGAGTTACTTTTCAGTCAACATCTATCTATCTATCTATCTATCTATCTATCTATCTATCTATCTATCTATCTATCTATCTATCTCTCTCTCTCTCTCTCTCTATATATATATATATATATATATATATATATATATATTTAAAAAGAAATCTGACGCCATAGAACAAACACACAGATTTAAGTATTCAGGAAAGCATTCTTCTTTCTTAAAGTATTCCTTTAAGAGTACAAATAAACAATTCGCCCTTGCATGGAGTATTGCTGTCATATATGGTCTGGTGCCCCTTCTTTTTGCCTCGGGGTTCTTAATAGGCTCCAGAGGCGGATATGCAATGTAGTTGGCCCTGCTCTGTCGTCTCGTCTACAGTCACTTTCTCCCTCTGTTCTACAAATACTTCAATGGAAATTGCTCCGAGGAGCTGCATTCGCTGGTTCCCAGACGTCATGAGTTCAAGGGCCATACGAGGCTGGCATCCCGCTCTCACCCCTTCACTGTCGAAACTCCTAAATGTAGCCATCTCTTCTACTCCAATAGCTTCATGTCTCCCACCTCTCGCCTGTGGAACTCCCTTCCTTATTCCTGTTTCCCATTGAGCTATAATCTCCAGCTATTCAAGTGTAATGTCAATCGACATCTCCAGTTGCCTTGATCTATCCACTCATCCTTTCTTCTATCACTCTTATCTGATCTTGCTCTAAATTTTCTGTAACCCCTTGCGTCCTAGTGGCTCCCGCCTTGCTTGGGGTGAAATGCTTAAAAAAAGAAAGAAGCTTTTTGCTCGTATATTTAAGTTTTATAAATAAATTTGTATTTTAGACGTGGTTCCTTTTTTCCCTCGCCTTACGTTTTCTCCAAACACCTTCGTAATCACCATTAGACTCATCCAACCCTTTCTGAATCTTCTGCACTGTCCTCAGATGGACACCCATGTATTGGAGATTTCGGTGCAAATGTCAAGTAGTACATCCTGCTGCTTCCAAATTTCTGGCGGAGTGAATTGCGTCATGGTGCTCTTTTTCTCACAGACGGTGCTCGACTGACCCAACTATACTATGCCGTTGACAAAATCATAAACAAAGCGCATGCGCAAAATTAAAAATATAAAATGGCGACAATTTACCCATCACACCCTGTATTGCTTTCGAGCCATTCTGAAAATGAGATGAGGAATTACCTTTAATTCGATGGGAAAAAGCTGGGAAAATATATTAACATCTTTCGACATGAACTAAGAGTTATAAAGAAAAGATATAGAATAAATATTAACGGCATTTTTAAAAGTCATTTTCTTTCTTTAATCACGAGAAACGACAGCTTATGTAAAATGTACGCACAAATACACATACACATGTTAAATTCTTTTGTTTTGGGATCCGATGAAGCCTAGAATGGCGAAACGCGAAATCAAATCTATTTATAATGAAAATGTTTCCATTTGACAAATTTTTTAAAAACATTGTTGGTATTCAATATCCTATTTTAAACACAGACGCACATCACACACTAGCATATATATATATATATATATATATATATATATATATATATATATATATATATATATATATACAATTAAATTTTAAGAAAGAAGAATGCTTTAAATTTAAATTATTAAGGGCCTTTTAAAAGCCTTTATTCTACATCCAACATCATCACTTGGTAAGACATCAGAAGCGTTGAAACAAAATGGCTATTTTTGTAGTGATCTTAATTATATATATATATATATATATTTATATATATATATATATATATATATATATATATATATATATATAATATTGCATATTGAACGCTGGCGCTTATAAAATAGTGCTCGACGTATAATAAAAACAGAATTATAATTTATATTAATAATAAATATACATGTTCCCCTTCATCGGTAGCACAAATCTGAGTTTCATGCTCAACGCAATCGTCAGGTGAAGTTTTCAATCTGCCCCTGAAGATTGCGTTGTAAATGAAACCCAGAGTTGTGCTACCAATGACTAAAGAACAAATCGGAAAACGTATATCAATCTAACATGTTTCAGTTTTATTAAAGCTTCGTCAGAGATTGGGAGAAAGCAGAGAAAAAGACAGAAACTCTGGTATTTTCTATTTTGTTTAGGTCAGTTAAAACCGTAGATGTTTCTATATGTATGTAAGTTTGCGAAGATTCTTAAATGTCTAAGCAGGCATGGTAATGTGTATTCGTAATTGTGCATGTGTGTCTGTCTAGTGGGAGTTTTAATGTCTTCTAATTTGTGTGGTCAGGGGGTGTCACATCATGCTAATTTATGGCTGATCTCTTTAAGCATGTATTTTTTGTATTAGATATAAATCAGATTATTTAAGAATGAATTCAATGAAAGATGGCGTGTCTTTATAGATTGATAATAATGTTATTATTAAGTATTTTCTCCCATGCAAAACGAGAAAGTTAGATCGTTTGTCAAGTGAAGACTTGGAATGAAGAATAAAATTGCAGAGAGGTTTGCTTTTGCTTTCTAAAGAGGAATAATCAGTGGTTAGTTGTCAGCGACGCCGACATTCAGAGAACTTAAAAGGATTACTTTGTTACTTATTTTAATCTATTATTTTACTTACAGTTATTGTCACGTGATGCAAACATTTACATTTTTATAGCTATGTCATTTTTTTTTTTTTACATATATATAAGTAGCGAAGTAATTATTGAAAGTAATAGGTTAATCGAAATAAGTGCTGCGTAATTTGTATTTCATTTCACCACGACAATGTTCCTGATCTGGTTTTCGAACAGGTCCATCAGGCAGTTTTTTTGCCTAGTCAGAGTCCGGATTTTAACCCGTTGCAATACTTTTTAACTAGATTGTCGCCACACCCTGGCGTTTTGCAGAGAGTCATGAGGGGCGTTACGAGATTTTAAATCAAAATAACAAAACTGACAAGAAAGGAAAAAAAAAAAAATCCAAATAATTATTCCCCAAAATGAATTTTTCGACGAGATTGAGAAAATTTATTTTGCATAGCAGACATTTTTTGAAAATGACAAGCAGTAACACAAAAACTTCATCAGACATTAGTTGTAGTAATGTAAATAAATTGAAAAAAAAAAAAAAAAAAAAAATGGAATCACAAAAAGCATATATTTTTTATATATGTTACTGCATATATATTTTTGGGAAATAATTTTTTTTTTTAAAAGCCTTATCCGAGTTAATGACCCCATTTCCTGCATTATGTTTAGGATCAAAATGTAATATTTATTTTCTTATGTCAAGAAAACACGCCATTAAGTTGTTGCGTAACTCCAGCATAGGGAGGTAGTGACGAGGCCAGATAACGTTTCAGAACCCCACTAATTTAAATGCTGGCTCACTTTCGCTTCATTAACTATAAATATATCCAGAGACACGACAGTTTTCAGTTTTTTTTCAAGATCTCTGATGATGGAGGCATAAGACAGAGTATAGATATTTTTACCTTTTCCAAGAGCATTAGTGCTTTCCAAACCAGTAGTCAGATCCAAAGGCATGTCACATACGGTACATTTCACAAATATACGAAGGACGTGACAAATCTTGGTATTCATTATGTCAAGACGAAGTCATGTATACGTATTATATGGAGACCTCTATGGCAGCGTCGTGACATCTACCCACGTACCAAGCTATGAGTTTGCAACGCCACCGTAAACTATTACTACTACTACTACTATTATTACTACTACTATTACTATCATTATTATTATTATTACTATTACTACTACTATTACTACTACTACTATTATTATTACTACTACTACTACTATTACTACCATTACTATTATTATTACTACTACTACTACTACTATTACTACCATTACTATTATTACTACTATCACTACTATTACTATTATTACTACTACTAGTAGTAAGAAAAAGAAATAAAAATAATACTAACAATGGCGTCGAGATCCCATCAATTTACAGTTGAACTGGCTAGATGTAGCCGTAAATTCTATGCTAACAGTTTCTTTTCTCGCACTTCTCGTATGTGGAACTCCCTTCCAGCTCCATGTTCTCCGGCTAACTGCAAGCATTTAAATGCAATGTCAATCGCTATCTACTGTCATCCTGGTTGCGCTTTATTATTCCCGCTCATTATTAATGTTTCTGTTCCTAATTCATCCACGCCCTCTACCCCCCTTGTGTCTTTTTGACTTTACTGCCTTACATGGGGTGATATTGATTAGAAAAAAGCCTCGCTGCATATTTTCTATGCCTATTTTCCTGGTAATTGTCTTTATGAATTTAGGTGCATTACTAAACTGAAGAATCTGCAATATTATTGGACCTGATCTTGCATCTCAGCTTCAGTCCCTTTCCCATCGCCATAACGTAGCTTCCCCATGTCTTTTCTATAAATATTTTCATGTTAATTGTTCTGATGAAATTTTCTCGATAGTACCGTGAATTTATGAATTTAAGCTCAGTACTAGATTGGCGGTGAGGTCTCATCATTTTACAGTAGAAATGGATAAATGTAACTGTAAGTACTATGCTAGCAGTTACTTCTCTCACACTTCTCGCTTGTGGGACTATCTTTTAGCTTCCTGCTTCCCAGTCAACATTGATCTTCAAAAATTTAAATACAATGTCAATCGTCATCTTCTGTTCCTTAATTACTGTTTTTGTATTGTCCTCTCTAATGATTTTTCTCGGATTCTCTCACTCTCAATAACTTCTTGTTTCTTAGTGGCTTTATCGCCTTGATTGGGGGCAAAATGATTAAGAATAAAGCACTAAGTAACTTTCGACTGTTTGCCATATTCCTTTCTACCCGCTTTGCCATCCATTTAGACAAACAAATTAGTTGTTTTGCTCACAATTTGGAATAATAGAGGCTCTGACTGAGAAATCAGAGAGTCGAGTTCGAATTTCATTACATTCACATGTGCTATTAACCATGGGAAAGGTATGAATCCTCTTTTCCTCTCCCCCCAGCTATGGGTAAATAGCAGGACAGACCAGGTTCTATAGCCTTGGATGGCAACTGGTCTGTTGCAGAAAGAAATGGCAAACTACTGTGTGAAAAAATCTGCCTCGTCAGTCATGTATCGAAAGATACATGATCGCCTAAGCGTATATCACGCATGGCATATGACTGACTCACAATTTCCTTTTGGCCCTCTTTCCTTCAATAAGTTCTTTTCACCACAATGTCCATCATTAATTATAAAAATTAAAATAAAATCTGGTATTAACTATAGTTCTATTTTTTTTTAGGTCCGGTATTAATTATAGATCTATTTTTTAAAGTCCGGTATTAATTATCGATTTCTAACCCTAACACATAGGGGCGTGGCCAAGTGGTTAGAAACCTTAGTGCTCCAACCACGAGAATAACCTGCACATCATAGAACAAAATTAGTTTCAAACTCAATTTAAAAACAAAATCATTTCACCCCAAGCAAGGCGTTAATGACACTAGGACGCAGGAGGTTACAGAGAGTGAATGAGAATAAAACTTTAGTGAGGTGAAGTGAAGAGAAAGAACAATAAAAGAACGGATTTCAGGAAGACAGAAGATGGCGATTAACGCTGCATTTAAATTTTTAAAGTTTACCCGTGGCTGGGAAGCAAGAAATCGAAAGGGAGTTCCACAGGCGAGAAGTGCAAGAAAATAAACTCTTCGAATAGAACTGACAGTTTCATCTAGCTAGAGTAACACGGTGAGGCCTTGTTGCCAATTCTAGTATAGCGGTTAAATTCGAAGCACTAACAGCTTATCATGACAATTTCCAGGAGAATATTTGTAAAAAGAGACAAAGGAAAGCCACGTCAGGTTGTGACAAAGTGTCTGAAGTCGAGATGTCTGGTCAGGATCGATTACATTACAGACCCTTTTTTGAATTTTGTCAAGAATCTCGTGGTATATACTTGGAGCAACAGACCATTTATGGCAGCAATATTCAATGTATGGTAGATTTATAATTGTGCAAGAAGGATTCTAACGAGAATTTTCTGGCACGACACAGTGAACCAAATTTCGTAGCAGTAGGCCAGGCAATTGATTCAATATAAGCACTCAATTTCATGTCATTGGAAAACGTGAGTCCAAGAAAGTGCAAAGATTTGCGATCCTGGAGGTTAGCAGTAGCCATGTTGATGGCAGGCAGAAATAGTTCCCAATGAGGATTTAATAAAGGATTCGGCTCCAAATTCCAAGAAGGGGCAAAGATTTGCGATCCTAGAGGTTAGCAGTAGCCATGTTGATGGCAGGCAGAAATAGTTCCCAATGAGGATTTATTAAAGGATTTGGCCCTAAATTCCAAGAAGGGGTAAAGTTTTGCGATCCCGGAGGTTAGCAACAGCCATGTTGATGGCAGGCAGAAATAGTTCCCAATGAGGATTTAATAAATGATTCGGCTCCAAATTCCAAGAAGGGGCAAAGATTTGCGATCCCGGAGGTTAGCAACAGCCGTGTTGATGGCAGGCAGAAATAGTCCCCGATGAGGATTAAACGGTAGCAGTTTTTTTTTTGGGGGGGGCGTTAAAATCTACAAGCCATTCCTTGTCCTATTTAACCACTGATTGAAGATCCTTTTCAAGAGCAGTTGTCGGGTTTAATTTGTCGGACTTGCTCCTGAGACAAGACCTTAATTTATTATTACACAGCTGGATACATTGCAAATCAAAGTTGAATAAGGCTGATGGCTAATAACTGATAAGAAAAATTCCTTAAGTATGAAAGGCGAAAATATAACTTCTGCAGATTTAATAAAGGATTCGGCTCAAAATTCCAAGAAGTCTGCCAAGTTCCAAGAGTGCGGCGACAGAAATTGACTGAAGTCGAGATGTCTGGTCAGGATTGCAGACCCTTCTTTGAATTTTGGCAACAATCAAGAGATATATAGTAGGATCAACAGACCATTTATGGCAGCAATATTCAATGCACGGATGAATGGTAGATTTATAATTGTGCAAAATATAACTTCTTTAGAATTAATAAAGGATTCGGTTCAAAATTCCAAGAAGTCTGCCAAGTTTGAAGGATGCGACGACAAAAAAGTACTAAAGTCGAGATGCCAGGTCAGAATCGGTTACATTACAGACCCTTTTTTGAATTTTGGCAACAATCAAGAGATAGATAGGAGCAACAGACCATTTATGGCAGGAATATTCGAATGCACGGGTGAATAGTAGATTTATAAATATGCTTAAAGGATTTTTACGAGAAGAGTTGTCTGGCACGACACAAGCAGTGGGCCTAATAATTGATTCAATATAATCTTTCGGCTTCATGTCGACGGAAAAATTGAGCCTGAGAAGGCGCAAAGTGTTGCTCACCTGGAGTTTAGCATCAACCATGATGAGGAAAAAGTTCCCTGTGGTGATTAAATGAAAGGAGTTTTGTTTTGAGGGCCCCAGTTAACCACTGATTGCTAGTCGCTTTCGAGAGCAGTTACCAGTTTCACATTGGCGGATCTGTCGGACTTGTTACTTAGACATGAATAAATAGTTGTGTCATTTGCATAGATACCAACTTCATTCCCTTCTGGAGAGATATCAAGAACTGCTCCATGGCATTTCGCAGAGGAATAGGAAAATATTAATTGGCGGCGCCCATATCCTCTCAAAGTTACCTGAAACAGCACCAAATTGTTAAAAAATAAATGAATCGAAGAACCAGCAGATTTTTGGATAACCTTTTTGAATCTTTCATGGCATTCGTTAAGTCACTAAGGTTACTTGGTGGCGCCCATTTCCTTTCCAAATAACATGCAACAGATTGCATTGTATTATAGGGCATTAGTTCAAGTCTTTGAAATTACTTATTGAAATGGATTCATGCCTTTTCCATGACTATTAGTAAAAAGGGGGCATAAGCATCCATAATCGGAGTTCGAACTCACTTCCCTGATTTCATTTTCGGTGTTTTAAACCCTTAGGATAGCTCTATACAAAACACTTAGGTATGAAAGTTTTTACGAATAGAATTGTAATGGCCGAACTTGACATGCAAGATTTATGAAAAAAATGTCTTGCCATCGTAACGAAAATATTTATGTGGATAAATAGAGCATGCAGACAACAGAGAGAGAGAGAGAGAGAGAGAGAGAGAGAGAGAAGAGAGAGAGGGCGAGAGAGAGGGGGAGAGAGAGAGAGAGGAGAGAGAGAGAGAGGGGGAGAGAGAATGAGGGTGAGGGAGAGAGAGCCCCGAAAGCCCTGCTTATAGTGAAACTGGTAAGACAAATATTTGCAGGACTTTTAAGTGCGAGTAACTTCAACAACATGGCCACTACGACTACTACTATTACTAAGATTACTATTATTAATACTTCTATTACTACCATTACTATTATTAATGCTACTACTACTACTATTACTACCATTATTATTATTACTACTGTTACTACAATTGCTATTATTAATGCTACCATTACTACCATTACTATTATTAATGCTATTACTACCATTACTATTATTACTACCACTACTACTGTTACTATTATTACTACCACTACTAATATTACCACCATACTATTACTACTACTGTTACTAACATTACTATTATTACTACTATTGCTGCTATTACTACCATTACTATTATTAGTAAAACTACTAGTAAGAAGAAGAAATAAAAATAATACTAATAATAGCTGAAACGGATTAGACAATGGTTTATTATATCGAAGGGTGTGGATATAAATGCTTATATATATACATATGTACATGTGTGTTTGTCTACAGAGAGATAGAGTGAGTGAGTGAGTGAGTGAGTGAGTGAAAGAAAGAAAGAAAGAAAGAAAGAAAGAAAGAAAGAAAGAAAGAAAGAATCATGAAAACTGAAAAGTTCTGTTGGTGCGTCCTCGTAGCATTGAGTACACGCACTTTGAGTTCCATTTGAGTTTCCACCAATGGCACTTGATGTAACAATACAGAAAAGTAAATGCCCGGATGTAAAAAAAAAAAAAGTGCCAAAAAACACGTAAATAAATACATTATTATTATTATTATTATTATTATTATTATTATTATTATTATTATTATTATTATTATTATTATTTTAAACGCAAATAAACCTTGTTAAAATAAAACGGAAATTTTTCTTTCCATATCGTTTCATCTTAATTGAAACAAAATGAAACAAATCATATCTAAATGAAAGGATTAAAAAAAAAAAAAAAGAAGGAATAAAAAGAAAATTAAAGAAAGAGGAAAAAAAAGAAGAAAGAATTAAAATGAAAATAAACAAAAGATGTCCCGTTCAGATATAAAAAGTTATGACGTGTTCACAAGATGGATAAATGAGGCACGGGCGTGAATACCAGTACAATGTAAATAAAATAAACATTTTGAAAAGAAAAATGAAAAGAATAAACAAACAGATATAACGGATACTTTTTCTTTCTCCATTTTGAAAAGTTGATACGCATTTCGAATTAAACGAATAATTCTAGCATGTCACTGATAGGTGTCGTTCATTCAACTGTTACTGTATTTCGTTAATTCTAAGACGTCCAGATGCATTCTTTCTTTCTTTTCATGCGCCATGTCCTTTCAGGACGTAGACGATCAGGGGTCTCCGCCTCTCTCTATCCCTTGAAGCTCTCAACAAGTTCCTCCCCTCTGCCACCTCCCCCAGACCACGTTCTGTCATCCACTTGCTTAATCACGCTATACGTTTTTTCCCTTGTCTCTCTTTCCCTCTATTCGACCGGCGAGTATCAGAGTCTCCAGGCACTCTTTCCTCATTATGTATTCCAGAAACTTCAGCTACCTCTTCCTGATGTTAAGTATCCTCTTCCTTTTTTGAATACTCGCTAAGACCTCATAGTTGCTCACACGCTCGGTCCATGATATCCTTAGCATCCTTCTGTAGAACCACATCTCCGTCTCCTCGAGTCTTTTATTCATCTTTGAGGAAAGCGTCCAACATTCGCTGCCGTAAAGAAGGAAAATGCCACGTAGCAGCTCAGTACTCTTTTCTTTGTCACCAAAGAAATCCTCCTGTCTCGCAATATTCTGCCCAACTTTTGGACCTTGGCTATTCCTTATACGCTTACGGATCCCAGGGTTGCACTTACCGTCCTCTGTCAAAACGCTTCCTAGGTATTTAAACTTCCGCGTTTGCTTGATTCTAGTTTTTCCGACCTGTAACTCGCATTTTTGATTCCTCCTTTTACCGATGACCATGCATTCTGTTTTCTTCCTCATTATGTGTCCCAGAAACTTCAGCTGCTTCTTCCTGATATTAAATATAAGCCTCCCCCTTGTTTGCATCCTCTCCAAGACCTCATCGTTGCTCACACGCTAGGTCCATGATATCCGCAGCACCCTTCTGCAGAACTACATCTCCGTCGTCTGGAGTCTCTTCTTCATCTTTGAGGAAATCGTCCAACATTCGGTGCCGTAAAGAACGACAGATGTCACGTAACAGTTCAGTATTCTTTTCTTTGTTACCAAAGAAATCCTCCTGTTTCGCAATACTCTGTCCAGCTTTTGGAATGTGTCCTTGGCCATCCCAATAGGTCTACGGATCTCAGTGTCGCACTTACCGTCCTCTGTCAAAACGCTTCCCAGGCATTTAAACTTCCGCGTCTGCTTCATTTTAGTGTCCCCCGACCTGCAAATCGCATTTCGGGTTCATCCTTTTACTGATGGCCATGCATTCTGTCTTCTTGTAGTTTATGTTTAGTCCCTTCTCCTCGCTACTGTAAAACAAGGTTTCTCAAGGTTATATGCCCCCTTGCAGGCGCACGAGACACTTTCAGGGCCACAAGGCCAAGTTTGAAAAATATTGAATTTCATAGCCCTCCCGTTTTTACCCACTGAATAGCATATTTCAATATGAAAAGTTGACTAATCATGACACACCCATCAAAACCCCAAAAGTACTAAATTTATAGTAACTATTTAGAAAGTAATAAAAGTGTATAATACCAGTGAAACCCAACCTTATTGCAGCCTGAAATCCTCACTAATCGTAACGAATTCATCACAAACCGTAATGGAGGACTAATTTTAAATTAAATACAGGTCTCAGAATCGGAAATAACTGGGGATCTGACGCTCATCGTCCTAAACTCCCGCCACAGACCTTCGATTTATAGAACGTAGGGTTAGTTTTTGCAGATATTTTATCAGTCAGTTATGTGCCATGCGTGATACACGCTTAGGCGATCATGCACCTTTAGATACATGACTGACGAGGCAGATTTTTTTTTCCTGTAGTAGGTTGCTATTTCTTTCTGCGGTAGACCAGTTGCCATCTAAGGCTATAGAACCCGGTCTGTTCTACTATTTACCCATAGTTGGGGGAAGAAGGAGAGGATTCATACATTTCCCAATGGTATTAGCACGTAAGTGAATATAATGGATCCGAGTGGAATTCGAACTCTGCTCTCCGATTGCTCAATCCGAGCCTATTCAGTCAATTATGTGCTATGCGTGATACACGCTTAGGCGATCATGTATCTTTAGATACATGACTGACGAGGCAGATTTTTTTCCTGTAGTAGGTTGCTATTTCTTTCTGCGGTAGACCAGTTGCCATCTAAGGCTATAGAACCCAGTCTGTTCTACTATTTACCCATAGTTGTGGGGAGAATGAGAGGATTCATAGGTTTGCCAATGGTATTATCACGTAAGTCAATGTAATGGATTCGACTGGAATTTCCTGATTACCTTAATATAAAGATTAAAGAAATTTCAAGCTTAAGAAATACATCAATCCTCCGATTAAAGTTGTCAGATTATGAAACGTTCAGGCCACTCTTGTGCCAAGGCGTTGGTGGCTTCTATGTCACCGAAGTTCTAGCTGGGGAGGGACAGAAGAAGAGGATTCATACATTTCCCAATGGTATTAGCACGTAAGTGAATATAATGGATCCGAGTGGAATTCGAAATCGGCTCTCCGATTTCTCAATGCATGATACACGCTTAGGCGATCATGTACCTTTAGATACATGACTGACGAGGCAGATTTTTTCCCGCACTAGATTGCCATTTCTTTCTGCCATAGATCAGTTGCCATCCAAGTCTATAGAACCCGATCTGTCCTGCTATTTAACCATAGCTGGGGGGATGGCAGAAGAAGAGGATTCATACCTTTCCCAAGGGTATTAGCACGTTAAGTGAATGTAATGGAATCGACTGGTGGCGATCTATTTTGGTACGACGCATGCGATCGCGATATGGTTAAAGCCGACCATATTTTGGGGGTGCTGCGAAAGTGTCGGGAAGCACAAAAGGCATCGGCGAAAAAGAAGAATTAAAAGGAGTGTCACAGAGTTAAAAATACGTGTGATTTATGTATATGTATGCGTGAATATATTACATGTGTAGAAAAAATAGCTTTGGAATAAGAATCTAGTGTGTGGGTGGAAGAGGCGTCAATCAGGGGTGGGGAGGGTAAATGGGCAAAGAAGTTGGTGGTAAGTGGGTGGGGAGAAACTGGTGCTGGGTGAGACGGAGGGTGTGTCACTTGGTGGAAGTGGCGGCGGCGGGAAGAGACGGGGGATTGTAAGTACGCCTGAGAACTAAAAAAATGTTTAAAAAAAGAACAAAGAGAATAAAGAAAGGAAATAAAAATAAAAATCATTAAGAAAAGCAGGCTGAAAGAAGAAAAAAAAAAGAAAAGAAAGAAAAAGGAAAGAAAGAAAAAGAAAGAAAGAAAAAAGAAAAGAAAGAAAAAAGGAAAGAAACAAAAATGGAAAGAAACAAAAAGAAAGAAAGAAAAAAGGAAAGAAAGAAAAAAGAAAGAGAGAAAAAAGGAAAGAAAGAAAAAAGGAAAGAAAGAAAAAAGAAAGAAAGAAAAAAGAAAGGAAAAGAGAAAAGAAAGACGGAATAAAAGAAAGAATGAAAGGAAAAACAGAATGAAAAGAAAGAAAGAAAGAAAAAAGAAAGAAAAGTTAGAAATAAAGGAAGGAAAGGATGAAAGGAAAACAAAGAATGACAACTATCCAAAAAAAGAAAAAAGTTGAAGAAAGAAAAACATGGTAAATAATAGGAGAAAAATATGCTCAGAAATAAGGAATTACTGCGAGCCATTCTGAAGAAAATGGCTAAAACGGAAAGAAAATTAAAGAACAGCAAAAAAGAACAAAAAGAAAAAACATTGGCAGTTTGCAAAAAGGATAAACAGAGTCACAATAAATAAATAAAGAAAGAAAGAAGGAAAGAAAGAAAGAAAGAAATAAGGGAGACGTTGATGTAGAAGTAAGAGGATGAACTGGAAAGAAAGAATGATAAAAAAGAAGGAAGAAAGAACGAAAATTTTGATTGCATGCTGAAAGCGAAAGTAAGTAATGACAAGATGGCGAAAAGAAGTTAGATAAAGCAAGTAAGAAAGACCTACACTCTCCCTAAAAGAAAGAAAGAATGAAAAAGGAAAGAAAAAAAAAATGAATGAATAAAGGAAAGAAAAAAATGAATGAAAGAAAGAAAGAATGAACGAACGAACGAACGAAAGAAAAAACACAAGCAAGCAAGCAAGAAAGAAAGAAAGAAAGAAAGAAAGAAAGAAAGAAAGAAAGAAAGAAAGAAAGACATCAATATGACAGATAAGAAAAAAGAAGAACAATACTGGACTGCTTGTAAAAATGAAGAGAAAACGGCTTCACTATTTAAAAAGAAAAAAAGGGGATAAGTAAGCATGAAAGAAAGAAAGAAAGAAAGAAAGAAAGAAAGAAAGGAGGACAGAAATAAGGAGAAGGACTAACAGCTTTTCTGAAAAAAGAAAGAAAGAAAGAAAGTAAAAAAAAAAGAATGAAAGAAAAATGGACAGAAATAAGGAGAAGGAGGAGAAGGACCAACAGCTTTTCTGAAAGAAAGAAAGAAAGAAAGAAAGAAAGAAAGAAAGAAAGGAGGACAGGAATAAGGAGACGGAGGAGAAGGACCAAGAGCTTTTCTGGAAGAAAGAAAGAAAGAAAGAAAGAAAGAAAGAAAGGAGGACAGAAATAAGGAGAAGGAGGAGAAGGACCAACAGCTTTTCTGAAAGAAAGAAAGAATGAAAGAAAGAAAGAAAGATATAAATATGACAGACAAGAAGAAAGAAGAACAATATTGGACTGCTTGTAAAAATGAAGAGAAAACGGCTTCACTATTTAAAAAGAAAAAAGGGGATAAGTAAGCATAAAAGAAAGAAAGAAAGAAAGAAAGAAAGAAAGAAAGAAAGAAAGAAAGGTGAACAGAAATAAGTAGAAGGAGGAGAAGGACCAACAGCTTTTCTGGAAGAAAGAAAGAAAAAAGAAAGAAAGGAAGAAAGAATGAATGAAGGAAAGAATGAATGATCGAAAGAAGTAAGAAAGAAAGATTTATTGGCGAAAAACTAAAAGACTGAAACGGGAAAACATGAGGATAAAAAGAAAAAAAAAAGGAGATATTATTAATATTAATTAAATGAAATAAAATAAAAGGTAAAAATATAGAACAAAAATGAAACGAGTGTTGGGAGCGAAGTTTGGAAAATGGTTCTAAGGGAAAATTCATGTAAAAAATAGAAAGCGTGAGAAAAAAAAAATTCAAAGGCCGGAGCAGGAAAGGGTGGGACACACACACACACACGCACACGCACACGGACACACACGCACACACACACACACACACACACACACATATATATATATATATATAAATTAAGAGGGAGACAATGAGTGAGTGAAAAAGAGGAAGAGAAAGTAGTTACAGAAACAGAGAAGAGAAAAGTTAAGAGGAAGACCAGAAAAAAATGGAAAAAGAAATAAACAAAAACTAAAAAACAGAGGTGGAAATTGTATGGTGAAAAAGAGAGTGATATATATTAGGTTGGTGCAAAAATAATGTCGTGTTCTCACATATGTTACTATGTGAGAAAACGACATTATTTTTGCACCAACCTAATATATATATATATATATATATATATATATATATATAAGGAAGAGGTTATAGTAGTTGTGTGTGTGTGTAAGGAGAAAGCGTGAGAGCAGGTCAAGGCAAAAAACACAAAGTGAGTGAAATGAAGAGAGAGAGAGAGAGAGAGAGAAAAGGAGAGAGAAATAGAGACAGAAGGTGTCAGGGAGAACGGAATACACATGGATGGAAAAATAGAAGAAATTGTTGCGGTTTGGGTGGGGAAACCAGATTAAACATGTCAAGGGTAAGGATGAGTTTGGGGTGCTGAATAGGGGGCAGGTGGCGGAATTATTCCTTTTGATGCTAACGCCGCTCGGACATTTTTTTCCGCGCCAGCGAGCAGCGTTTGGAATATATTGCTTATCGATTCGCAACATTCTGTGAGCTTTTTGCTCGCCGCGTTCGATTGAAAACGACTGACGACTTTTCCACAAGACTTGACAATGGAAAACGAAGGCGTAAAGCTAAAGTGTTTGTGTTCGACCTATTCACATCCAGGTTTCAGACTAGTCCCCTTCCCCCACCCTCCACCAGCACCACCACAACAACTGCACCCGACCCTCTACGGGACATCTAATTCGAATGCACAGAATACTCCCGCGTTTTGTCATCCACCACCAGCCACCGCCACCCCAAATAAAGGAGAAAGAGAGAGCAAAGACAAAGACATCTTTTCCGCTCCCTTTAATTGGTCATTTTATTTGCTTATGTAATTCGGTAGATCACGGGAGGGATAGAAAATGCGGAAATTATTATTATTATTAATTAATTAATTAATGATAATAATAATTAATAATAATAATTATATATATATATATATATATATATATATATATATATATATATATATATAATAAAGGTAATCGATTCATTGGTATATAATACGGGTGGATCCTAGTAATAGTAATTATCTAAACTGATACACAGAGAACTTGAGGTATTTATTATAATAGAGCATATGTATTTTTTACAGAAAAAAAATTTACCTCAACATAGAGGATAGTCTATTTCGAGCCGGGGGCTGATGATAGCCGTGTACAGAACGGCTTGAAATAGACTATCTTCTATGTTGAAGTAATTTTTTTTTTGACTGTAATATATATATATATATATATATATATATATATATATATATATATATATATATATATATACAGGTAAAAAAAAAATCCATGGGTAAGTAATTAAAGTAGATCCTATTAATATAAAATATTAAAACCGATCCACAAAAGAGAGCTCAATATAATTTTTATTATAGAGCATATAAGTGAATATTAGTGAATTACAATTAATGAGATCCAAACAATTTAACTCATACAGATGAGCATTTTCGTCCATGTTTATTCCCTGCAATTATCAACGCAAATACATTTACTAAAATGAATGAATTCCTACGTTTCTTCACGGGAAATTTGAAAGACAAAAGAAAGAAAGAAGGAAAAAGGAACAAAAGGAAAGAATAAAAGGAGAGGGCGTAAGAATTGGCCTATAATAGAGGAGCGAGGTATGTAGATATAGCGGGGTAAATAACCTAAGGTGTTTGTGGTGGAGTCGGTACATATATATATATATATATATATATATATATGAAGAAATATACTCTTAAGGTGTGCTATATTTATGGGATAAAGTGCTCAATATCAGAGATAGAGCGTGTGTAAATATAAAAGCCTGAAACAGCATGTCGCCTCTAAGTGTTGACTTCAATGTTCACTTATATATATATATATATATATATATATATATATATATATATATATATATATATATATATATATATACATACTTGTGCAAGTATGCAGAAAATAGAAAAGAACACGTTGGGTGCATAATCCGGGGTTCCTTAGTATTTTTGTTTTTATTTTTAAGAAGACAGTGCTCCATACAGAAGTAGAGCTTATATTATAATAATATTTTTTGTTTAAAAATATGATTCCTTCGCTACATAAGAGTTCTCATGTTTCAAAAATTCGGCTCTCGTTTTTGAAACATGAGAACTCTTATGTAGCGAAGGAATCATATTTTTAAACAAAAAATATTATTATAATATTATATATATATATATATATATATATATATATATATATATATATATATATATATATATATATATATATATATATACCCTGTCTGAAGTTATAAAACAATCCATATAAAGTTAAATAATTCAAATTTGGTTAAAAAAAATTGCGAAAATTTAACCAATCAATTTAGATGTCTAAACAAAGCCTGATTTAAAAGTTTAGCTCGTATCAATATGTTTTATTGAAGTCTTTTGATGTATTGTGAAAAACTGCCGTCTGAGGTTATTAGGCATAATGTATAATCGCATTCTACTTCAATAAAAAGCTAATAAAATCATCAAAAATTAATCAACACCTATAATAGAACAAATAATAAACACATATGATAAGTCTTTAAATCCTTTACATTATAATATAGTGACCTTCCTTCTTAATAACAATCAGTAATCTTTTATCCAATGATGAAGAAAACAAATGTCTTCTCATCTCTTCAGATTTGGTCATTTTAATAGATTAATCGCTGTTTAGTTAAACTGTGAGATCACAGGTGACAAAAAAAAGATAAAGAGAAAAGAAGAAAGAGAAAAATATATCTTTTCATCTCTCTAGACTTGGTAAGGTTTTTTTTTTTTTTTAACTAGCTTTATGTAACCCGTGAACTCACTTAACCCTAGAACACTAATCATAAATTAAAGTTACACCACTTCTAACCATGGGTACATCACACCCGATTTTGAAAATATCAACAAAAAAAAAAAAAAAAAATGAAATATAAATCTTTATTTGAAATAATTTACATGCAGTCACTTTAAACTTTGTACTTTTAGTTAACATTAATAGGAACTGAAAAACATATTATTTAGGTAAGAAAATCAGGTACTGAAAATTGTAATTAAAAATAGGAAAATTTGCGCTGGGTACTATTAGGTTGGTGCAAAAATAATGACGTAATAATGTCGTTTTTTGACGTATTTTTTAACGTCAAAAAACGACATTATTACGTCATTATTTTTGCACCAACCTAATATATACCCATGGTTAGTGTTCTCGGGTTAATATGCACTTGGTTGTTAATCAGATATTGATGATGTACATGCTGTGTCGGTCTGCAAATATAGAACTTGTCTATATATGGAATCATGCCATTAAAACAATTGCTATGTCACTATAGTGATTTTCCAAGCATAGCTTGGATGTGGCACAAGGCCGAAATTATGGGGAACCTAGGAAGAATCGAACTAACTACCCAGTCGTAATTGTTCTAGCGAGACAAGCTTGCTAACCATTACACCGCCTCGTGGTGGTGGTGGTGGTGGTGGTGGGGGGGTGCTTGCTATGTCACTATATTTGCTATCATTCCAGTGAATGACAATATTGACATAGCGTTCTATATAATGAAGAGTTCAACTTTTTTCTGTTCGTTTTTATTTATTTTCTTTAATAATAGAATTACTAGTTGGGTAATATTTATCGCCTTGGCGACACCTCTACCGAATGATGAGACATTCCGTTGTTATGGTAGCACGAGGCAAGTTCAGTACCACTTGAAGCGAGAAAGCATCGTTTCGACATAACAATGGAACAAATAAAAAAAAAATGAAATTATAAGATTACATTGTTATGATATACTCGGGGCTGCTCGAAGCGAGCAAGCCTCATAATACCATAACAAAGAATATAAACAAATTAATATAAAATTATAAATTTCCTTTGTTATGCTAAGAAAAGACATGTCCATAGAATTTCAAATTCCTTTATACCGCATGAATGATTTTTGGGATTTGCACATTTGAATTGGAATGCCTCGGACGCCAGTCCTGGGTATGACGATAAACTACATCCGGTAGCAAGGCCGCTGATCGGGAGATAGGAGGTTTTGAGGAGGATGGAATCACCTGTTAACTGCTGATATTCCTAGATCTGTAAAGTCTTGGGGTGGTAGTACCTGTTAGGGCCCCGGCTATGAGCAAACAACGAAATCCCAAACAAAAACAAACCATCATGAACATATAAAATAAATTTTTATGATAAAAATACCAGCAATAAATTTCTTCTGTTTGGCTTTGTTTGGTTTGTTTTACGGCATATCAACACCTCAATGGGTTATTTAATGCCGAAAAAAAATTATTACTGGTAATATTTTGTTTTGTCAAAAATCTATTTCTGGTAATATTTTTTCTTCAAAAATGTATTGCTGATAATATTATTTCCCCAAAAATATATAGTTGGTAATAATTTATCTTCAAAAACATTTTTGGCAATATTTTTTTTCTTCAAAAATTTATTGCTGGTAATAATTTTTTACAAAGTATTTCTGGTATTAAAACCTGTTTTTGCACTTTCATAGTGTTTTACCCCAGTTTCGGGGTTAACTATTTGCCCCTAGCTGGGACCCTAACAGGTGCTACCACCCCGGGTCAGAGTGGACCTGGGAACATCAGCAATTAAGAGGTGGCTTCACGCTCCACAAAACCTCCTGATCAGAGGCCTTGCTCTTGGACGTAGTTTATCGTCTTACCTAGGACGCGGATGTAGTTTATCGTCTTACCCAGGATGTGGATGTAGTTTATCGTCGTACCCAGGACGCGAATGTAGTTTATAGTAAAATTAGCAACAATAGATTTTTCAAAGCAACATGAGCAACAATACATTTTATCTGTAGTTGAAGGCATACAATTGCGTTGAAAATATATTTAGTTGCAGCTATAAAATTGTTTAAATTATTTATATTTCTGCATTAAATAACCGAACGAGGTTGATATGCCGCTAAACAAAACCAGCCAACCAACCAACCAGCCAACCTCGGATGCATTTAAATTCCATTAGCATCTTGTCTCGTATACTGTCGCTAGCATCAAGCGATAGTTAGGCTACGTAAACCGGAAATCACCTCTTGCCAAAGCCATACCACTTTCATGTTCACGTGACCCGATTCAGATGACGTAACATTATGTATGCTTTATTATAGCCACATACCGGGCATATCCTGTATTGAAGAGGTCCTACCCTCGCATTGGGACGAGAGTGCAGTTGATTTAACGCAAAATGATGTTTGAGGAGACATCCTGAATAGAGTCGTAGAACCGGGATTTCTGACGCTTGTAGGATAAGAGGCGCCCGTAAATCACATAACGAAAAGCTAAACTAGGTAAACACAAGGAACATAAGGACGCACCCACGCTATATATATATATATATATATATATATATATATATATATATATATATGCTCCTGAAAAATTTATTTCGATTGAGCTCTCTGGTGAGGAAGAGGAGGGTTTGTAAACAGTGACTATTACCGCTAATAATGCATAACTCTTCGGTAAATCGAATCGAGTTCTCTCAGTCACTGTGTGTTTATCTAAAAATAAATACGCTTAAATTCACCTTCTTCCCTGCCAACGGCTTAGGGGTAAAATCTCCGACTGACGCCAATTCGGGCGGGTTTCGATCCTAGCTAGAGGCAACCAGACATCTAGCCATACTGATGACCTGTGATACAGCGAAACAGTCTGTCTGTAGAAGACAATATATATATATATGTGTGTGTGTGTGTGTGTGTGTGTGTATGTATCGGCAGGGTGTAAGATGGCTCACATTGAGTGCTGGTGTTAATAAAACTGTTTTATTGACTTGATTACACGTTTCTACATCATTAGAGAGGTTTCATCAGATCAGAACGAAAGAAATATACGTTCGTGTTTATATATATATATATATATATATATATATATGGTGTATCAAAAATTCTTTTACAAACTTTGGGGACGAGTTCCTCACAAGAAAACAGGGACAAATGTCCATATAAATATATGTCCGTAAATCGTTTCAATATAAGGGAGTTAACCGGAAATTGACAGAAAGGATCAGTATAAAAATAAGTAGGCAAGTATGTCTATATTATTCAATAATATATATATATATATATATATATATATATGTGTGTGTGTGTGTGTGTGTGTGTGTGTGTGTGTGTGTGTGTGTGCAGCATATTTTTATTAAGTCATTTCTCATTGAATAATGATGATAAGTTATGTCTACCTATTTTCAATAGGATCCTCTCATATTCACGGAAAGCTTCTTAGTATCCTTATTAACCGAAGAGAGAAAATTACCATATTGATACATATTCATTTATTCCGAGTACTTTCGACATTAGCGCAATGTCATCTTAAGTTTCCGTTTTTTTAAATTTGTCTAAATTATTCAATGAAACATATATATATATATATATATATATATATATATATAGAGAGAGAGAGAGAGAGAGAGAGAAAAAAAGTGACAGAGAGAGAGAGGGAGGGAAAGAAAGAGAGCGGGAGAGAAGTGTGAATATAAGCTAAATAACGAGATATTAGCAACTGTATATGCGGGTGATAACATGAATATACAGATAAGCATATAAATATTTATTTAATTTCTTTTAAACTAAACATTGCTCAATGTAGTTATACAGGGCTATGACGTATATAATAATAGATTGCACATATACCTACGCATGTAGTGCCGCTTAATGTTTTATGGTTTCCCAGGTCGTCAGACACTAATGCACCCCCCACACACGCAAATATATATATATACATACATACATACATACATATATACATATATATATATATATATATATATATATATATATATATATATATATTTCTCATGCGATCTAATAATTTCTTTCTTTTCGGATGATAAATTATATAAAAGCTGTCCGAATGTTCTTTTTACATACAACAAACTATTTCTTATTTAATAATGAAAATATTTAATCCTTGAAAATGACTAAATGTATAGCCGAAAGTGCTCGAATAAAAAGAACATAAATTAATTATTAGATCGCATGAGAAAGTGCGCAGATATGCAGAAAATAGAAAAGAACACGTTGGGCGCATAATCCGGAGTTCCTTAGTATTTTTGTTTTTATTTTTAAGAAGACAGTGCTCCATACAGAAGTAGAGCTTAATTACGCGCCATAAAAATACCCCTCCACACTGGGAACTAACAAGAGAATGACCGCCAACATTGACCGTGAAATAGACACCCTACCCAAGCTTAGTAAAATCACTCAGACGATGGTGAATCTATAGATAAGAATTAATTCTTTGACCACTTAACGAAGAAAACAAACCTAAACACTCCCACAATAATGAATTTCACAACGGACCATGCCTAAAAACACCACGTAAACCAAGAGATAGCTTATTCCTAAAATTTCGCTTGAAGATGAAACGGGACTAAACACCTAAATTCAACTTAATTTTAATAATTATTTGGATGGCTTCGACTCTCGTTTTTGAAACATGAGAACTCTTATGTTGCGAAGGAATCATATTTTTAAACAAAAAAATATTATATATATATATATATATATATATATATATATATATATATATGAGGAGTTTGGAAAGAATATCCGCCAGACAAAGATATAGTTCGTAACATCTAACTAAAGGATCAAACATTGGGGAGAGCTTTTTGGCTGGACTAATAAATACTTGGTTCCTCCTACCATGCTCTTCCTTCATAGGAATCAGATCAGATCAAAAATATAATACTGTTGCCATATTTGCTTTGGATTTGAACAACCCTCACGTTCCAGCCTTGTTTGGGTTCCAAAGTGTCTACACTGCCTTGTGGGTGATCAATTATTTCCCACCAGCATACACACCTTTCCCAGAAGCGAAAATGCTGATAGACCTATCGATATTTTTTTTATACTTACCTGGCACAGGGATCCAAGACCAGCTATGACTAGCTTAGACCAGCACTGACCAGCTTGGACAAGCTATGACCAGCTAAGACCACCTTGGACCAGCGGATCTTGGACCTTGGGTCCCCACATTAAAAACTGACCTTGTGTCAGTGGGAGTGGGGCAAGTAAATCTCTACTCTATCGATATTTTCATGGCAAATGTATTGAAGAGCTACATTCATTATTTTCACCAGTTCCTGTCAAGTACGATCATGGAAGTTAAGCAACGTCGAGTCTGTTCAGTGCGTAGATGAGAGACCACTTGGGAATACCAGATGTTGTAAGCTTGGATGAACAGGTGATGTAATAGATAATGGCTTGGAATTGTTCATCGGAGAGACCAATTCCAATTACAGTTGGGTTTGATATATTCACTTACGTGCAAATACTGGGAAAGGTATGAATGCACCTTTTCTTTCCCTCGCTATGGGTTAATTAGTAAATTGTATCACTAAACTATTATTATCTAAAAAAAAATTCTTACAATCTACAAATATATTCTGGTTTTAAATAACCTTCAAAGGGTTGCTAAGTCGTAGAACAACGAATCAACCAATCAGTCAATAAAAAAAAAGTCATGCCAAGTATACTGGGTCGACTTATCTACATTTCCTTTGTATTCCATTGGCAAGGAGGAAGTCCCACTCAGACAGTTTTCTTTCTTTGTGAAACACGCTCCCGACGTCCTGGGTATGAGGATAAACTACATCCGCGTCCTGGGTATGAGAATAAACTACATCCGCGTCCTGGGTAAGACGATAAACTACATCCAGTAGCAAGGCATCTGATCTAGAGTCAATCGTTATCCATCCTACATATCATCATAATATGTACTTCTTACTTTCTCAACTCACGATCATTTCAAATTCTTTACGAGCAATGTAGTGATCCCCAGAGCATACTGAATAGAAGTCACTACATTGCTGGCAAAGAAGTCGAGGCTATTGTTATTATTATTATTACTGAGTGAAATTGCAGCATACTAAGATAGTGCAAAATGAGGCTGTGGTATATATATATATATATATATATATATATATATATATATATATATATATATATATATATTGTGTGTGTATTTAGGCAGCATCTTTTCATTCATACACGTTTCATTAAATAATATAGACAAGTGTTGTCTATTTATTTTATGTAAATTCTTTTCATAACGTCTGATAAGTTTAATAACATTATCGTTGAACGAAGAAAGAAATTCACAATATTGATCCATATTTTTTAATCCAATCTAAGCTTTCGGCTTACATAAGCCATTATCAAAGATGTCAATTACAAGATATTAAACAATATACGGACAAGACAGTGATGATAGTCTGATTGTTTACATAGATGATTTCTAAGCAACGATAAACACGTGCATATAAGACGCTAGAAGCGAAAATCGCACTGCATCTCATGACGTCACACATGACCACGCGAGAGTGAATTGGAGAAGTATGAAGTATGGGATGCCGTTGGTATAAACCAATGGCTTCTGTTACCAAATATATATATTTAAGGATATTTGTAGAGATTCCATAGTTGATTTTGTTTAGGTTGGGTTTCAAATTCTTGATGTATAATGCTTCAAGGATTTTTAGTTTATGTCTATTGTTTTCATGTCGAAGTATAATTGTGTTTTCAACAAGTATTTTACGGAATTGTGTATATATATATATACCCTTCATGACATTCTGTCTAATAAGGGTATATCATGTGTTCCTAAGTAACTAGATATGATTCCTAAGTCACCTTGACTGCTTCCTACTAAAAACAACCAACCTTCTCAACATCTGGCCCTGATGCTACACCAGTACTATTACTACTACTATTATTATTAGTCTTATTTTCTTTGATTTCTGGTGTCTACTCATTTCTTTCCGGGTCCTAACCTGAGACCTAAGGTGAGAAATAGCATCATGATATTTTCTACTGAGCAGTTCTGGAAAAAAAATCACACATATTTTACATAGTGTTGTAATGTCGAGGTGAATGATACACAGAGAAGAACGAGTGATTAATATATTTATTCAGCACCAGTATCCGGTGCTAACGGATACATACAAAAAGACACACAGAACAATAAGTTACAAAACAATTAACAAGACAACTTACAAGGAATAGATGAGGGTCAAATGCTGCATAACCAAACGAAGTAAGATCAATCCGAATATTAATCAGCTTAGTATCAACTTATTACTCACCTATTGATATCCTTAATCGTAGACTATTTAAGGCTATGAACCAGGCCATCTGGTAGAGTGCTGGAGGAGTGCTAGCTACTCTACAACACATAGATAAAACCCTTTGTAAGGTGTGGGCTGTACTTATGAATACAATGTTTTGTATTTCTTTAAGGCATGGGTTACCAGGGATTCCTTCAAGGAGTCTATTGGAATCTTTTCTGTCCAATCCGAGGGCCCCAACTACAACTAGAATTGTTAATATCCACATGCCCCACATTTTTGAGATTTCGATTTCAATGTCCTTGTATTTTGTTAGTTTCTGGAAGATCTTCAAAGATACATTGCAGTCTGCAGAAACTGCCAAGTCAATAAGAAGGCATATTTTGTCTTCAATGTCTCTAATCACGACGTCAGGGCGATTAGCTTTGATTTTTCTGTCTATGTGTACTGTAAAGTCCCTTAAAATTGTTACAGGTTATATCTCTGTAAACGGGTCTTGGTGGTGTTCATACCAATTTCTTGCATATTTTTTTTTCCGTAACAGTTGCAGATTTTCCAGTGCAGATATTGGCCCACTCTTTCATGTCGGATTTTATATACAGTAGGTACCAATATCGCGCAACCTGATACAAGATGGTATATTATTATTATTATTATTATTGAAGTTTGCACGGTAATGGCTTCAGACACGGGAAGTAATTTTAAGCGATTCTCTCTCGAACCTCAGACAGCAAGCACTTTTTTTTCTAATAAAATCAATTCAGCCCAAGCAAGGTGATAACATCAAGATGCGAAGGGTTACTGGGAGTGAAAGACAAGAAGATTTTAGCCAGAAGGACAATAAAAGAACAGGGTTCAGAAAGACAGAAGATGGCGTTGCATTTTGATTTTTTAAAAAATTGTACGTGGCAGGGAAGCAGGAAATCGGAAGTGAGTTCCACATGTGAGATGTGCGAGAAAAATTATTAGAATAAAACTTCCACTGTAAAACGTGGAGACCTAGCTTAAACTGACGCAGCCCAGGCACCAAGGAGGAATACTCCTCAGAAAAAAAAAAAAAAAAAATAAACTGCCATGAATATATTTGTAGAAAAGACAGACGGAAACCACATCAAGATGTGCGTGTATGCGTGTGTGTGCGTGTGTGTGTGTGGGGGGGGAACAACTGGTGTTGAAATGCTAGAATCTTGAGCTATATACTAAGAGTACCAGACCTGATGTGACAGTGATAAATGCACGGATGAATGATATATATATAAATAAGCGACATGGATTCTGACAAGAAAAAAAAAGTTTGCCGTAGGATATTTATTTCTCAGTTCACGATTATTTCAACTTCTTTTTTGAATCAATTCAGCCCAATCAAGGTGATTACTGGGAGTGGAAGAGAACAAGAAGAGATTAGCAAGAAGGACAATAAAAGAACAGGGTTCAGAAAGACAGAAGATTTATTTATTTATTTTACAATGCCGTTATACTCTGTGTGATTCCAATGGTATTAAGATATTTCTGGAGATTCAAGTGCTCTAATGACATCTGGTACAACCTAAGAATATAAAGTCCATATTCTCTCATATCTGCCTTCATCTCTGAATACTTCCCAATCTTTTCAACTTCTTTACTTGCAATACAGTGATCTTCAGCTGATGCTAGCTACATCTGCCAACAGGCACTTAAGACAAATATTCTTTCATGATCGATTTTATGTCTGGTTTAGTGCGTTCTATAATTTTCACCGTTTGAATTGTGAAGACTCACATGATCATTTTTCAATAACTTTTCTTAATTTGGAATCCAATATTCGTGTACAAACACCAATAGAGATGCAAACGCATTTTCATCATTTTGTATTATTATTATTATTTTTTGATTTTATATCTTACCTCGGCGACCCAAAAGGGGCAGAGCTGCGTGTATGTTTTGCAATGGAGTATGGAGACGGCGAATTGGTGAGCTTCGGACTGAAGGTGAATCGGGCAGTACTTCGTGTAGGCGGAAGCGGTGGTATCGGTTGTAGCCATTTTTATTGGCCGGTTCTGGGCGCTCATTGGCTGAGCGATGGCTGGGATAAAAGCACGGTACGCTCATTCAAAAGGAGTCTGGTTTCTGAGGAGGAATGGCGTACTTGAGATTGAGGAACAGAGATAATTGTGGGTTTGATTTACCTATTGGACTTCTATGTATTTGTGTGTGTATGTGTGATTCCAACCAATTCTAACACAACCTTCTACCCGCAGCTTAGAGACGCAATACTTTCCCCAGCATATGAGCTGTTCCAAGTAGCGATGCCACCTACGCACTCCCAAATGACGACAGGCATCCCCACGGCATCTTCTTCGTATTTTTTATTGTTTTATTTCTGCTGATTCCTGGTATATACTTCATTTCTTTCCGGGTCCCGCCCAGATACTTAAGGTCAGAAATGGCATCATGACATTTTCCACTGACCAATTAAAACAAACACAAAACAAAAGAAAAACAAATACATATTTTTCATAGATAAAGCCCTTCGTAAGGTGTGGGCTGTACTCGTGAGAACAATTTTTTGTATTTCTTTAAGGCATGGACTTCCAGGAATCCATTTAATGAGTCTTCTGGAATCTTTTCTGTTCAATCCGAGGGCTCCAGCTACAACAGGGATTGTTGATGTTACCATATGCCACATTTTTTAGATTTCGATTTCAAGGTCCTTGTATTTTGATAGCTTTTTGAAGATCTTCAAAGATATATTGCAGTCTACAGGGACTGCCATATCAATAAAGAGGCAGTTTTTTGTCTCTATTATTATTATTAGTAGTAGTAGTAGTAGTATTACATATAATAGTTGCCTTAATACCTACAATGTTTATAATGGAATAAAAATCCTAATCTCATACGTAAAAAGATAAAAGCCTGTTGCAATCAAATAAAACCAATAAACGATTGGCCTTCTAATATGTCTGTGAACTCACTCCAAACAATTCGAACGTATTTGAGCGAGTGAGATTTTTTTTTTTTTGGTCATCTAGTTTTTCTCTGTGTGTCCGTCGTAATAGAAATGCATTAACTAAATTGTCTATTTGATGTTATTCTCAAGTGAAATCTATTAACACAACTCTATTAAAAGCAGCTAACAAACATCAGCTCTCTCTCTCGCTAACATTTCGCCCTCCCTCCATCCCATCCTCTCTGTCTTTTTTCTTTTCATACAACGAAAGTAGTTTAACTACTTTCTGGGTATTTAAAAATGTCGGACGAAGAGGAAGAAGACTCAAGTTGGTTAAAACTAGAAGCGACCAAAATTGAATTGATGTCGTTGAGGCCAGATGACAAAATAAAAACAAAAAAATAAAAAAAAAAATTGGTAAATGTTAATTCAAATTAACACGAGGGGCTATTTAAAATGAAATAATCATTTATTTAGGTTTATGAAGTATTTTGCATTAAGCTGATAAAGCGACATTAACAAAAGAGGGTGAATGGTTTTATTCAAAGCCATTGTGGCCAATATGGACGATGTTTCCTTAAAATTACGTTACTCATATTATCAGTCTGGAGACGTTCTTTCTTATTCTTCTGTCAAAAAAAAAAAACAAAAAAAAAAAAACCCAAACAAACAAACAAAAAAAAACCCAAAAAAACAAAACAAAACACAACAAAAAAAAACAAACAAAGAAAATGACTTCAGATTCTTGAAGCTTTCATCAAGAAACACAAAAATATTTTTTTTAATTTTGATAACTGAGACTTTAAATTAAATTTATTTCAACAAACAAAGCCATTTACCAAAACAAAGAATTCCATTTGTATACTACTTGCGTGATGCCTTAATAAGGAAAAACAAAAACAAAAAACAAACTGTAAACGCTAATTACATTATTCGGACTATTGTCCTCATCTTTGTCGCCATATTTATCCGATCCTTCATTATCTGTCTATATTTCTGAGATGAGGTATTTTGTACATTATTTAAATTATTCGGACTATTGTCCTCATCTTTGCCGCCATATTTAACCGATCCTTCAGTATCTGTCTATATTTCTGAGATGAGGTATTATGTACACCATTTACATTATTCGGACTATTGTCCTCATCTTTGTCGCCATATTTATCAAAACCTTCAGTATCTGTCTATATTTCTGAGATGAGGTATTATATACACTACTTACATTATTCGGACTATTGCCCTCATCTTTGTCGCCATATTTATCCGATCCTTCAGTATCTGTCTATATTTCTGAGATGAGGTATTATGTACACAATTTACATTATTCGGACTATTGCCCTCATCTTTGTCGCCATATTTATTACAACATTTCGGTAATCTTCAGGTGGTTGGAATGTCGAACTGAACCCTTTATTTCGCTCACTGGGGTAGACTGTTCTAGTTCCACGGGCCATGTTTAATGGTTGTTAGTTATCAGTTATCTCCTGTTAATTCCCCTCTCTATGCTCCCCACTGCCTTAACCAGGTATTGAACTCACACTCTTTGGGTCCTGTCACGGGATCTAACCAACGCCTTTATTCACTGTGCCATGTGTCATTGAGGACACACGGCACAAGGAACTAGAACAGTCTACCCCAGTGAGCGAAATAAAGGGTTCAGTTCGACATTTCAACCACCTGAAGAAGACCGGAGCGTACAACGGCCGAAACGTTCTAATAACTATGGTGAAAAGATGAGGACAATCGTGTACATAATATCTAATCTCAGAAATATAGACATATACTGTAAATACTAAGTTTAAAAAGTATTCAATATCTGAACACTGAATAAAATTCTCAATTTACCAGGATTTTGATAATGGCCATATTATTAAACATCAACCTAAACATTATTATTAAACCTAAAAACTCGAGTCGCGTTCTTAAATAGCCTCGTTAGATCGAGATTTTCATATGGATGGCGTTCAGAAATCTCTAAACTGTCAGTTGCATACAACCGCTTACTCAGATCAATTGTTAAAAATGGCTTCGAGCGAATGAAACATGGAAGTCTTAGAAAGAATCACCCTTCTTCGAAACTTGTGGACTGATGCTACACAATCACCAACAAAGAACTGTATCAAATAGCAGGAACCACGTCACTTGGGAACTTTCAATAGCAACAACAACTAAAACGGATAGCACATGGAACTCGAAGAGAAAATAATGACATATTCCAAATGTTTACATTCTACCTTACTTCAAACAAAAGGTTAGGAAGGAAGTTTAGATCAATACTCGGAAAAACAATAATAGTAGAGAACGGCTAATATCGGCATTACATTAGCGTTTATTTATTTAAAAATAAATAAATAAATATATAAGATAAGAAATAAAAAATAAAAATAAAAATAAAAACAAGGAAATAATTTAACCCAAATAAATAAATAAATAAACAAATAAACGACACCCGACAAAATAACCGCCAAAATAGACTACCCACAATGCACCACTGACAAGTATATATAAATAGCCGAGAAAAAAAACAACACACGTGGCCTGACGATTGCGTCTAGCATGAAACAGACTGTCTTTATCCCATAAATATATTACACCTTAAGTGTATATTTCCTCTATCTCTGATATTGAGCAATACACACACACACACACACACACACACACACACACACACACACACACACACATATATATATATATATATATATATATATATATATATATATATATATGTATATTGCTCAATATCAGAGATAGAGCGTATGTAAATTGATGATTGCGTTTAGCATGAAACAGTCTCTGAGTGTTGACTTCAATGTTCACTTTTATATTTACATACGCTCTATCTCTGATATTGAGTACTTTATCTCATATATACAGCATACCTTAAAGTTTATATCTCTTCTCTTCCCCCCCTCTCTCTCTCTGTATATATATATATATATATATATATATATATATATATATATATATATATATATATATATATATTTATTATTAATAGTAATCTTATAAGTATAAGAAACTATACTCGCTCGGAAAACCTTCGGTGTCTTGATTTGCAAATATACAAGCCAATACCAAAGGGAAAAAAGGTATATAAAAAAGAAAGAACCAAGAACATGTACGTTAGCCGAAAATAATCGTCCAGCATGCAAGTCCAAGCCGCAAAGAAAAAAAATCCGATGCGAGTAAGCAAAATAACTAAATAAATCTGACGATCCGCTAAGGTGAAACCATGGTAGGTTTGTCTGACTCTCTAGGTTTAACTATATATATATATATATTTGTGTTTGCGCATGTGTGTATGTGTCTGTGTTTGTGTGCCTGTGTTTGTGCGTGTGTTTGTGCGTGTGTTTGTGCGTGTAAGGTACATTTAGGGACCAATAATTCACCCAACAAGTTATGTTGAATTTAATCAACAAGGTTAGTCATTTTAATTTTAATTATTGTTGCGAGTAAGACCTACATGGAGGTCAAAATGTTTCGTTCGTTTTTTGTGCAAGTACTTTCGACTGCCTTGGTCATTTTTGAGAACTGGGTGTTGTCAGTGTTGTAGACAAAGTTTTGTTGGCTATATCTTGGTATTTTTTTTTTCTGTATCGCTGGCATTCAAATTACTCCAAAGTGACGCCATGTGTAAAACGGTTACATGGAGCGAGATCGCACCGGAAACACAAACACACACACACGCACACACACATAAAGTTTAGTGTGGTTGACGCACGTACACACACACAAAATCACAAACGCACCCCTCCCACATATATATTTGAAGATGAATCTTTAACCTAAAAAAATAACATTTGGGAACTTAGATTCAAAACTAGTTTAAATTTTGAAGCCTGTTGGGGTTATAAAAAAGACTCTTTTATAAACAGGAAAGTAATTACATATATGGATAAAATGTGCTCTCTTTTCTCTTTCTGTTTCTGTCTCCTGCATATTCCCTATGTATGTGTATGTATGTGTGTATGTGTGTGTGTGTGTGTGTGTGTGTACAGCCATGTACAAGGGCGCGCCTTTAAGTCAACACCAATGTGCCGAATATGCACCCTCCCGCGCAGGGATACATTTCTTCCATGCGTAACGTTATATAGACGGAAGTATTACAGAGATTCGTTTGTTGGGGTCTGGTTGTAAAAAAAAAAAAAAAAAAAAAAATAAAAAATCCGTGCTGTGGTAGCAGGTAGACTCAAATATGCTGAAAATTAATTCGTCGCTGGGATTTAGTTTCATATTGATAAACAAAATAAAATAAAAGAAAATGCCAAAAAAAAAAAAAAACCATTAAAAATAAAGATGGCTGAAAAATAACGCTGATACTTTTTTTTTCATGATTCTAACTCCTACACAAGAATATATTTTATACTTATAATATTTATAGAATACATGTATTTTATGCTACTCTGAAGTAAAATGCACGCACACACATACAGACACATAGGCATAACGTTGGTTAGTGCATCCCCCTCATCTTTTAGTCCCGTAGCCGCCACTGAAAAATATGAGGCCACAGACCTCAACCACACTAAACTTTACCGCTGAGGTTTCCATAGCAAGTAAGGTTTTAAGGGATGAAGTTGCTAGTCCCATGGCCAACCGGTTTTCGCACACAGCATCCGGTGTTCCCAATTCCCAAACGGTCCCCTCCCATCTAAGTACTGACCGGGATCGACACTGCTTAACTTCAGTGATCAAATGAGAACTAGTGTTTCGGCGTGATTTAAACACCGATTCTTTGATCATCGAAGTTAAGCAACACATACATATATATAAGCAACACATACATATATATAAGCGATACCTTCGCGGTATTAAAATGAACTTTTAAAATTGAAAAATCTGTCTCGAAGCTTTTATTTTACTCTTAATTTCAAACTAAGACTTAAATTTAATATTTTTAATAAGCAAAATACTTTGCGGTATTTCAAAACGAATTTAATTTCTTTGGAATGAGTATTTTTTAAATAGCTAAAAATCACTGATTTTAGCCATATTTTCAAATCTCTCAGCACGTAATTCTCTTTATTAAAAAAATCTTTCAAAAATAAAATATAATTTTCTGAAACTTTATTTAAGGAAGACTAGCTGATTTAAAACTTAATTAATCTTATTTGTAACAAATATTACTTTTAGTTTAAAATATAGCAGAAACATTTTTACCACAGATGTGGATGTTTTTATGAGGTGCTGACAACTATCTTGATAAAGTTGTTTGGAATTATATATATATATATATAGACACACACACACACACACATACATATATATATGTATATATATATATATATATATATATATATATATACATCAACTACACAGTAATCTTAAAATTTAGGAAAATATTCTAAGTAATTTGATGTTTTATTGAATTTTATTTACTTTGGTTTTAATTTTACTAATTTCAGATAATATCGTGTATGGACATCCGTATTTACAAAAATCGGTACGTTTATACACACGCAAAAAAAAATTATTTTTAAAAACTGGGAGTCGCTAAATTTTAGTAAAAATTTTTTGTTTATGATTAGTAAACATACTTTTTACTTAATAACAATATCACCTAGTCGCTACAAATTAATACAGAATTTTAAAAGTTTTAAACATTTATAAATTATTCTAATTAATTTAAAAAAAAAAATGAAAACAATTCTTGTTAAATATTCATCGAAAAAAATTCTTACATCAGTAATATTCTTATGCATAAAAGCAGTTAAAAGCTTTTCTAAACAAATAATTTTTAATTTACGATTCGGAGCTGATTTTCGGCAACAAAAAAGAAAAACAAAGAACAAAAAAAGAAAAACAAAGAACAAAAAAAAAAAAAAAAAACAAAGAACAAAAAAAAAATGATGATTTGAATTCTCCAAGGACTTGTGCATATAAGAAATATAAACTTAATTGTTGTTTTTGAAATTGCATAAAATTAAATAAGTTGGGGGTAACAAATGTAAAAAATTAGAAGATTATCAAAAAAGGAAACATTTCTGAAATAATTTAATTCATTTCTAAAGAGATTCTGAAAGTTTCATTCAAATCCGACAATTATTTGATTTTTGTAAGAATTTTCAAATTAATGTGTTATTCAACGCAAAAAAACGCTAAAATCTTTTACATTCATTTATGGCCACCCGCTAACGCGAGATAAAAATCCCAAATTTTTGAAGGTTCAAAATTAATAATTTAATAACCACAAAAATTATTGGTCTTTCCTCATAATAATAACATAAAAATATTTAACGATAGAACTTATTTTTTAATACATTTGAGGCATTTTTTCATATATATAGATATATATATATATATATATATATATATATATATATATATATAGAGAGAGAGAGAGAGAGAGAGAGAGAGAGTGTGTGTGTGTGTTCTAACCTCTCTGCCAAGTGCATATATGTATATCCAAGGATAGGACTGGTGTATACTGAATAAATTCCAATAACCAAAAAATGCTATTCTTAAAAGAGTGCTCAATACAGATTAGAGGAAATATAATTTATCGAAAATTATAACAATATAATAGTATAACAATATTTATTGGAAAATTATATATAAACGGATTAAATAATATTTATGTTGCTCATACCACAAACTCGCTTTCACGACGCTTGACACTACATTTGAATGATAACTCAAACATTTTCACGCATTTAAAACAACATGCCTGGCCGCATACATAATTCCAGAAAATCCTCGTTGAAAACACAACTATACTTAAACATGAAAACAATAAACAATAACTAAAACCTCTTGAAGCTATATACATAAAACAGTTGAAACCTAACCTGAACATAATAAACTATGAAATCTTCACAAATATTCTTAAATGCCTATAATGGATAACAGATATATATATATATATATATATATATATATATATATATATATATATATATATATATATATATTTCTTGTCCTCTTCTTTTTTCTGCTTTAACCTGTGTATTTCTTTCTTTTCATTTTATGGTAAATTTATATATTTCTTTCATTTCCTTTTATGTCAATTTTTCAAACGTCTTTTTATTTTTATTCTTTATATAAAAGAAGTGAAATTTCTTATCTAGCATTATTTAAAAAACGTTAATATATATCTTTCATTACCACCTAATGAGATGTCTGAATTTGGCATCGAAACAAAACTTCATTTTTTTAGTGGTAACTTAAAAGTTGAAATCTAATAACAAATAATTATTGCTTTACTTTTGTATTGAGCTCTCTTTCAAATTAATATTATTAACGTTTGAATTTATATTAGTTTAGTTCTCTCTACATTTGTGTGCGTGCGTGTGTGTATATATATATATAGAGAGAGAGAGAGAGAGACACAGAGAGAGAAAGAGAATTAATATAAATCTAAAGTTTGTCATTATGTATATATATATATATATATATATATATATATATATATATATATATATATATATATATATACGAGTATAATAAGAACGAAACTAATATAAATTCTAACGTTCAGAGCATTAATTCAAGAGAGGGCTCAATACCAAGAGTAGACTAATAATTATTTATTACAGATTTTTATATGCGGACAAAAACAATTATTCACTACAAAGATGCATTCTTGTTTCGATGCGGCTGCATCTCGACTGGTGAGAAACAAAATTGGATAACAAATGTGACATTACTCTACTTATTGAACTATTTAGTTCCTGCCACATTGGCTGATAAACTCCTACAAAAAAAAAAAAAAAATTCTCAAATTTCCATATTAGTAAAAAACGCATTCACTTAAATTTTCAAAAAAATTCAACCTTAGCGTTGCGACTGCACAATCCAAAAGGTTGTATCCGTTATCAATAACACATTTCAGAAAAATATATTTCGATTCGCATTATATTTTTTCGTCTCGGATGGTACCTGAATTTTACCAAAAACAAAATAATTCCCATGCCTGGAGATGACTGAATGTACAGTCGAAAGTACTTGCGTATTTAAGAAAAACCTTATATCGAGCTTATAATTTTTAAAAACAAGGATCATAACATTCATTCAGTGATTTGTAGGTTTATGCAACTTTAAAATTTTGTTAGAGAAGGGATTTCGCCATTTTATATCATTAACTTTACTAATCTACTTTTTGTATGAATGATTCATTGTAATATAAATTGAACTGCACCACATATTTGATATATATATATATATATATATATATATATATATATATATATATATTGTAATGGGGTAGCAGATCATTATTTAAATATATTTTGTTAAATATATCCTTCAAATCTATTAATCAACCATCCGTCCTTGCATGAAATATTGCTGTCATATATGGTCTGGTGCTTCCGCTGTACGTCTCGAGGTCCTGATCTGGCATCTAGTCTACAATCGCTATCCCACAGACGTGCCGTGGCCTCCCTATGTCTCTTATACAAGTATTTTCACGGTTCTCGCTGGTTCCCAGACTATATGAATTGAAGCGATATACTGGGCTGTCATCTTGGTCCCACCCTTTCACTGACAAAACGGTCAAATGTAACCGTCTCTTCTACTCAAACAGCTTCTTCTCGTGCGCTTCCCGTCTGTGGAACTCCCTTCCCCTTATGATGACTATAATCTTCAAATATTCAAGTATAGTGTCAATCGACATCTTCTGGTCCCTTGAACTTGTTCCCCGTCCTTCTCTTTATCCTTTCTTCAAACACGCCTCTTTACTCTTGTTCTCAATCCTCTGTAACCCATTGCGTGCTAGTGGCACTTCCGCCTTGCATGGGGTGAATTGCCTTAAAATATATAACAGACAATGAATGTCTGATCATGAGTCGTTCTAATGTTCGTATGTTTGCTTTAATTTCGGGTGAAAATAAAGTTGTCCAACATTTGGATATTTTTTATTAAGTTGGTTCTTGATCTAAGCTTTCGGCTCATATGAGCCATCTTCAGAGTGGTTATACAGACATGAATCAAAGATATCCACCGTCAAAGATCATATTTTGTTATTTTGACATAGGAAATTGCTATGCAACGATAACGGTCGTGGAAGAGCAGACGTAGTTCGTAAGGTCAAGATGCGGTTCTAAGAGGCGAGAGGCCGAAATATTAACAAAAGAACCATATGTCTAGGTGCAATGTAATGTGTTGTGACGAGTTTGAAATTATGAAGTGTGGATCAAGGACCAACTTAATAAAAAAAATTCCGTCTTAAGTAAGTAGTCATTTACAATCGCCTGAGATGCGTTGATTCACATGGAAACATGACTGCAATTGTGTAACGTCTTTTGACATGTTTTTGATGTAATATCCTAAAGAATATTGGTCTACTTTATATTGAACCCTCTTTTAAATTAAATGTTACGAACGTTGTAATCGTACTCTATTTGTTTTCATCTTACCTGTATATATATATATATATATATATATATATATATATATATATATGAGATTGAAAAATTGTACTTGCAAAAAATAATTAAGTTTGAGCCAGATATTTTTCGAAAATAACTTGCATGCATACATACATACATACACATATATATATATGTATGTATATATATATATATATATATATATATATATATATATATATATATATATATATATGTCTGTGTGTGCGTGCGTGCGTGTGTGTGTGCGTGCAGATATGTAGAAAAATAGGAAAGAACACGTTAGGTAAATAATCCGGAGTTCTTTAGTATTTTTGCTTTTATTTTTTAAAAACGGCGCTCGATGCAGAAGTAGAGCTTAAATTATAATTATTATTTTATATTATTTTTAAAAATAATTATAATATATATATATATATATATATATATATATATATATATATACACACTGTAATAAAAAGAAAGAACATTAAGATATATAATCCGGTGTTCTTATTGATATTTTTATTTTGACAAAACAGTGCTCAATGTAAATTTACAGAGCATAAATATTATATATATTATATATAAATATTATATATATATATATATATATATATATATATATATATATATATATATATATATATAGATAGATATAGATATATATTTAGTTAGATTGATGTGACTTTGTGATCATGGGTTTTCCCACTATTTGCGATCGTCAGACAAACTACAGGGTCACAAACTCACATCAATCCAACTAAATATGTTTGCTGAATCATTGATATTGAGCGCTTTCCAGTAAGTACCGCGCATATATAATATATAAATAATATATATAATAATTTTTGAATACAATTTTGTCCATTAAGATCAAAAATGGCAATAAATTATCCGAAGTTCATGTTTGATTCTGTTTTTTTTTTTAAGTATATTCGAGCATCTCCGTCATTATAAATAATTGCGTGTTTGTCAGTGTATGAGAAATTTGTCGGCTACAGTCCAAAGTTATGTCATGTCTAATGGTTAAAAAGAGTTAGACCGCATCAGAAATGTATGTGTCAAATATTTGTACAAATTATTATTGCTATTATTAATATTATTATTATTTTTCACTCATATTAAATATTTTAAGCACATTTCAAGATACTGTCTCCTGTAGCGAAAATATTTTATTTGGTTTGTGACTTCTAGAATTTTGTATCTTTCCTTGTGCTTTATAGTAATTTGGCATTATCTACTCACATTTGTTTTATGTTGATAGTTGTATTTTGATTGTTTCTAATGTGGTGATCGATATGTACATGCATTGCATTATGGTTTTATAAATTACAAGTCAACCTACGGGAAACTGTGGTGAATTTGTGGCCAATGTAAGAATTTAATGTTTTTTTTTTTGATTGTTGATATTGGGAATGCGAGATGACAATAATTCATATACTATATTGTTTTTTTTTTCGGCGTGGGGAACCTAGTTATTGACAATAATTAGGCCAGATATTTTAAATTTTATAATGAATGATAAACTTAAATTATTATAATAAACGTCATATATATATATATATATATATATATATATAGATAGATAGATAGATAGATAGATAGATAGATAGATAGATAGATAGATAGATAGATAGATAGGTAGGTAGGTAGGTAGAAAGATAGTGTTGTATAGGATTAAAGTGCTGCTGCCGGCACTTGAGTTTGAACATAGATCGCCATTGAGCAAACAGAGGCGATCCCATTATTGAATTAAGTACACGTGACCATAGAGGAAACGCATAAGTAGGAAGTCACGTGACGTGTAATTGGTCTTCATTTCTACTCTATCCTCTATTACTATACGAAGCGCTATTCTCTACTCAGTTCATTGTACTATTTCTCTATACGGATTACTATCTGGTGGTTAATATTCGAGCGAGTATTATCGAGCAAGTACTATTAGTGCGAGTGCTATTCGAAGGCGTCTGACACCAGTATTGTTAAACGGCGTTACTATAAGATGTATCTGCGATTACAAAGTCTCAAAGAGCATCACTGGCAACGAGTGTTCGTTGACATCACAAAAGATAGATAAATAGATTAGATAGATAGATAGATAGATAGATAGATAGATAGACCTTTCTCGGAAAGTAATATAGCCCCTTCAGAAAGATAAATGCGGATGCAAATGAAATTAAGTTAAATTCTATTAATCAATGATATAATCACCCTCATTTGCAAATATAGTAAATGCGTCTTATATGTTTGCGAATGACTGTCATCAGTTACAACTGTCAATTGAAATTAAATAAGATATTGAAAAATAATTTTTAGAATTGATAACATGCGGATTAATTGGGTCAGATGTTTTGAATTTTATAATGAAGGATAAACGAACGATAAGTGATATGTGTCATATAATGATATTTTAATTTTTTTATCTTTATAGTTAGGGTGAATTTAATAGCGAGTGTATTTTTTGTTTATATTAGGATGACAGTTTTGTTTTTAATTTCGTTATGGGTAATTTAGAATGTCTATGGAGATTTTCTATTTATAACGCCTTTGAGCATTTAAAATAAAATCGAATGCTTTTGTTTATCACAAAGTTCTTTATTATGAGAATGTTTAATTAACTCTGAGTTAATAACAAAGGTTTTTTGTCTAAATTCTTCAGATGATGAAGTATGATTATTATACGTTGATTTATACAGAGTAGTCTCCTCTTGGTTGCTATGAAAACAACAATGGCTGATATTAACAATGAAACTGCAGATAACATGAAGGGATCTGACGGAATATTTGATGATAAATGATGAAAAAGACAGGAAAAAAACAAAACAACAACAATACAATATTATACTCTCAACATTAAAAAAAACAAACTATTTGATAATGGCTGGTTCAAGTCGAAAGTATTCAGACATTTGACAAATTATATTCCCGCGAAAACAAGAAAATGGACCGAAATATAGAAAACAAATTCTTAATGATCTTTAGTTGTTTCACAAAGAAAACTGTATGTATGTATGTATGTATGTATGTATGTATATATATATATATATATATATATATATATATATATATATATTAAATATTAATATATGAAATGTGCAACATATTTTTGTGCATGAAATTTCATTATTGGAAACTTTAATTAATAAATCTATATTCCCTGTTTAATTATATATGTATAAATATAAGATAGCATCTTAATATATATATATATATATATATATATATATATATATATATATATATATATATATATATATATATATATATATTAATAAAAAGAAAGAACAGTAAGATATATAATCCGGTGTTCTTATAGATATTTTTATTTTTACAAAATAGTGCTCAATGTAAATTTACAGAGCATTAATATTATAAATTAATTGACTTAAAATATGGTTTTTGAGGATGAAATGGAACTAATGTTTTTGAAACATGGTTAGAACTGTGTAGCGAAAAAAGCCATATTTTAAGTCAATTAATTTATAATATATATATATATATATTGTATATATATATTGTTTTTATATATATATATATTATATAATAATATATAAAATATTATTATATAATATATAAAATATATATATAATATATATAAAAAATCAATATATATATATATATATATATATATATATATATATATATATATATATATCATCGATCGAACGAGGTTTTAGAGAAAATGGAAACAACAAGGAAAGTCATAATTAATATCAGGAAGAAACAGTTGAAATTTCTAGGGCACATCATGAGGAAAGAGAGCTTGGAAAATTTGATACTCACAAGACAGATTGAAGGCAAGTGGGACAGAGGAAAACAACGTATAACATACTTAGTGAGCTTGAGTAAATGGATGGGGGAACAAGGTTTAGAAGAGATAAGAAAAAGACGAAATTTATTAAGAGCTACAATGGATACGAAGTTGTGGATGACCATGATATGCCGACGTTTTTTATTGGACACGACATATAAAGAATATATATATATATATATATATATATATATATATATATATATATATAGATAGATAGATAGATAGATAGATGTATGTCATTTTACCTTTAGGAGATCCATTCGCCCATCACATTATCAAAAGGAGAACTTTGGCGCGTAGAACAAAATACTCAATGACACATATGTAAATAGCGAATGAGGAGAGTAAATTGGAAAACGATTAAAAAAGATTTTAATTGTAAATACATTAATGACTAAAAACAAAATAAATGGTTTCAAAAATTAAAACCCTTTTTAATCGTGTTCCAATTTACATACTCATTCGCCATTTACAAGTGTGTCATTGTATATATAAAGCGTTGGCCGTAACCGTCTCCTGAAGGTAAAATGACGTTCTCTTTATTTACGTATATTTTCTTCTTCTGTGGGCATAGCTGTTTATATTTATATATATATATATATATATATATATATATATATATATATATATATATATATATGTATGCACGACGAGGAAGTGAAATATTTTCGGACAGAATCACTTCTCTAAATCTTATCCAATATTCGAACACATTTATAGAAAGTCTTTGTAGTTGAGTCTAAAATTTTCAGCACATGATCATGTACATATATATTTTTAAGCAGCCCCTCCTGTTCGTGGGGGTGCTGAAAAACTCTTTGAAACCCTAGTCATATATATATATATATATATATATATATATATATATATATATATAGGTGTGTGTGTCTGTGTGCCTGTATGTGTATAAATGATATAAGCATCTGTGCATATAAGTATGTAGGTCTTTAAAAAGCAAAGGCCTTTAAAACAAACACTCATATTAACCTCATATATCAGTCGAG
>OZ010588.1:29152791-29167791 GCA_963932145.1 Acanthosepion lycidas | reverse complement strand
TATTTAACCCATAGTTGGAGGGAGCTATGGTCATAATGTTATTTGCGCAGAAGTGAACGTAACGAAACCCGACAGAAATTCGAACTCGGCTCTCTCATTTCAAATTCTAAAATGCTATCCATTACAGAACCCGCGCATCCACATAGTGATGTCAAACCGCAGGAAGTGATTTTCTACTTTTCTATTGTGAAATTTAATAAACACCAAAACAAGAAAATACTAATAATAACATAAAATCAAGCCAACTAAATAGGCACCTCGACGTGAGTAATGTTTAACGAGGTTGGTCTGATTGATCATTAGTATTGAATAGTGAGTTTGATCCTCACCAGGTGACCCATAAAAAAATCCGAAATTTTAATAACCGAACAACGGTTGACATATAATGTGGCTATTCTGGTTGACCTTTACAATTGAACAGTGAGTTCGTTTCTCACTGGGTGCCCCCATACTAAAGATGACAATGGTGGACAATATATTTGCATCTATTGCTGGGTTGTGCACCATATCAACTTAGGTGTCCTCCCAGATTGTAGTTTGAATGTATTCCGAAGCAGGGCTGACCATTGCTAACTACCGTGAGTTGAGAGTCAAACAGCTGGAGAAGGGAGTATGCTAAGGATCGTATTCTGGCAGGCACATATAAAGCATCATTCTTTTAGGACTTTAAATATACGCATGCTTAATCGTCTGTGGAAGTGGGTTCAGCGCCGGCTAAATGCAGACGACAGTTGTCCTCTAAATATTAGGTTGGTGCAAAAATAATGTCGCGTTTTCTCACATTAAGTTGAACGTCAAAAAACGACATTATTTTTGCACCAACAATATATAATTCAATGGAATTTCTGCTATTTTTTAATATGAATTAATACGGCATAATTTGAAACAATTTTTGGGCAAATATTTATGCGGACAGACATGCGCACACACACGCACTCAGACACACATAAGAACATTAGGACTATATACCCGGGATATATATATATATATATATATATATATATATATATATATATATATATATGTGTGTGTGTGTGTGTGTGTGTGTATTTAGTCGGCAAATTGTCTTTTAGATATGTCTGATTGAATAAATTACAAACATTATGCCTGCATATTTTTATCATAATCCTTTGATATTCACGAATATTTTTCTATATATTACAATTGAATAAGGCCTTATTCAATTGTAATATACAGGAAAATATTCGTAAATATTAAAGGATTATGATAAAAATAAGCAGACATAATGTTTGTAATTTACTGAATCATATATATATATATATATATATTTGAACCTGTGTCCTATACTGGACTGTCATTTGATCTGACGTGATATTCCATTCAGCTATAGCGAAGCGTCTGGTTAGCAAAGTCTAATTTACTGTTTATAAACAATAAATCTTAGACGATCTTTCTTGAATGATCATATATGCACACGGAATGTATGAAAGTTAACATCATATTAAGAAATGATTTAAGTGCGCCAATTATTTAATATATTTTCTGTTTATACGTTATTTTTTTATAGAAAAATTATTTAATTAAATACTCCGTTTTTAAATAAACAGTATTAATTATTAAAATTATCTATTAAAAATAAAGTCTAAACAGAAAATATATTAAAAAAATTGTCGGACTATATCCATTTCATAATATGTTGTCAATGTTTACGTTAAGGTACGTTTCATGAGCAGATAAGATCGTCGAAGATTTGTTTACATATATATATATATATATATATATATATATAGAGAGAGAGAGAGAGAGAGGGGGGAGAGATAAATAATATATAAAAGGTTAAATGGTCAGAGTTGAAGTAGACCAAGAAACAGTAGTATTAAAAAGTGCTCAAAAGAGGTGTAAAGGCTTTGCCGAAGGGTAAAGTTTCGCCGGGGGAGGTAGACTGGCCCTGAACCCGTTTATGCGGGTTCTAAGGGAATATTTTTGGCCGGGCTTACCGTCTCGGAGAACCCACAGTAAACTTGGTCTTGTGCCACATACATCCCTCGTGGGGGGGCTGTTAAATATAACAGTAGTATAGACTGAATGCTGGTCAATCGACACACACTCCCATGTCATGTAACACACATCTGTTGTATTTACTGTTCAATACACTATTTATCTGGAATCTGTTGTTTTGCTATTTCTTAACCAATTACTTGGTCACAACAATCTGACTTTTGTTTTATGTGTTTGTATGAATGAAAATAAGTCTTACTTCTGTCTATTTCGTTTTTCTGTCCTTAACAACAGACTCTCCCAATTAATGATTAGCAATTTGGTCTCTTCTTCTGGGTAACAAAAAAAAAAAAAAAATACATTTTCAAGCTCGAGTAAATGTTTTACCAAACCAATAGACTGTTAATAATTACCACCAAAAAATGTTTTAAACTATAAAAAAAAAAATAAAATAGAAATAAAATTCCGTTTTTATGGTAACTCGATGCGTATGGTAACTCGATTCACAGGGCCACCCAAAAGCTGAAAAATAGGTTCATTGCTTCACAGCCAATAGTGAATTAATTAATTAACCAAATAATAACCAAGACCAGGTTTGAAGAACACCCAAGACGCCAACAGGAGGGCATTAAAGTACCCAAGCATGGGCATCCGATTTAGAAATGCAGTTTTACGCATTAAAACATATCAAACCGCTGATTGTGGGAGAGATCATCTTCGAGTTATATGCAAACTAAGGATAAAATTACAAAATGAAATAGGACAGAAGCAATGCCTAAATGGCAGTAAGATAATCTCCAGAGGGACTCTAGAAACATGTCTAAGTCACGGACTCAAAATGGAGCCCCTTAAGGGATACATAGACACAACAGCAATATAATCGTCACATATGAAAAATGAAATGAAAAGAAGTAGATGACAATGTGACAAAATCGATCCAATGCAAAAGAAACGACGGATAAAGTAAAAAGCCACAACATTAAAAACATTTGAAAGATAAAAAAACTGCAGAACACAGACGTAGTAGACATACAGAAAAAAGATAAAAAAAAGAACAAGACATAAAACGCGCGCTTCTGAAGGATGTATAAAATCGAAAAGGGAACTGGGGAAAGAAAAACTACAGAGATGGAATGAATCCATCGTATAGTTCTTCCATGGAAACAGACAAGCTAAAGCGACAGACGAAAGAAGTTGCATTATTAGAATCCAAGATTAGGTCAGCAGATATCAAGTTGAAGATGAAAAGAACCAGGCGATGTTAAGTAGTTTTTGACAACATTAAACAATCACCTCATATATACGACAACGGCGAAATACAGGAAGAACTATAGATAAATTTTTACATTACCAAAGAAACTAGATACAAATGATTGCGAACTCCATGAGGAGACACATGATTAACTCTTAAGATTTTAATGAACACATGGCAGAATAAGAACGGAAATAGACGAAGAACATGGCCTTCTTCGAGAGAGTTGAATAAGAAATGCGAATCTGATAAATAAACTGCTATCAGAGGTAGCAAGGGAATGGAAGAAAGATATATACCTATATTTCATAGATTACACAAAGGCATTTGATAAAGTATGACATGAAGATGTCCTTGAAATATTAGGAAACTTTGAACTGCGTGGAAAATATATTCAAATAAACCATAAACTTCAACTGTTGATCTCGTCAGATGATGTGCTCTCTCCCAGGGATTGTAACTAAGGTCTGTTCAGCATAGCTGCAATATAAACCTGAGGTTGGCTTTGTTGGTTTTAGAGAAGCACAAGTGTACTTGAGCAGGTGTGTACAGAACGGATTAGTCCGCCAAGAATGACGGGTGTCTAGGAGGGAGCGACGAAAAGGTCTCAGCCCGACCCACTTCACAAAATCAGTATTCTGATGTTTTGGCGATTAAATACTCATTTCAGAAAGTGGGTTAGCTTTGCAACATTTTAACGCCTCTTGGAGAAAATTTCTTAGTTTGACTCACTTAGCCACGAAAGGCTTTGATTATTTACAACAAATGTTTATTTTACAACAAAATGTCCCTCATTGTCAATGCACTTAATCCAGTGCATTTCATTTATTGATTCATTTTGTATGAGTATCGAGCCAGGAGTCCTGACTTAACACCCTGTGATTTTTTTAATGGGGTTTGTTAAAGGTGCAAGTCTACTATATCAAACCAAAACTAACAAAGAACTTGAAGGGCGAACAAAAGAAGTTATGTCTTCCATACTACAGAGTTCCTGGTGAAATCCGTTTGACGCGATTCCTAGGCGGTTCGAGAAGCTGGTGGCGAAATCCGGTGGGCATATGGAATTTTAAATAAAACCTCATGCTAAACGCTTTCCACTCATATCCATTTCTTGTAAAAATTATAGATAATAAATAAATTATAAGTATTTTAAAATGGGGAGTTACTTTTCAGTCACCATATATATATATATATATATATATATATATATATATATATATATATATATATATATATATATATATATCCGCCTGATACCAATTCAGTCGGGTTTCGATCCTAGCTAGAGGCAACCGGATGTCTAGCCGCACTGATGAGCTGTGATACAGCGAAACAGTCTGTCTGTGGATGACATTATATTAGCTTCTGAATTAAGTTTAATTCCAGTTGAGTACTCTCGGGCTGAGGTATGGGTTTGTAAACAGTGACTATTATAGCTATATAGCGAGACTCTTCGCAAGCCGAATTGAGTCACTGTCGGTCACTGGACGTGTTTCCAAAAATAAATACACTAAAAATCCACCTTCATCCCGACAGTGCGCCGACAGCTAAGTGGTAGAATATCCGCCTGATACCAATTCAGTCGGGTTTCGAAAATTACAATATAAATATGTTATAAAATCACGACAAAAATCGCCATTTTGTTTCAACACTTCTGGTGTCTTATCAAGTGATGGTGTTGAATGGAGAATAAAGGGTTTTAAATATATTTATGTTATAATTATCGAACAAATTATATACATATATATATGTATATATATATATATATATATATATATATATATATATATATATATATGCACATCGGTGTGTGAATGTATGTGCTCGTGTGTAGAAATATGCAGCTGCATGCTTATTCTTAATTAAATGTAATGAATATCTATTTATATATATATATATATATATATATATATATATATATATATATATGTATATATATATATAGATATTATTTAGCTATTGAAAATATATTTCAATTGAGCACTGTTGAGTGATAAGCTAATTGTATAAACAATAGCCACCTGCGTTAATGCAAAGTTCTTCAGCAAAATGAATTGGAGCACTCCGGCTGATTGGCATTTGTTTTCATTTGTAAAAACGATACGCTAGATTTAGTTGTTTCTCTCTCTCGAATGAAAATAGCTTAGTGGTAGAAACTCTGACTGATCGGTTGGGTTTCGATCCGCGCTTGAAGTATTTAGATGTCTAGTCGCACTGAGGAGCTGTGATACAGCGAAACAGTACTGTCTTCGAATGACATAATATATATATATATATATATATATATATATATATATATATATATATATCAGTCGAGTGTGTTTCCTCCAGTTCCCTCCACCTATCCGATAGATAGATTGCAAACAGATTAAGATAGATAGATCATGTAGAGAATGAGATAGATAGATCGATAGATATGAACAGAATGCGATAGATAGATATGAACAGATAGATAGATAGATAGATAGATAGATAGATAGATAGATATGAACAGAATGAGATAGATAGATAGATAGATAGATAGATATGAACATATTGAGATAGATAGATAGATAGATATGAATAGAATGCGATAGATAGATATGAACAGATAGATAGATAGATATGAACATATTGATATATATATATATATATATATATATATATATATATAGATAGATAGATAGATAGATAGATACGAGATAGATACGAGTGGTGATGAAAAGTTAAATAGAAACCCTGTGTTTGTTCATTTGGTCAAATTTTAGAAAGTGGTTTACCGACAATTTCTCAACACAGCTATGTATATGCGTGTGCAGCAATTCCTTATCAATGTTACAACGGCAGTAGTGTTTCTGACATAGTTTTTATCAGGTGTGGCTTTCAGACGTAAATATTATGAGCATTCAATATTTCACGATATCACAGTTCTTTTGTTTGAAAGAGTAATAATGTCGGATCGACTATTGATATTGTCGATAGAACGTTAGAGATTTTACTATAAGATCCGGGTACGAATCACATCATGGCCGATTTGTCAAGATGGTGACTTTTTGATGCTATCAGTTTTGGAAGGCAACCCCAGCGCGCGGTACTGTCCGGGGAAGTACCTGAAAGCTATACCACTAGTTAACCTCAAACGTTTTTCATGAAATTGGGTAGAGGGGTCTCTTCAGAAATCACCAATGTTTGTGTTCATCATAAAGTCACAAAACATCATGACCGAACTGGGTTGCAAGGTTTTTCTCGTCAGAGTCCATCTTACGCATCTACAAATCTGTCATGCATCTGGTCTGGTGCCCCTGCCGGTCATCTCGAGGTTCTCAACAAAATCCAAAGAAGGATTTGCAATGTAATTGATCCTTACTTGATATCTCGACTTCAGTAAACTTTCTTATAGACGTGAAGTGGCTTCCCTCTGCCTTTTCTACAAGTATTTTCAAGGCAACTGCTCTGACGAGCTTTTTTTCGTGATGCCCCTACTGCATGAATTTAAGCGTGCTACTAGATTGATATCTAGGTTCAACCATTTTACTGTTGAAATACTTAAATGCAACCACCGCTCCTACTCCAGCAGTTTATTTTCTCGCGCTTCCATGCAGTGGAACTCCCTTCCTCTTACTTGCTTCCCTGATAGTTACAATTTTCAAAAAATTAAATGCGACGTCAATCGCCATCTTCTGTTAACCTGTTCCCTGTTCTTCTTGTATTCTTTCCTCAATCCTCTCTACGCACAGTCTTTTCCCTCTTTCACTCTCTGTAAACCCCTGCGTTATAGTGGCTCTCCCGCCTTGCTTGGGGTGAAATGCTTGAAAAAAAATTCTAGCCAGGTTCTTTACATTAACTTACGCACAAAAACCTTTGGGGAAGGTAAGAATTCAATTATTTTTTCATCAGTTATGTGTTAATCAGTAGAATTTTTATCAAAAATCATTTCCAAAAATTTCTTTCAATCCAAAGATATTTTATGGCTTTAAATATCCTCCAAAGGGTTGATTAACCGTAAAAGAAAACAGATCAATGAATCTATCATGTTCGACGGTTTGAGCGTCCTTGTCTTGTTCAGATTATGCGCTCTCTCCCAGAAAACGGTAACTAATGTCCACTCAGTATAGCTGCAGTATAAACCAAAAACCAAACAGAAAATGCCCTTGATCAGGCGTCCGCAGCAGGTAGCCAGCTTAGCAGACGGGCATACCCGGAAAACGAGGGGACAGACCTGCTGGATGCCAGATCTAAGCAGAAGCAGCACAATGTCGGGTCCGCTTTATATATTCCCCTTTTTATTTATTTTATTAGATATTTCATGATTACTCATGTACGCCAAAGTGGAGTTGACGATAATAAAAATCGACATTCCATTTATTCAGCCATGTCTTCACTCTTCTCGCAGATCTGCACTAATTACACCAGCTCTACGTCCATAAACCCAGTCACCATTTTACTGGAAATCTGGATTGAAAAACATGAATTATTTATATCTTAATTGACCGGCTGACAATGGGGTCTTCGCAAAATCTCACTTGGAAAGTTATAAATCTACTGCTTAAGACTACATATAGATATATTTAAAGATATGTTTAGTGGTACAATACATTATGACTGCTATAAACAGACAAAAAATAATTTTATTATTACCACTCATGATAATAATAAAAAGTAAAAATGAAAAACAGGCTAGTTAACCGGTTTCGAACCTCTCTCAACAGAGCTAAATCAAAGTTAATAAAGTAAATTATTTAAAAAGAAAAATGAGGTTCGAAGCCGGCTAGCTAGCCCGTTTTTCATTTTTACTTTTTATTATCATCATCTGGTAATAATAAAATTAATTTTTGTCTGCTTATGGCAGTCATATAGATATATATTAGGGAAATACATTTATCTACATTAATAGGAATAATATTAAATTAAGTAATTCTTGCACAGACAATAGATGTTCTAACAGATGACGAAAGATGTTTTCCAAAAGCTAGGCAAAGTATTAAGAAAAAGGAATTTTTCATTAGAAACAGAGAAAAGAGCACTAAACTGTTATATAAAATCTATCCTCCTCTATGGCAGACAATGTTGGACAATCTTCCACTTGATGGAAAGAAACTTGAGGCGACAGAAATGTGATTCCACAGAGGGGTGCTGGGAATATCCTGGACTGAACTAATGAGCAACGAGAAATTATTTCGGAAAATAGAAACAAAGAGGGACGTTATACTTAGAATCAGAAAGAGACAGTTGAAATTTCCAGAACACGTAATGAGGAAAGAGGGTCTGGAGAATTGGACACTCACAGGGTTTATTGAAGGCAAATGAGATAAGAAAGCAGCGGGTAATACATCTCGTGAGCTTACGTAAATGTTTAGCAGAACAGACAGCGGAAGAGATAATGAAAAGACAAATTTTACTAATAGCTTGATAGTAAGGGACACCGCACATAGAATAATAATATTTAAAATATCTTGAAGGTATCGTGTGCATGTAATACGAATTCAGCCACTTCTTGTAATTGGGGAAAAATATTGAACTACGAATATAGTCTATCGTGCAACTGGGAAGGGCAGAAAGAAGCCATAAATGTCTTATGAAGAGTCGTAAAAACAATGATTCTGTAACCACAAGAATATCTTCATGAGAAGGCAGTATGCTTATAGTACGACACTTCATAAATATGTGTGAGAACTAAAAAACAAAGGCAGTAATACTTCGGACATTCAATGGTTAACATTAAGAACAGCATGGACGGGATTGAAGATGATTTGTTTATGATTAGGATGACTGTTAGGTATTATGGAAATCTCCTAACAAGAGTGAATTTTGAGTAAAAAAAGTTGGAATTATTAGGTTGGTGCAAAAATATTGTCGTTTTTGACGTATTTTTTTAACGTCAAAAACGACAATATTTTTGCACCAACCTAATAATTTAAAAGTAGCGTCACGAACACAAGTACCTGCTCTGCTGTCTGAACCTATTCATTAAATGAGCATGGACTATTCCATATTTGAATGACATAAAAGTCCAATCTGGAGGTTTGCTACGTACCTGAAGATAGTAGTTGTTTTGCTTGTTTGACAGAGATGTTTTTAAACTGAAGCTAAGTGGTACCAATTGTGTCGTCATTAAAAATAAAATTTTTTGTTATCTATTAGTACAGACAGACACACACACGCACAAATATTACACACATACACACACATATGTATATATATAAGAAGATTTAAAATTTAAGAAACAGCAGATATTTTATTTATAATGTTCAATATTAAAACATGTTAAAATAATAATAGAAATAGAGCATTCATAATATTATATAAAAAGATTACTTAACTTTTAAATGTCAATTTTTGTTGTTCTCCCCGACTTCGAAGTTTTTTGGTAATGACCATTCTTCAAGGGGTTCTGTTTGTTTTTTTAAATTGGAAATATCATTTAAAAAACAGAACCCCTTGAAGAATGGACATTACTAAGAAACTTCGATGTCGGGAAAAAAACAAAAAATTGATATTTAAAAGTTAAGTATTCTTATATATATATATATATATATATATATATATATATATATATATATATATATATGTGTGTGTGTGTGTGTGTGTGTGTGTGTGTTTGTGTGTGTGTGTGTACGTATATATATATATGTATATATATATATATATATATTTCAATTAAAAGGTGCAATTATAATTTATAAATTCATGAATCATTCATACAAAAAACAAATATAGAGGTTAATGATTTAAATGGCGAGAATACATCTTCGCAAACAATATAAATAAGATACACCAACCCCAAACCTGTATATGAATGATATGATTCCCGTTTATAAATTCCAGTTGCATAAGGTCATTTTAATTTTTTACAAGCTTTCGTCTGTTCCTACAGACATTATCAGGTATGGAAGTAGATTTTGTTCTTGTTTTTACTTCTCGGTAATAAGAGGACAACGAAAATATAGATGTAATCCGAAAAATGCTATGAGAAATGTTATTGTTTTGGAACGTGCAGTCGCAACGCTGAGTTTGAATTTAAATTTTAAGGTTGTGCGTTTTTGTACAAATATAGCAATAAGAGAATTCTTTTTTACTGGTAGATTTTCCGTCAATATCGCATGAACTATATTGTTCAATAATTACAGTAATGTCACACTTATTATCCGAGTGTTGCACGTTGTATCAGTTATTTAAATTTCAATTAAAAGGTGCAATTATAATTTATAAATTCATGAATCATTCAGTTTTTTGTATGAATGATTCATATATATATATATATATATATATATATATATATATATATATATATATATACGCACACAGTGACATAGACACAGGCATACATATGTCGTCTCTCTCTGTTAACATGTATATTTGATATTATAAAACATATATACATTTAATGTGTTTTATAATAGAGTATCCATAAAAATAACGTTTAAACATGCACACGCAGATACATATATAATAACAAGGAATCGATTGTTGTATGTATGTATTTATATAATGTTTCATTTTCAAAACACGGTCGAAATATTGTGTCCATGTTCATGAGCGCTTTCGGCAATATATTTAGCTATTTTCAAGGTTAAAATATATTAACTGCTAACAAGAATAGATTGTTGGATGTATGTATTTATATAATGTTTCATTTTCATGTGTCATATATATGTGTGTGTGTGTGCATGTTTGTGTATGTATTTTTGTGCGTGCGTGCATGATTTTATGGGGTCGATTTAAATATATGGGGTTAGCTGACTGACCGGCTACTTTCATCTGTATATTTATATCTACTATGCCAATATATATATATATATATATATATATATATATATATATATATATATATATATTAAGTTGTTGCAAAAATAATGTCGTTTTCTCACATATGTTACTATGTGAAAAAACGACATCATTTTTGCAACAACCTAATATATATATATATATATATATATATATATATATATATATATATATAAATTTAGGGGTATTGTTCTAACCGACTTTATTTGGGCGTTGAAATCTGCTGAAGAGGTCAACAAGTCCAAACTTCAAAGGCAAGCCCAAAGCGACTGTCATCCACATCCAATGAACAAAGACAGCGAAAGTGACTTTAAAAATTCTTTATCTTCAAGTGGCATCTACCATTGTAATGTTTTTTGTTTTTATTTCTTTATTCCGTTAAATAATATAACAGTGGTAGAACTCTCTTTTGCCTCCCACAACCAGCGTGTCACAACTAGTCGTACCGACGACTTAACAGGCTCCTACCTAACAAGGAAAAAAAAAAAGCAAAAAAATAAAAAAATAAAATTGTTCAGTCATTGTAAAAGTCACGAAGAAAGCCTCTCTCCAGTCGAACAAAGGCGATATAACAATATAAATGTCCCACACATTTATGAGGGACAGCATTAAAGAGTATCTCCCCGTTATCTCAACCTTGTTGAAAATCTTTCTCTCACGTCACCAAAACTATAATTTTTTTCATGTGTTGTATCTTTTCAGGTCGTAGGCGTTCATGGCTCTCCACGAATTCCTATCCTTTTTGTCCTTAAAATAATATTTCACCTCTTACTATTCCTTCATGTTCATGGTCAGCCCAGTCAAAGCTAGGACATTAAATGCTGATTTTCAAGGCAGACAACTATAGATAAAGGCAAAAGAAAAATGTCTATCATTCCGAGTCTTCTTCTATGTGCTGTCTCCCGGCAAGAAGTGGGTGATCATGGTTCTCCACTACTTCCTGTCACTGGTAATTTTCGTGCTTTTTACCATCACTTCTATTCCTGGTTCTGCCATCTATCTACATCTATTTCCGTAGGCTATTTGCTGTGTCCCTCTGTTTCATTTTGCCTTCAAAATATCCAAGTGAGTGTCAGGCCCTCTTTTCTCATGATGTATCCATGAAAATTGTCTCTTTCTGATCCTAATCAAAAGTCTCGTTTTCGTTATCATTTTTCTTAAAACTTTCTCGTTGCTCAAATATTTCGTCCATAGTATTCTCAGCATCCTTCTGTAGAACCCCATATCTGTTGCCTCAGTTCTCTTTTTTATCTGCGAGGAAAATGTCCAGCATTGACTACCATATAGGAGGAATGATATTACACAAGGGCTGAGCAATCAAAGCTTTGTTTCCAAGGACATTTTTATTTATTGTGCTTAGTTTTTGGAAGGTATCCTTTTCTATTCCTATAGTCTTCCAATTAAGAATACTGGGGAGGGTGCTGGGGTATGGAAGAGACGTAATGTCACTTGATCTCCAGTTAGAGTCAGGAAATGGCAGAAAATTTTTCCGTTGATGACACTTGAATAGAGAAATACAATAACTTTTAATAACAGTTTACTACAAATTATATTAATAGAACTGTTGAAGAGTTCTCCCACTTTTACACAAATGGACTCACCTAGTATATACATATACTACGGCTACGTGAAGACCCGAGAGAGCGAGACCTCCGAGTCTAGCTGAGTCGTGATATAGTCTTTGACTGTAAGCGACTGCTGTCGGACTCTCTGCGTTAACAGAGAGGAACCCGGACGAAGCTTTGCCGAAGGGCATGGTTTCGTCCGGGGAGGTAGACAGGGCCTGAACCCGTCTGGGCGGATTCAAAGGTTATATTTTGGGCCGAGTCTACGGGCTCGGAGATACCCACATTAAACCGGCCTTGTGCCACATTTGGTCCTCGTGGGTGGGTCGATAAATAGCGAGCAAGACCGAAGAGTCGAGTCCAGAGTGACAGAGTATATGGTTGTAGGTAACCGGAAGAGTGAGGGTCAGGTAACAGCGTTGTAGGAGTCACAGTGAGCGAGTACGTAGACTCAGTAAGAAGTCACGCAGCTATACTTCAATACCAAAGACTGTATATATATTTTGCTACTAACCCGCATTCCTGGAACTACTAACCTACATTACCAGTTTGTATTATTACGTTAATACATTTATTTTCCTTTATTAATTCTTGGCGTTTGTTATTTATTGGTACCAGATTTCATCCCGGAATCCACAAGAACAAATTAGATAAAAGAAAAGGATTCATACCATTCCCAAGAGTATTAGCACTTAAGTGAATGTAATGGATTCGAGTGGAATTCGAACTCGGCTCTCCGATTCCTCAATCCGAGCCGCTATTCAGTCAGTTATGTGCTATGCGTGATACACGCTTAGGCGATCATGTATCTTTCGATACTTGACCGACGAGGCAGAATTTTTCCTGCAGTAAGTTGCCATTTCTTTCTGTGGTGGACCAGTTGCCATCCAAGGTTATAGAACCCGGTCTGTCCTGCTATTTACCCAAAGCTGGGGGAGAAGGAGTGGATTCATAGATACTTATAAATTTAAACCACGGGGAAATCAACAGGAAACTGTTCCATTATATTTAGCAAGAGAGCATATTAATTCACAGATTAATGAATACAAAAGGAAACCTTGGAGAGTCATGATCAGTATTTGAAACGCATAGCATTAAAAAACAATATTTTGTTCGGATTTTGCGTTGAGCTAGAATCACACGAAGTTGTCTTTTTCCTGGCAAGATGACATGTATGAGTTTAGAGGTTCTTTGTTTTGGAGACAGTTAAAGGTGATTGGCTACAAATTGTTCAATGGCAGGAAGGTAAGAGGGAAGAAAATTCATTTGTGCTGAAATTCTTACAGATAAAAGAAATAGAAAAAGAAGAAAAAAGTTCCACAGTGAAGCGATAGATGCAAGAGAGAGAGAGAGAGAGAGAGAGAGAGAGAGAAGCACAAGTTAAAGCAGTATAAGTTTTTTTCTGGATGTAGTAAATACAAATAGGCTGAGATAGATAGATAGATAGATAGATAGATAGATAGATAGATAGACAGACAGATAAGGACGAGACAGAGATAGATATACAGATAATGAAGAGAGAGAAATAGATAGATACATAGATAGGTAGATAGATAGACAGACAGATAACGAATAGACTGAAATAAATAATGAAGAGACTGAAATAGATAGATAGATAGATAGATAGATAGATAGATAGATAGATAGATAGATAGATAAAGACGAGGCAGAATTAGATAGATAGATAAGGAAGAGACTGAAACAGATAATGAAGAGACTGAGATAGATAGATAGATAGATAGATAGATAGATAAAGACGAGACAGAGATAGATATACAGATAACGAAGAGAGAGAAATAGATAGATACATAGGTAGATAGACAGATAACGAAGCGACTGAAATAGATAATGAAGAGACTGAAATAGATAGATAGATAGATAGATAGATAGATAAGGACGAGGCAGAAATAGATAGATAGATAATGAAGAGAGAGAAAAAGATAGACAGGTAGACAGATAACGAAGTGACTGAAATATTAGGTTGGTGCAAAAATAATTTCGTTTTCTCACATAGTAACATATGTTAAAAAACGAAATTATTTTTGCACCAACCTAATAGATAGATAAGGAAGAAACTGATATAGATAATAAAGAGACTGAAATAAATAATGAAGCGACTGAAATAGATAGATAGATAGATAGATAGATAGATAGATAGATAGATAATGAAGAGGTTGAAATAGATAGATGTCTACGAACAGATAAAATAGACTGAAAATTTGGAAAGAAAAAGCATACTAAAGAAGTAATATAGATTAAAGTGTGGATATAGAGTAAGAGAAAAGTAAACAAAATAAAATTTAAAAAAACAAAACAAAACAAAAAACAACATTTATACATATCACAGAGAGGGAAAAAAACAACTAAATAGGAATATCTTACCATAATTGTTTCCAAAGGCAATCAGAGGAACTACTCTTGGTGTGTAACTCTCCCTGACAATGATGCCTGCAAACAATA
>OZ010588.1:29087791-29147791 GCA_963932145.1 Acanthosepion lycidas | reverse complement strand
TATATATATATATATATATATATATATATATATATATATCGGATGTAACACCAAAATTGTTCAAATGATGTAACAACATAATTATCCATCCCACAAAATATTTAATACTTAAAAAAATTAAACTAATTGAGTTACGTTTTACAGGTTTTCAGATAAGACGTTAAGCCATTTTGACACCATTTATCATAAGAACCACTGAAAAATCCTTTGAATTATTCAGGTAAAAAGAAAGCAGGTTAACATCGTTTTGTGTCATCCTTACTGTTTTCCCATGTGAGCAATGGTGAGAGGAAAAGATAATTCAGGTCTTCAATAATGGCACCAACATTCGTACTCTAGCTGCCATCTTCAAAGTCCATTCGAGAACCATCAAGAGAACGGTGAATAAGTTTTAAAAAGAGGAAAGAGTAGAAAGGAAAACTAAATCAGGAAGTCACAACAGGAAGAGGGATCATCATTTCAACTTCAAGTTAAGGTGATCAATTAAAAATGATCCAGCTCAATCCATAACACGTTTGGCACTTGAGAGAGGAGTTTCAACCATGACAGTTCAAAGAGCAGTGAAAAAAGACTTGAAAATGAAATCTACGTGAAACCTGTGAAGCACCTTGATATTCCAGGACAGAAAGTTAGAAGGTTAGAAAGGGCGAAAATCATCTTGAATAATTTGGAAAATGAACCTGGATATATATATATATATATATATATATATTTGAAATTTATTTTAGTCTTTCATGAGCTTCCGATCCTTAGCTATCATTAATTAATGCAGAACATATTATTTTCGTTCCATTAAAGTTACATTAATGCTACTTGAGAAGTTACTGTGGTTAAACTTTTTATTCACTCTTGTGTTTGTATATTTTATTTCAATGGCTATTTTTAGTGAAGAAATAAAAATATCGGATTAAAAATAAATCGATTAATTCCTTATATATATATATATATATATATATATATATATATATATATATATATATATATATATCGTTATATATATATATATATATATATATATATATATATATATATATATATATATATATATATATCGTTATATATATATATATCTTTTATGTAAAACTAGGTAATCCGTATGGGTAGACCCGAGGAAGATGATACCCAGAGAGCTCAATGAAAATTCAGAGCAGATATGTTTGAATAATAACAGACCACTTTAAGGCTCCATGTAATAATTTATTGGAAGTAAAGTCTGATGATCCAGAGCCCTTTTAAAGGCCTTGTGGTGAAATAAATTTTTACAGGGAGCCTTAAAGTGGTCTGTTATTATTCAAATATATATATATATATATATATATATATATATATATATATATAGAGAGAGAGAGAGAGAGAGAGAGAGATAGAGAGAGAGTGAGAGAGAGCACAGACGTTAAACAGGAGCGGATGTTAATGGATATATATTTTTGTTGTGACCAAGTAATTGGTTAAGGAATAAGAAAACAAGAGGTTCCAGGTAAATAGTGTATTGAACAGAAAATACAATAGAAGAATGTTACACGACTTGGGAGTTTGTATCGGTGACCAGTGTTCAGTCTATATGATCGTTATATTTAACAGCCCCCCACTTCCAGGAGGGATATATGTGACACAAGGCCGAGCTTAACGTGGGTTATCCGAGCCCGTAGGCTCGGCCAAAAAATCCCCGTAGAACCTACAAAAAAACGAGTTTGGTCCTGTCTACGTCCCTGAACAAAACTCTGCCCTTTGGCACAGTCTCGTCCGGGATCATTTCTGCTCAAGACAAAGAGTTCGACAGGAGCTACGAACAGCCTCAATAGAACAGTATATATCACCATTATATTTAACGTCCCCCCCTAACGTGGGTCGTATGTGGCATAAGGCTGGTTTAGCACGGCCCAAAATATTCCCTTTGAACCCGTATAAACGGACTCAGGGCTTGTCTACCTTCCCGGGCGAAACTTTGCCCTTTGGCAAAGCTTCGTCCGTGTTCCTCTTCGCCGAGGCAGAGAGTTTGACAGTTGAACAGTGTATATCACCATTATATTTAACGGCCCCTCACGTGGTTCGTATGTGGCACAAGGCCGGTTTAGCGTGGGTTGTCCGAGCCGGGTAGACTCGGCCCAAAATATTCCCTTTGAACCCGTATAAACAGTGTATATCACCATTACCCCGAGGCTTACTATCCTACTAGTTTATAGTAAGTGGAAGAGTCCACAATAGCCTCATTTGAGGGAAGACATCACAACATTTTTACACTAACTATACATCAGTTTCGTAATGATGAAAAAGCATTAATATTAGAGAACAAACATTTTTTAAGTCAGTCTCCTACCTTGTCAATACACTTAATTAGTCCCTATTAATTACATAGATCGAACATTATACTAAAATTCAATTTAAATTCATTGATTCACCCTTATCGACGTCTTGTATGTCCTGATCGCTTTTCTTTCTCCTTTTCCCACCGGTGGTTGTCGGCTATATCGTCCTCGCTTTTTCATTTGCCATTTCATTTGCCTTTTCAGTTTAGAATTCTTTTGACGTCCAGAGCATAAACGTCTTGTGTTCGACATCTCCCGACCCACCAGTCATAATATTTATCCTCTCACCTCTGGGTATTTTTTCCTTTTTATTCTTGCTTTATCAGAAGCATTCACCGTTTTCGTCATAGACCTTGCCTGTTAGCTATCTCGTTTATATTTGCGTAAGGAAAACACTAACCGATTTCGTTCATGGCTTTTTTTTAAATTTTGACATCAATGAAAGCAAAACAAACATGTATTCACCCCAACAGAAGGAATATATATGTAGAAGTCAATAATAAAACTTGCATATATTTGTCTATTCATTTTTTTTTTGTCGTACGTATTTGAGAAATTCGTTTGGCGAGAATGCGTAGCCTGATTGTGATTCGAGAGATGATATTAGAAAGTTTGCTAAATTAATAATCAAATGCTTTCCTTTTCCTAAAATGATGTTACACTGATATATATATATATATATATATATATATTCCTCATCTGTCGAGATGCGTTCGTATCGAAACAAAAACGCATCTTTTTCGTGAGTGCTTGTTTGTCCGTAACATCTTTATAATAAATAATATAAGATGCATTTTTTTATTTCATATATATATATATATATATATATATATATATATATATATATATATATATATCCAAGAGGATAAAATTCAGGTAGTCGATGTACAAGACGGAGCAAGAATATAATATAAAAGGCTCAAACACTAATATTACATGGTTCTAATTTATTACATCGGAATCGTAATCACGATCCAATCCATCAGATCTACAAATTAAAAATAAACAGAAAATATCTATACATAATGATCTTTGAATAGAATGTATGCGTTTTTCATATTAAAGTTACCCATTCTACCGGCAACTCCACATTTGATAGCAAATTTGGCGATGTTTTCATTAATAGAAGAAAAAGTGCTATTGGCCTTGCTTTTCTTGTAAGTGCTAGTAATTTTGTCAGTGATGAGTTTGTCATATTCAGAAGGTTTAATTTTATAGATATTTTTGGATTTATCAGCCTTAATCCATAATTTTTGAGAGTTTTGTTGTTTTTAATGTAGTTCTTAATTTTAGATTGGAAGTAGTTGGAAGAATTCCTGAACAACTTAATCTTCCTAATTAAATTAAGCATGTCTCCTTCGAAAGATTCAAACAGTGTGTTACATGGTGGAGTGTTTCAGGTTATGTTACATGGTGGGATTTCAGGTTAGGTGTTAGATATTTTCTGTTTTCTTTTTGAATTTGTAGGTCTGATAAATTGGACCATGATTACGATTGAGCCTTTGAAATATATATATATATATATATATATATATATATATATATATATATATATATATATATATATGTCCTTAATTCATTTCATTTTTTGCCTTGAGAAAGTCCACATTGGACGAAACGCGTCGGCAACTATTACAGTATTCCTATTGTCATTTATATTTATAAATATTGTCTTTTCTACAGGTTAACTCTGAGAAATTTCAGACACCAGGCTGGCCTATGCATTCACGGTGTTTTTTTTTTTTTTTTGTTTTTGTTTTTTTGTTGCTTTACTTTTGTTAGAACCCTGGCTTTATCTGGAATTGAACACTGACCTCTGGCACCGGTAGGAATTACGTAACTATGTCACACATGAAGAAGGCTAATGTATCAAGTTGGGCCTGTGATAAGACAAGCTTAAGACAGGACTTCAGTAAAGCAGTGGGTTGCCAGAATCGATCTCACAAGACCTCATGAGTGCCTCAGTTTGGGATAATGATTAGTGAGGCTAGTCTGAGTGGCCATTACTACTGAACAGTGACAATTACTACTCAGTAATGGCCATTAATACTGAGCAGTGACCATTACTACTCAACATTGGCCGTTATTACTGAGCAGTGACCATTGCAATTCAGCATTAGCCATTAGTGCTGAGCAGGGATCATTACTACTCAGTATTGACCAATACTACCGAGCAGTGACCATTACTACTCAGCACTGACCATTACTACTGAGCAGTGACAATATTGCTCAGTACTGTCCATTACTACTCAGTATTGATAATCACTATTCAGTACTGGCCATTACTACTGAGTAGCGACTCTCATCCTCACCGAGCGCTACATATTTGGCATTAAAACTCATTTCCCGTCTTCTGAACAGGAGTAGAGGTTTATCACTTCTTTCCGGCTCCTTCACCTAAAGTCTTCTCATACTCTTTCACTCCCAGCAACCCTTTGTGCCTTAGTGACATTATCGCCTTGCTTAAAGTGAAATGATTTAAAAATAAACACAGCAAAGTTTGACATGTAAAAGAAACTAACCATTTTCAATTGCTTGTAGATATTTATAAATGTTGACATAGTCTTGTACCAGACTATCACTGTAGATATTTGTAAACCTTAGTTTAGATCAGCACAAGACTACACTAGTCGAACACTATTTGTGGGGCGCCTAGTGAGAAGCGTACTTTCACTGTAATCCTTCATGAGTCTTGTTTGCTAACCACCGTACTGCGACAAGGCAACCAAGGCTATTTATTAAGCACAGTTCAGGCTGACTCGAATTGTGACGAGCCGAGTAAATATCGAATCCACTACAACAGAACTACTGAGTAGCCTATGCTAAGCATAAATGCTTATAAAATCTAGTCAGGCACAACATCGCAATGAGAACGCTTGCTTGCTTGCTGATCACCGCTCTAGGCGAGGCTCTCAAAATTGTCCGAAAGGGTCGTCTGGATTGCTTAAGTGGTCCCATGATTACTCTTGTTATTTATGTGAATACGAGCACTTTTCTTGTATTAAAAAAAGCGTTGGGATTTGCTGGCGCCAATTCATTGGCCAGGAACATCTGCCGCAGGTCGGGTTTCAACCAAAACGAACAAACCAAAAAAAAAAAAAAAAAAAAAAAAAAGAGAAAATCAAATTGGTCTTAATCATTCACTTTGCTATAATATTAGGTTCGTGCAAAAATAATGACGTAATAATGTCATTTTTTGACCTATTTTTAACGTAAAAAAACGGCATTATTACGTCATTTTTTTTGCACCAACCTAATATATTCTCTACGAAGAATTTTGAACTTTTATTGGAGGTCTAACGTAACACAGACTAAATTAATGAAGGTACCAGACATACCATGGGTTACATTTCAGATTACCGCAATAAATCAATAATAAATAAAGTGATAAGTACGTAACTGTTTCGTATACAAACATGGCTGTCTTCTTTGTAACTTGCTAGAGACATCTTGGACAATCACGAAAGTTAAGCAATGTCGAACCTGGTTAGAGCCTAGATGGGTGACCACTTGGGAATAACAGGTGCTGTAAGCTAAGATGTGTTGTCGGTGTAATGAATAACGGCCCGGAATTGAAAACCGGAGAGCCGTGTTCGAATTCGTTTTTTTTTTTTTATATATATTCATTTACATGCAAATAACCTTGTGAAAGGCATGAATCCACCTATGGGCTAATTAGTAAGACTTGTATCAGTAAGTCATTATTATATCCCAAAAGAAAATCTTACAGCTAAAGATATTTTCTGGCTTTAAATAACCCATAAAGGTTTAATACGCCGTAATAAAAACAAATCATATTTACTTTGCAAGAATCCGGGCTTTATACTTGGGCTCGAACACCGACCGCTGTCACCGGTTCGTAATACGTATTATAACTATTTCAGTCACCAAGCAGGCTATTACTATTCTTTTAGTTTGTTTCGACAACTTTTAACTAATAAACTTGGGATTGACTTCTCTTGTACTCTTTTTATTTTTGAATCTTTACAGCTGTTTTTCTTTTTCTTTTTTTATAGAGTAAAACAGTTCCGCATATTTTTACGGCACTTGACAAACAACCTGTCTGTTATTTTTCCATTTGCTTGCGATAAACAGGAATTGGTCCTTTCTTTACGATAGTTTAGAAGAAAAATACAGAGATGATAGCAGCTCTGACATCATATAAAATGCACTCAGGTATGATTTATTACTATAAACATTTTTTCTTTTTCTTTTTTTAACAGTGAAATTATCGTCTGCCGTCACAGATATCGAAATTCTTATTGACGAACCTGCCGATAGAAATCGAATCCGTTTTTAAGATGGGAAAGTAACACGAGCGTGTTAGTTTCCTATTACGCCACAAGAAGCCATAGCAGCAAAACAAGGCTTAAATACCATGAGAAATGCGTATCTCTCTCTATATTTCGAAGTCTATACTCGCCAACTTTATTTTCAAACTCGAAAGATAAAAAAATAAATCAGTTAGTAAGCAATTAGTGCATATTTTTTAACCTGACATTATTATTAATACACGTTATATTTGGTTCGAACTCGTACCATAATTACCCATGTATAATACGCATCCATCCATAATACGCACCACTAATATTGTGTTGAAAGTGTGGAAAAATGTTTCTATTTACGCAGAATACGCACCCCCTGTTTCGTAATCAAACAGTATAAATTGTATCTCTCCAATTTCATTACGGCCAGCGTTTCCTACGCTTATTAAAAATGGTTTTAAACATAGAATGATATTCTAATTTAGTTTTATGATAATTCTTATTTTATTTTACATCTGTAAATGTTTTTAGGTAAATTTTATTTCATTTTATTTTTATGTCAAATTGTATTTGACATTCTTATCGGGTCTCAGTCGCTGAATGTTAGTGTCAAATTGTCGTATGTTTCTAGTGAGTAGTCAGCTCGCAATTGAAATCGACCTATGAAACATCAATTTTTTAAAGATTTTTTTGAAGCTGTACATAATATGCACCCCGAATTTTGCTTATTTTTTTTAGAAAAAAATTCGTATTATACATGGGGAGTAACGGTATTTGATGAAATAAAATTGAGTCAAAATTAATGCCACGATTTTTTCATCTTATTTCTATTGCACATCTACACCGAGTTTCGTAAGACATAAGACTGAATTTTGTAATTATTCATCTGATTTCTATTGTTTGATCAGACCTTGTAATTAAAGATTCTTCTCTCTATTTTGTAGATGAAGCATTGACATAATTGTAATGACAAAAGTACGCTGGTGTAGACCTTAAGAAAGCTTTATTCAACTTAGAATACAAGGTTCGCGTATAGTGTCTTTTTATAGTCCCAGTAAACAGAAATAGCTCTCTCAAAGAGGAGAGTAGCAAAACAATGTGGGACCACTTTTCATTATTCATAACAATTATTATTAATTTCGATTTGTTTTTCTTTCATCTTACGTTTGTTGCTTGTTTACACTTCGTAGTAATAAGACGCATTAGATTTAAGTTGCTTTAATTATTTAATGAAACATTGCCATTGTTAATTTTGATTAATCTTAAATTGTCCGAATATTTTAGATGAAGCATTATGAATATTATTAATTTTTGATTCGTCTTTCTTTCATCTTATTTCTCTTGCTTGTTTATTCCTAGTAGTAGTAATAAGATAAAATAGTCTTTACTTATCCGAATTTCGTAGATTAAGCCTTGCCATTATCATGTTTCACATTCTGTTCAGCCCTAAGTTATGATCTTGAAATTTCTCCAGTTTTTTTTTTTTTTTTTTTACTTTCCATTCTATTCTATGGTCTACTGCATACACTCTCGAACTTTCGTTCTTTCTTATTAAATCCTTAGGATATCATGGAGCGAGCGTGTGAGCAACGATGACGTATTGGAAAGAATGCAAACAAGGAAAAAGCTTATACTTAACATAAGGAATAGGCAGATGAAATTTCTGGGACATGTAATGAGAATGGAGGGCTTGGAGAATCTGATACTCACAGGTCGTTAAGAGGGAAAAATCAGGGGAAAGAAGCGCAAGACATACGTGGCGGGTTTAGGCATGTGGATGGCGAAGCGTGGTCTGGGCGAGTTGAAACTTATTGAGAACCAGAAAAGATAGGGGGAAGTGGAGAGCCATGATCGTCTATGTCCTGAAAGGACACGACACATAAAAAGAAAGACTTTGAATTTGGAGATTCAGCTGAATTTATTATTATTATTATTATTAGTAGTAGTAGTAGTAGTAGTAATGTATAAATATTCAAGGTCAAATTCTGTGTCGTTGTTATAGTGTATAAATCAAACGTCGAAGAACCGGTCCTGTTAGTATCTGGCCCAGACAGAATTTATTTTATTTATTTATCTTTTTACTTTTTTTCTTTCATTTTTTTTTGGTTGCCTTTCCCCCCCCCCCACAGTCAGCCTGAAGGTCTTTAAGTGATTACGAAGCGTATCATGTCGTTTTAAAACACTTGACTGATTTTGCAATCAACGTCTGGATTGGATTTAGATGTAGTATAAAAACTACTTAGAAGGAAGGTTGGTTTCAGAGCAACAGTACTACTCGAGGATGGGGTAATTTTTCTATGCCAGAGGAATATGTTTCAGAATATGCTTATTCTGAATTCCCAGACAGTGTCCTTCAAGAAAATAGGATCGACACAGCATATAAAAGAAAAACACTGACCATTCTTGCTTGCACTGTTTATTATTATTATTATTATTATTATTATTATTATTATTATTATTATTATTATTTTCTTTGATTTCTGGCGTTTACACATTTCTTTCCGGATCCCGCCCAGGTACCTAAGATTAGAAATGGCATCATGACACTTTCCACTGACAAAAAAAAAAAAAAAAAAAAAATTACATAGATAAAGCCCTTTGTAAAGTGTGGGCTGTATTTGTCAGAAGATTTTTTTGTATTTCTTTGAGGCATGGACTTCCAGGAATCCCTTCAATTAGTCTACTGCAATCTTTTCCAACCACTCCAAGGGCTCCAACTACAACAGGGATTGTTGAAGTTCCCATATGCCACATTTTCGAGATTTCTTTTTCAAGGTCTTTGTATTTTGACAGCTTTTTGAATATCTTCAAAGATACATTGCAGTCAGCAGGGACTGCCATATCAACAAGGAGGCACCGTTTTTGTTTGTGGTCTTTAATGACAGTTTATTATTATTATTATTATTATTATTATTATTATTGTTGTTGTTTTGTTGTTGTTGTTGCGTGAGAGAGTTACGCGCCAAGAAAGTGACGCAGGTGTACAAATATACGGATCCCATTCGTGACACCCGATCTGATAAGGTTATACCAGGCACATGCATCACAGCCAAATTTGTGCAGTATGGTGTCAGGTTTTGAGAAAAAGCAGTACATAACCCCGCAGGTGCGGCCCAGTTATAAATGTCTTCCGGTCAGGTAATTCTATCCGCTCAGTCGGTCTCATATTGAAAAGTGTAGATTTGACGTCCAAGTCGCTTTGGTTGCCTCAGCCTTTAAACGGAATATAAAAAAAGACCTTCTCAACTCCCGGCTCTTAGGTTCCTTACTGCTCCCGCTCATAAACAGAGGCGAACAAAGTTTCAACCAATAGGGAACATTACCAAGTGTCTAAGATCAGGCAACTAACAAGCGAATCTGTGTTGTTGAACAGGATATTTACTGTAATTTAATTTTAATTGACCAAGACGAAACATGTATTTGTTAACACCTGTAAGCAATTAAGATCAGAAGTCATGAGAGCCATGCATGTGGAGCATCCTTTTTTTTTATTCAGACACTGAATACATAGGAGAAAACCGGGGTGAGGGTTGTTTTTTTCAAGCCAGTCAAAAGCGGGAATGCCACTAGTACGCATGGGGTTACAGGAAGTGAAAGTGAGAAAAAAGAGTTTAGGGAGGATTGAAGAAAGGACAAAAGATGAACGGGATTCAAGAAGATAAAAGATGGTGATTGACGTTGCATTTAAATTTTTGAAGATTGTACTTATTCAAGTAAACGGAAGGGAGTTTCACAGGCGGGAAGTGCGAGAAAAGTAACTTTCGGTGTAGAAGTCGCGGTGGCATTTAGTTATTTCAACAGTAAACGGGTGGAACCTTAAATTCATGCAGTCAGGGCACCAGGAAAAAAATAGCTCGTCAGAGCAGTTGCCATTAAAATATTTGTAGAAAAGCGAGAGGGAAGCCACGTCACGTTTGTGAGAAAGTGGCTGAAGTCCAGATGATGAGATCACATTATATTAGGTTGGTGCAAAAATAATGTCGTTTTGTGACGTTAAAAAATACGTCAAAAAACGATATTATTTTTGCACCAACCTAATAGATCCTTCTCTGGAGAAAAGTTTAGTTTAATACGGCATATATCCAGAAGAACGAAACTTGAAATAGGAATAGTTTATTGCGCCGGTCTTTAAAATCAGCATTTCACATACTGAATTTTATTTGTGCTGGAAGGCTAACCTCTGGCAACCGAGTGAAGTAGTCAGCAGTATCTTACCTACGAGGCAGGTTACCTTTCATAATTGTATACGAAGGGATGTTGCAAAGTTCTCAACCCGACATTCTTCCTAAGATTTTAATATGTTTCTTGTTTAGGTCAAAGAGTTTTCTGCACCCACCTCGTATACATTTTTACTTCTGATGTAAAATGACATTAAACTGTCCTATTTACTGGAGATACTTGCTCGGCTTAATGTAATCAGATGACAATGTTTAACAAATAAAAATAGTTCCCATATGGTTTTAGGCAGCCAGTAAAGTTGTTGGCGCCTCGTTTCTACAAATACCGCTACCAGTGTTCATTAGTTGTCTATTTTCAAAGCGACGAGCGCTTTTAACATATGAGAGGAGAAAAGATTACCTTGACATATCCAGCCGTTCCTATTTTCTTTTCAATCTTCTCGATGAGATTCTGGGGAAAGATAACGTGGTGAATTGCACGGATGCAAGTAGGATCGAACTCACTGCTAGTGAGTCGCGTTCCCCGATCACCAACCACTGTTCTATGGCAAGCATTCCTATTCGAGAAAAACTAACAATGTCCCGCAGAATAACGAGACTGGCTGTTAAGGCGAAGGGCTCTCGTAAAACTTATTTTCTTTGGCGTCTTTTTCAACGGCAATATTTTGAAAATGATTCTGCCAAACGTTGGTACTTTTTCTTGAATAAGAAGGCTTGTTGTAGAACAGTGGTTGGTGATCAACACAAAGGAGTGTAAGACAAGGATGCGTCTTCTCGCCGGACTAATTCAACCTAAGCAGCGAGGGGATTCTGAGAGGTCCTACAAAAATTTATTATTGGTGGTGACAGTCCCAACAGCATAAGGTATGCAGATAACATGGTGTGGATAGCAGACACAGAAAGAAAACTACAAAAACTCCTACAGAAGGTAGTAAAAAGAAAGCGAGAAGAAAGGACTAAACAAAAACTGCATGAAGACAGCATGCATGGCTGTTAGTAATATATATATATATATATATATATATATATATATATATATATATATATATATATATCCGATGCGATGAGAACGAAAGTAATATATAAATTCTAACGTTCACAGCATTAATCCAAAAGAGGGCTCGATACCGATAGTAGAGCAATAATTATTTTGGAAAAGGAAAATGGAAAAAGGAAGTAACGTTTCACATACGGCTTGCCTACAAGCAGGATTTTTCATAACCATTTTCGATTCTCACTCGTCGAAGTGCAGGTGAAATGCAGTGAAACGAAGTTGCATCTTTGTTATGAGTAAAATGGTTCTGTCTATATGATAAAATTATAATATATATATATATATATATATATATATATATATATATATATATATTTGGACAGCAATCTTTCTTTTAAACATGTTTCATTCAATATGACAGACAAGGAAAATTTAATTTTTATTTACCGTAATTCCGCATGTATTATACGCATTTTCTCTAAAAAATGATAAGCAAAATCAGGGGTGGGTATTATACACAGACAAAAAAAATCTTTAAAAAATTGCCTTAAAATAAAATAAGAATTATCATAAAACTAAATTCGAATAACTTTTACCTATAATTCTCAAAATGTGTGTGCGTATGTATGTGTATGTGTATTGATCGGATGTTACGTTTCCAGTTTTCATCCGATTTCGATGAAAGTTTTTTGTTTGATAGATAATTCTTCAGTGCCGGTTTTGAGTCCAAATTGGCTGGAAAAAATTACAACCTTGAAGGTGAAAAATTGAAAAAATTCATTGTTTACACTTTGCGCAAAAATTAAAGGCAAACTTTAATGTCTGTAAAAAACAGCGTACAATCAATTTAGGGAGTTGAAATCTAACAGAAAAGATTATTAAAATTATATGTGTGTGTGTGTATGAAAAGTGTGTGTATATAAATATAAATAAATATGTATATATATAATCATTTATATATTATATGCACGGTACTTATTAGAAAGCGCTCAATATCAGAGATAGAGCTAACATATTTGGTTGGATTGATGTGAGTTTGTTACCCTGGGTTTCACGCTTTTGCGATCGTCAGACAAACAATATATATATATATATATATATATATATATATATATATATATATATATATATATATAGAGAGAGAGAGAGAGAGAGAGAGAGAGAGAGAGAGAGAATGAAAAGCGGAGTCCTTAGAAATCCATTGGTAATAATTTATTTCACGGGATCCGACACCTATCTCTCCAGACCCCAAAATTTTACAGCAATAAATGGATTTAAATTTATCCAGACACAAGGAAAAAGAAAAAAAGAAAAAAAGAAAGAAAAGAGAAAAAAGAAAAAAGAAGAAAAAGAAAACGAAAAAGAGGTAGCAGATAGAGAGAAAAAAAGAAAAGAGATTCAAAATTGAGATTGGAAAACAGATTTTAAAATAAATTATTTTATGGAGGAAGAGAAAAGAGCTATAGAGATATATAGATATATAAAGACATGGGAAGGGAAAAGAAAGTAAGAGGGGGAAAGAGAAAGAAAAGTAGTCAGTTGGTCTGTTCTAAAAACATTGAGCTCTCTTTAGATTTATATCCTATAAGGTTGGTGCAAAAATAATGTCGGTTTTTGACGTATTTTTTAAAAAAACCGACATTATTTTTGCACCAACCTAATATTTGGAATTATCCATGCTAATTACCAAATAATATATATATATATATATATATATATATATATATATATATATATATATATATATATATATATAGATAGATATAGATATATATATATGTATGTATGTATGTATATTTATAAATATGGATATTCAAGGAAATACATTTTTAAGGGTAATAATTTGTGAAATAAATATTTCCGGTGTTAGGGAAAAATGCTGATTAACTCAACTGACTGAAAATAAAAATGCAGCCCAGTAGAAGGCAATGTCATTTTAACCTGGGTTAGTAAATAGTCTCATAAAATTTTCCAGTTATTTGGTCATACTGTGACGTTGTAACCATCACATCCGTGCACCATCTGCGTCTGAGCGTTAGACGATGACGTATGCTAAAAAAAGGTTCTGTTCAGGTGAAGGAGTACATTATTTGTAGGTGTCATACCACAGAAGATTCACACAGGCTTCTTTTGCTCAATTATAGTCATTTAGGATTGTGGACTTTCTTGAGGTCGTCTGGTTGCATCGGTGGAGAGTTGGTGTTAGCAACAACTGTTATGTGGACATTCCTAGACAAGTTTTTGGAAGGTACAGGCAGAGCAAAATTCTCAACAATTCCGACGTCTTTTAACAACAATACAAGCAGACCGTACGGCGTCCACAGCACAGATCGGAACAAATATGGCTGACTTTTTGTTAATAAGTACCGTCAAAAATCGTCTATTTAAAGCAGGACTCCTGTTGACGTTTTAACACCATCGGGTATATATCTATTCATGTCCCGTCAGAATCACCTGCAGGATCGAATGATGTCCGATAGAGTTTAGTAATGAGAGAAAATTCTACCTTCAAAGCAAATGATGGATGTTTGGCGAGGGACGTTTCCCAAAGTGTTTTAGCCGTCGATATACAGATCCAATTCCTAGCGTCATGTTAGAATTCGTGCTCGCCTTTAGCGTTTGTGATAGGAACGTTGAACATGTACTTCTCCAAAAGAATAATGCATACCCATATGATACCCGTGCTACTTGCAAGATTTTCCAACAAATCCTGGTTTGTTCAGTGAGCTCACATACAGGTTTGTGCGTTTGACCATGAGTAAATTGAAAATCCTATTCAAGGGGTGGCAAACGTATCTTTATCTATCTATCTATCTATCTATCTATCTATCTATCTATCTATCTATCTATCTATCTATCACTGTCTATTCTTATCTATCTATCTATCTATCTATCTATCTATCTATCTATCTTACTCTATTCATATCTATCTATCTATCTATCTATCTATCTATCTATCTATTATCCTCCACAATCTTAAATATGTTTCCGATTGAAATAATCCACGAAGGTTGTTAAACCAGAAATAATGTTTCTCTTTGCTCAAATGTATCTCCGATGTGCGTGCGTGTGTATGTGTGTGTACAGAGTAAAAGAGAGAGATTGAGAAAAATAGCGTTTTCAAAATATATTTGTACTTGATATTTTTCGGATAAAGGGGAGAAAAGAAACTGTTAGCATAGAACTGCCAGTAATATGTAGCCATTTCAACTGTAACATGATGAGACCTCACTGCCAATGTAGTACTGCGCTTGAATTTATAAAGTCCAGGTACCAAAGAGGAAAGCTCATTAGAATAATTACCATTAAAATATGTATAAAAAAGGCAGAGTGAGCCTACATTACGACGGTAGGAAAATGACTGAAGCCGAGATGTCAGGTCAAGACCAATAACATTGCAGATTCTTCTTTGGATTTTATCAAGAATTTCTCAATACATACCAGAATCACCAGATCAGATGTAACAGTAATATTCAATGCATGGAAGAATGGTAGACTTAAAAATATATAAGATAGATTCTGTCGAGAAAAGTTATCTGGCACGACACAGTGAACTAACTTTTCTAGCACCAAATCTAGCAGTTGATTCAATATAATCTTTCCACTTTATGCGAACAGAAAATATGAAGAAATCTGCAAGAATTAAGAAATACAGCTCGTCAGAACATTTTTCATGGAAACCAGCTCAAAAAATCCTCTAAACCCTTTAACATTTCCTTCTCCAACATCCGTGGTATTCGTACCAACTTCTATAGTGTGGAATCGTTCTTCTTTGAAAAGTCACCTGATATACCAGCTCTCTTCGAGACTAACCCTAACTCATCAATCCTCTCCTCTGATTTCTCAATGTCCGGTAACCTTCCTTACAAAAGGCTCTAAAATCCACATACCTGGCCTAGGAGTTTGCTTGTGACGTTGCGTCTGTGGGGAAAGCAGTTGAAAGGTAGAAAATAATTCATCATCTAAAACAGTGGAAACGTCTTTGTACTATGATTTTCTCCAATCAAAATATTTGTATAATTGTTGCAATCATGTTGTTCATATTTTCCAAAATATGTGTCCGAAGAAATTCAATTCGTTCATATTTTTAAGTACAAATGATCTTTATTGTTTTCACTTTTCTTAAAACGCCATCTTTGCTCACGTGCTGCGTCCATGTTTTTCTTGATATACTTCTGTAGAATCAAATCTCTGTTGCCTTATATCTCCTGTTCCGCTCCCAACCAAAACTTAGTAAATACCAAGATAAGCAAATTCTGATTAGTCCAATAAATAAATAAATCTCCGTAATCCTATCTGAAAATATTTTGGATTAGATGCAAGCAAAGTATAACACTTTGCTTTTAACATAAAACTATTCTACTGGTAGACGATGGTCATCCATCATTTCTACCCATGGAAACGATTTCAAATAATCTTCAATCGGTTTACGTTACGTTCAATGTTGTAAAATTGAATGTTTACAGTGTACGGATTACATTTCAAAGAGATCTATCCGTCTCACTCTGTTCATATCTATCTATCTATCTATCTATCTATCTATCTATCTATCTATCTATCTCGGTCTCTTCATCTATCTATCTATCTATCTATCTATCTATCTATCTATCTATCTATCTATCTATCTCGGTCTCTTCTATCTATCTATCTCAGTCGCTCTAACTAACTATCTATCTATCTATCTATCTATCTATCTATCTATCTATCTATCTATTTAAAAATCTTCATTATCTATCTATCTATTTATCTATCTATTTAAAATTCTTCATTATCTATCTATCTATCTATCTATCTATCTATCTATCTATTTAAAAATCTTCATTATCTATCTATCTATCTATCTATCTATCTATCTATCTATCTATCTATCTATCTATCTGCCTGCCTGCCTGCCTGCCTGCCTGCTCTTCTACCTTCCTGACTACCCCGTCCCGTTCTTATCTCTTCTCTTCTGTCTGTGATATGATCTGAAGGATTACATGACGATTTACCGATAAGCTTAATTCAAAAGTTAACTCGAACATGCTTTTAGTTAGTTTTCGTGCATAGTTATCAGGAGTAAATTACATTCGTATCGATATCTACTGAAAATGACTTGAATTGGCAACCGTGACGATATTACCATCTCCAGTTCTTCATATGCAACGTTGCTTCCCTCTGCTTTTTTTTTTCTACAAATATTTTCATGGCAATTGTTCTGATGAGTTTTCATTTTTGGTACCTCGACATGAGTATTGTTGTCACATTTGGTCTGATGTTTCTGCTATGTATTTAGAGATTCATGATAAAATACAACGAAGAATCTGCAGCGTTATTGGTCCTGACCTAGCATCTCGGCTTTCACTTTCCCGCCGTCATAACGTAGCTTCCTTCTGCGATTTTTTTTATAATTATTTTCATGGTGGTTTCATCTGTGTGTGGGAGGTGTATGCTCATTTGCTTCTTTTATTTCAGTCCCTACTTTCTTTAATTTAATGCCCCATCTTCCACCCCCGTTAGGTGACAGAGATGTCAGTTCTCTGGTAGATGCAGAGCGTTTCATTGTTCGAGTGTGTATTTCGCATTTGTGCCTGGATGGGTGTGCGTTTGAGCCAGTGTTTTTGTCGAATGGTTGTTATTAATTATCAAGTCCCGCGTTAATTTGGTCCAGTTAAATGCCATAATTAAGGATAGTGCAGTTTTTTTATGACTAACACTATTTTCCCTATTTACATTGACTGGACTATCAACCTGATCTTTGTCGCCATATTTCTTACAGCGTTTCGGTCGTTGTGCGCTCCGGCCTTCTTCGGGTGGTTGGAATGTCGAACTGAAACCTTTATTTCGCTCGCTGGGGTACACGTTTCTAGTTCCACGTGCCATGTCTACTGGAAGTTAGTTATCAGTTATCCCCTGTTAATTCCCCTCCCCGAGTTCTCCACCAAATGCGAAATAAAGGGTTCAGTTCGACATTCCAACCACCTGAAGAAGGCCGGAGCGTACAACGGCCGAAATGTTGTGATAAATATGGCAACAGAGATGAGGATGATAGCCCGAACAATATCAATAGTGTACATCATACCTCATCTCAGAAATATAGACAGTTACTAACACTATTTTGTTTAGTTTATTGTATATTAATTGTATTCATTGTAAATATTCATTGGGGTTTCAATTTGAAATTTGGTTATTTTTACTCCCGACCCTAGACATTTGGGGACTAGTTAGGAGCACATAGAGACTTTGAGGTATTATAGTGTCTGTCGAAAGAATGGTAAGTAAGAATGTCACACATTATGAAATGGACCGACAATTATTTTAAAACTTTTTTTAATGTTTATACATTGTTTTTATAGATACAAATATCTAAGTAAATGCTCTGTTTATAATAAACAGTATTAATAACATTTACCGGCCTGAATGTCCGAGAAATTTTCATAGAAAATATTCGTTCTCCGACAGGAATCGAACCTGTATCCTATACGGAACCGTCATTTAGCCTGACGTGCCTTAACCGATTCGGTCACAGAGGAGCGTACGGTTTGCAAGTTCGAATTTACTGTTTTCAAACTACAATCTTCCATGATTCTCTCACATGAGTATCCACATGTAAACAAATGACGTCATACATTATGAAATGGACAAAGTCCGACAACTATTTAAGACATTTTTTTGTTTATACGTTCTTTTTATAGATACAAATATTTAAGTAAATGATTTGTTTATAATAATCGAGCACTTTTTCCGGCTTCTTGCTTTCCAGCCAACATTGATCTTCAAAAATGAAAATAGAATGTCAATCGTTATCTTCTGTGTTCCTAATTTCTGTTCTTTTGTTGTTAACTCTGCTTAATAATGTCTTCTCATTTTCTCTCACACTCATTAACCCTTTGCAGCTTAGTGGCTTTATTGTCATGTTTGGCGTGAAATGATAAAAGAAAACTGTATTCCGATCGCCTGACGAAAGTAAAAATGTAAAACTTAAGTAGAGGTACGAAATTTGTTTCTTTCTGAATCGTGAATTTGGAAAGCGTATATTTGCTCTGTCTTTGTTACTTTGACATAGATTACTGTTTATTACTAAGTAGGTGTGTCTATCTTTTCGCTTTAGTTTCTTATTTTATGTTTCACTTTCACTTTCATTTTTCAATCTTTTTTTTTCCTGGTTTATGTTTTGTTGGTCGTGAAATGTTTTTTTAATGAAGTTTTGCCTGGCAGGTTTTCTGTGGGTTTTTTTTTGTGTGAGAGTGTCACCAGAAATATGTGTGCCAATCACAGTGTGCAGCATATAGTACAGTGTTACATGTTTTTATTGGTAATTAGGGTTGATTTTTTATTATGACTTTTACGTATCAAAGAGTAGGAGAACGAAAAGTAGGATTACAGCGTTCAAAACATTAATTTAAAAATAGTGCTCAATACACAAAGTAGAGCCGTAAATATTTATTTATCTTATGCGGTGTTACATTAGAACATGAACATATCCACTCCAAAATTGTACATTTTTGTCTCAACGTCAAAAAAGAGGAAACCCTTCTTTCGACGTCTCATCAGGTGGAGAATCACGGTATTTTCCCCTTTTTTTGACGTTGAAACAAAAATCTCCAATTTTGTAGTGGATATGTATATGTTCTAATGTAACATTACATAAGATATATATATATATATATATACATATATATATATATAAATATATATATATATATAAATATATATATATATATGTATATATATATATATATGTATATATATATATGTGTGTATATATATATATATATATACATACATATATATATATATATATATGTATATATATATATATATGTGTGTATATATATATATATATATATATATATATATATATGTGTGTGTGTGTGTGTGTGTGTGTGTGTGTGTGTGTGTGTGTTTTGAACGGTACAAAAACGTATTATGAAATTAAAGGTAAGAAATCTTTTACTATAGGCCATGATAAATTTAAAAACAAAAACGCGAACACAAGTCGACCGGTTTCGTCCCCTCTCGTCAGGACTGTAAACGGGGAAACAAATTATGAGAAGAAAGCCTGTCGTGGTTGACATAAATGAATGGACAGGGACAAAATATAATAATAAAAGTTATAACACCAAAGATGCTAGAGACACAGCACCGCAAGCCGAAGCAAACAGTCCCTTAGTGTGGGCCGCCTGGACCTGATATATATATATATATATATATATATATATATATATATATATATATATATATATATAAGTTATGAAGAACTTGGTAATCCGTATGGGTAATCCCAAGGAGTATGAAATCTTGAGAGCTCAATGTAAATCCAGAGCTAATATTTAAAAGATAGCACTTACAAAAATGAACTGAAACGAAAAAAAAAAAAATCCATTTTTGGAAGTGCTATCTGATGATCCGGCGTCCTTTAAAAGGGCTCTGGTGAAATAAATTATTATAATGGTACCTTAAAGTTGTCTGTTTTTCTTTTAAATATATATACATATACATATACATATATATATATATATATATATATATATATATATATATATATATATATATATATATATATATATATGTGTGGGGGGGGAGGGGAGATACTATTAAATATAAATCTCTATATATCTGAACAATCTTTAATTAAATTAATGACACCAGACTGATGATGTCTTTTCTGCATGATGAAACGTGTTCCACAGAATTCCTTCCCAATTTATCGTTCATTTGCCTAATATATATATATATATATATATATATATATATATATATATATATATATATATATATATATATATATATGTATGCAAATCGAAGTAACAAAAATGTGGAAACTTAAAAGTACAATAATCCTTGTTGTGATAGGGACATTGGGTTCAACGATATTTCAACAGTAAATCTTTTGTTAGAAGGTCTGGAAGATTTATATCTATAATTTTGTTTGTTAATAATAATAATTCGATCCTTAGTTACTTAGTGCGTATGTTACTCCCTGCCAATACCCCATAAATAATGAACTATTCCGTTTTTAACGCTAGGGAAAGTGGGAAAGACATGCTTGACCAATCCGCTTGGATTCAGTGAAAAAGAAAGAAAGAAAGCAGAAAGAAAGAAAGAAAGAAGAAAGAAAGAAAGAAAGAAAAAAGAAAGAAAAAAGAAAGAAAAAGAAAGTAGGAAACAAAGAAAAAAGATGAAAAAAAAAGAAAGAGGTGATGTTTAATATGTTTATCTTTTCATTTGTACCCTCATACTTCTTTAAATAATAACCTGCATTCATACTTGTGACTGCTATTGAAATATTATTTTTATGTATATTAGAAAGATGAAATATTTAACGATACAACCGGTTAATTTTCACAGGCATTTTATAGTCGCGCAACTCACAATTCAAGCATTTAATTAGGAATTATGTTTCGCCGAAAAATTCAAATAGCAAAACCGTGAAATTATCACGGGTACTACGAATTATTATTATCACATATTTTCCAGCAATCATAAACCTTTAGCACATATAGAAATAATTATATCATTAATAAAATAGTAACTAATTATGTCTAATTTACCCAGCATGGCATGTAATGGATCTCTGCGAGAAATTATTGAAAAAAATAGTGAAATGCAAATAACTAGAGTCGAACAGAAGTTAGCAAAAATTCTCTTTCCGTTTCTGGTTTGAAAACTGCATTTGGGTCTTCATTTCTATGTGCCGTGTCCTTTCAGGACGTAGGCGATCATGGCTCTCCACCTCTCTATATCTCTTACAGCTCTCAATAAGTTCCTTCCCTCTGCTTCTTCTCCCAGACCACGTCCTGTCATCCATTTGCTTAAGTCAATCAGGTATGTCATACGTTGTTTTCCCTTGTCTCTCGTTCCCTCTATTCGACCAGTGAGTATCAGATTCTCCAGGCCCTCCTTCCTCATTATGTGTCCCAGAAACTTTAGCTGCCTCTTCCTGATGTTAAGTATCCTCCTTGTTTGCATCCTCTCCAAGACCTTATTAATACTCATAATTTAAAGTTTAAATTAAGGTATGTTTTCGTCAACTAGTCTTTAAATTTTGAAAAGGCTAAATGTCCGGAACAAAGAGCTCCAAGGAAAAGACTCCACCCTATTTTCCTGCAAGGTGGCAATTGACGCATTTAATGGGAAGCTAAAGCTGTTCTGGTTGAACTTTGGGAGATGGGAGTTTGCAGAGTGTTCTTCCTTAGCAAATATATGCACCGAGTTGCTTGATGATGACCTGGCAGTATATGTTGATCATTTCAAGCCGTTGAATAATGATATGAAAACTCACTTCTCTGATCTAATCCAAATGACAGTGTCGCAATGGTTTGTGGATCCCTTCACTGCTGATGCAAGAACTTAAGTTGGCATGAGGAGGCCATAAAGAAATCGTATTCGATTGAAGGGGGTCAAAACCAGGATAAGGTTGAGAAACATTGGCGTAAAACATTACAAAAAAAAAAAACAAACAAAAAAAAAACCCCAAAAAAACTAGCTGTCATTGGTGAAGTAAAATATTACCTGAATTTTTAAATGAATGGTATTTTAATATGGACATTGATTAACAGACGATTATCTGGCAAATGTTTCATGAAGTGTTGGTAATTCAAACTGTTTTCATGTATCAATGTTAAAAATTAAAATACATTTCGATAAATACTGTAAAAAATCAGTATTTGTTTGCATTTTATTATATATTGACTGATATATTGATATATTGACTGTATAATAAATACTAAATAAATAGTTCAAAAGTTTCAGTAGAAATCACGAATATATATATATATATATATATATATATATATATATATATATATATATATATATATATATATATATATATATATATATGTATAACTGTATATATATATATGTGTGTGTGTATTTAGGTGGCATATCATTCTTTTCCAGATTATCTAATGCCAAAAAAGATAGGCGTAAGTCCGGTAAACAGGTAGCCTCTTTTGGGAGTTGGGTTAACACCGTTCCATGTGGATATATTCCCGGTAACATATCTATCTATTTATCTATCTATCAGTCTCTTCATCATCTATCTATCTATCTATCTATCTATCTATCTATCTATCTATCTATCTATCTATCTATCTATCAGTCTCTTCATCATCTATCTATCTATCTATCTATCTATCTATCTATCTATCTATCTATCTATCTATCTATCAGTCTCTTCATCTATCTATCTATCTATCTATCTATCTATCTATCTATCTATCTATGTAAGAAAATATATGGATATAGATCCGACAATATGAAGAAAAATATACGGAAAAACAAACAAAAATCCTAATATTAACATTAAAACAGCATAATTGCATATTAGGATTTTTGTTTGTTTTTCCATATATTTTTCTTCATATATATATATATATATATATATATATATATATATATATATATATATATATATATATATATATATAACACTAATAAACTTATAAATGTAAGCAGCTGTACTTGTCCGGTAAAATCTTAGGTGTTTTAGCTTGTGAATAAACAAACCAATACCCAAGGGGAAAAAGGGGTAAAAAAGGAAAGAACTAAGAGCATGTACATCCGGCGAAAATAATCGTCTAGAATCCAAAGTCAGAATCCAAAGAAAAAAGCCTCCGACACGAGTTAAGTTAAATAACTAAACAAAGTGCTCAATATATATATATATATATATATATATATATATATATATATATATATATATATATTAGTGAGAAATTTTCCGTACAAATACTAATAATTATTATAAATTAGAATTTCAACTATTTATGCATGTGTAATCGTCTGTAAGACGCAAGTAAGCAACGTTAAAGATAAAAATATCTATCATAATCATATACAGAAGCCATTTTAAGTAATGCAAATCCCAGTCTAATAGAAATATATGTACACGTACACATGCGTGTATGTGTGAGAAAGTATTAGTCCGTTAATAAAATAGACGAATGTTCTGAAAGATGACAAGAACTCCACGGAACGCCTTTGTTGAGGGGACATCGCTACACAATCTCAACATCGAGAACAACCACAATTGCGTATGTATACGGACGCGAATTCATGGATATATGGCTAAGCCCGGTCTTACACTGTTCATATATGTATATGTTTGCGTGAACTACAATACGTACATCTGCATATATGTCTGTCAGTGTACGGATGAGTGCCATCCCGAAACGCACACAGAGGAGAATTTTTTCCCTCCCAAACACCAAATATAACCAAACAGATACTAACATAAATAGATTTCAAATTTTAAAAAAATCAGTTTGTGTGACGATCGCAAGGGCGTGAAACCCAGGGTCACAAACTCACATCAACTATATATATATATATATATATATATATATATATGAAGAAAAATATACGGAAAAAACAAACAAAAATCCTAATATGCAATTATGCTGTTTTAATGTTCATATAATGTCAACGTCGGACGTTTCGGTCTAGTAGAACATCTTCAGGACATATTCATAAAACATAATTAACATTAGACTATATTTGATTCAACATGAAAAGACGATGGACATAAGAGTAAGATTAATCAAAACAGACAACTGAAATTTATATATATATATATATATTGGACAAATGGAAAAAAGGAAGTGACGTTTCATATACGGCCTGCTTACAAACAGAATTATTCATAACCATTTTGGTTCTCACCAGTCGAAGTGCAACTAAATGCAGCGAAACGAAGTTGCATCTTTGTAGCGTGTAAAGTGTTTTTGTCTATATGAAAAAGTTGTAATGTGTAATTATTGCTCTACTATTGGTATTGAGCCCTCTTTTGCCCTCTTTTGAATTAATGCTGTGGACGTTAGAATTTATATAATATTTTCGTTCTCATTACATTCGGATATACATACATACATATATATATATATATATATATATATATATATATATATATATATATGCGTGTGTGTGTGTGCGTGTGTGTGTGTGCGTGTGTGTGTGTTCGTGTGTGTGTGTATTGGAACAAGGAAAGAAAACAAAAATGTCACATGTTTCACTTCTATTTTTTGCCTCATCAGAAATATTAATATTGGCGAAACATATCAAATTTATCTTATTTTATGTTTTTCCTACTTGTTCCTTGTATTTGTAAATTTATATATATATATATATATATATATATATATATATATATATATATATATATATATATATATATATATATATATATATATATATATATATTAATATATATATATATATATATATTTATATATATATATATATATAATATATATATATATATATATATATATTTATATATATATATATATATATATTTATATATATATATATATATATATATATATATATATATATATATTTATTTATATATATATATATATATATATTTATATATATATATATATATAAATATATATATATATATATATATATATTTATATATATATATATATATATATTTATATATATATATATATATATATATATATATATATATATATATTTATTTATATATATATATATATATATTGTGTGTGTGTGTGTGTGTGTGTTTGTGAGTGTGTGCGGAAATTATATGATAAATTGGGAAACAGTTTACTTGTAAGGCGTTTCGTCCTTCAGGACTTTATCTGTCTAAATTCATGTTGGTAGGACTACAAATGCGCTCGACAGAGGCGTCCTTGGAAGTTTAGAATTTTATTTTTTTTTCGAATTCATTTAGAGTTTTTTTTTCTTTCCGTCACTTCTGTATGTAGGTATTCCATACTGTGATATTATTAGGTTTTTGCAAAAATAATGACGTAAGAATGTCGTTTTTTGACGTATTTTTTAACGTCAAAAAACGACATTATTAATTATTATTTTTGCACCAACCTAATAGAAGATCTCCCAGGAATGGTGAAATGTTGCAAGAGCAAGGGCGCAAATTTACTGTAGATGACCTTGCGACCAAATGTCTAGAGAGTGCCTAAATCGTGTGTCTGAAAATTTTAATTTTCTATTGTTCAATATATATATATCTGACAGAATTTAATAGGAGGATTTGAGATAATTAAGCAATTCATTGAGTCTAGAAGAAACCTCAACAGGATGCAGAAAACAAAGGACAGACGTTTCGATCAATCGAACCTGGACCGTTGCGATACGACACAAGTGTCATACCAACTGTTCAACCGAGCCTCGCTGTTGAAGAAGTAACAAATTCGGTGGCGTAACTCATCCGAGTTTCCCCTACCCATAGGACTTTGCATAGGATAGGGTTAGGGCTAGGGTTAGGGTTAAACGCAATGTCAATCTCTTCAATTCCTGTTCTTTTATTGACTTCTCTCTTTAATAATGCTTTTTTTTTTTTTTAAAGATTCTTTCCCTCTCAATAATTCCTTGTGTCTTAGCGGATTTATCGCGTTGAACGGCGTAAAGTGTTCAAGAAAGGAAAGAAAAAATCTCTGCAATTCAAGTAAACGCCATTGTATGTAGGATTTTATTTCTAAGATTTTAAACGCAACCTTTTTGGTTGCATCAAATGAGAATGTCTTTTCATTCTGCAGAGAATATTGATTCCACCAAAAGACACGCCACTGAAGATATGGATGATAATCTAACCGACTGCCAATAGATTTCGAGTCTGACACGTCAACTGCAGCCCTTCCGTGACAGGGTTATCATTATTTATGGGACTTGGACAACGCACATACAATGGCATGTCCATGCAGCTCCGAGTGACAGTCGAACCCAACAGCAACAGCTTGCGAGTGTTGTCCAGCTAAATCGAAACAGCCCAGCGGAAATATACATTATGGCAACTGTATTAAATTTAGTTTCATAATCGACCACACCAAAGTACACATCGTCTCCTAACAGAGAAACGCGACACCGGAACATGGACGCGTGTGTGTTTGGTTGTGTATGTGTGTTTGGTTGTGTATGTGTGTGTGTACGCGACTGTCGTTAATCTTCCAGGGTGCGCTTAATGACGGGTGGAGAGTTTTACTCTGTCGACAGCAATAAAGGCTTCACTCCTGGAGTTTAAAAAAAAAAAGAAGTCTCCTTGCTTTCATTGGAGAGCCAAAACAAACACAAAAATTGCTAGATCAGTGATCTTTGTATCGAGCTATCTTGTAAAATTCAAGATTAAATCAATGACACTGCGCGTATTATTAGGAGATCATGGCTCTCTTTCCCTCTCCTCTTTCTCGCTACATACATGCAATATATATATATATATATATATATATATATATATATATATATATATATATATATATATATATATATATATATATATATATATATCTTTTATTATAATTATTATTTCTTTTTTAAATATGATTCCATCGCGACACAGAAATTATTGTTTCGAATCGAAACAAATTTAAATTTCAAAATTTAAAATTTAATTTCAGCATTAAACCTTAACTTCAGAGGATAGTTTAATTCTCAAGCGATGTTTAGAACCATTGTTTGATTCCAAACATTCCAAACACACGCACACGCACACACGCACACACACACACACACACACACACATATATATATATATATATATATATATATATATATATATATATATATATATATTAGGTTGGTGCAAAAATAATGACGTAATAATGTCGTTTTCTGACGTAAATTTTAACGTCAAAAAACGACATTATTACATCATTATTTTTGCACCAACCTAATATATAGTTTCAAATTTGACATGTTAGTACTTCAGAATAACATTAGTACAGGGACGTGTTGATTTCTGTGTCAACTATATATATCTCTCTCTCTTTCTCTCTCTCTCTTTATCTCTCTCCCTCTCTCTCCTGCGCGCGTTTACGCTCTGGATATAACGGCCAAAGGACACCTGAACAGACGGTTGTTTCTTCTATAAAGCAGGACGCAGGTTCGAATCCGGACGGAGGGCATATTTTCGTTAATACGTTTTCTCGAGGGCGCAGGTTGGTAGACGGAATAAATACTGTTAACAATAAGCGGAGCATCTACGCAAATACAAGTACATACTAAAAATAACGTTTGAAGTAATATATATATATATATATATATATATATATATATATTAAAGACATTTTTATGCTTAATGTTCTTTTTATAGATACAAGTATTTAAGTAAATGTTCTGTTTATAATAAACAGTATTAAATAACATTTACCGGCCTGAATGTCCGAGAAATTTTCATAGAAAATATTCGTCCTTTGACAATGTCTTTAATAAATAAATTGACGGACTTTGTCCATTTCTTAATATATGTATGTATGTATATACATATAAATAATATTAAAAATATAATATAATGCATATATATAATATTAAAAATATAAAATGGCGACAATTTACCCATCACACACCCTATACATACAAACACACACACACACACACACACACACATATATATATATATATATATATATATATATATATATATATATATATAAGGTGTGTGATGAGTAAATTGTCGCCATTTTATATTTTTAATTTCGCTCAGGCGCGTTGTTCGTTTTTGATTTTCTCGGATGCACTGTATAGTAGGTTCAGTTGGGCACCGTCTGTGAGAAAAAGAGCACCATGACGCAATACACTCCGCATAAATTTGGAAACGGCATGCTGTACTGCTTGGCATTCGCGCCGGAAGCTCCAATATATATATATATATATATATATATATAGATACACCCTGTGCAAAGGTAAGTATGCAGTAATGAAAACAAAACTTGCGCAAAAAAACGTATTTTATTGAATACCTACTGTTATGCATTGTATTAATTTTCCTACTGTACATCTACTTTTGCAGCCCGTAATCACACGGACACAGACCTAATATATATATTGAATTCGTAGATCTGATTCATTATTACGAATCCATTGAAATAAATTATAACCATGAAATATTAGTGTTTGAGCCTTTTCTATTCTTGTTCTGTCTATCACATAGAGCTCTACCTGGGTCCCTCTGCCAGGTAAGAAGAGATTTACTTGACCCCCCCCCCACTAAGTCAGGTTATAACACAAGGTCAGTATTTAACGTGACCACCCGAGTGTTTTCACTCGGGTCGCTGGTCCAAGCTGGTCTAAGCTAGAATACGCTGGTCCAAGCTGGTCAGATCCGGTCCAAGCCAGTTGTAGTCGTGATACCACCAGCATAGGGACGGATCCCTGGGTCAGGTAAGTATCAACTCTACTTTATAGTAATTTACACCCTAACAGCTCAATATCTGTATTATATACCTAGGCGATACTACTTTTCAGACTTTAATTTACATATTGATTTTAAAAAAGGATATTTCATTAATTAACTGTCCTTCATTACTGTTCTATTATTTATTCAAGGATTGTTCTGATTTACATATCAAAAATATTTCTATTAGGAATATTGTCTTATATAGTGTTGAAAAATGTTTGAAATTTGCATTTTACTTGGTCTTCAACAAGTTGGCATCTATTTGTAAAACTTTCCTTAACTATAAGAAGCCAATTTGTGAATGAAATGAAAAATTTCAGACAGTGAAAATATCTTACTTTGCGAAGCGATAGCGAGCGGGCGAAGCCTGCTAGTGTATATTAAAACTGTATATAAAAAACAGCTGAGCTTTCATTTTCGTTCATGTAAATAATTTAATTAACAAAAATTATAATTTTAAATGAATAATTGCACATAAATATATATTACTTTTAAATATATGCTACTTATCACAATTATATGCACACATAGACGCACACACATACCTGCATACATACAAACGCATATACACATATGTATACTTACGGGATATTTTTTCCTTTTATTAAAATAAATGAATGTCTGCGTTAAAACAATTATTCCCAGACATTTATAATGGTTGGCGGGCACCTCGACGTGGTGTAAAGGTTAGCAAGCTTGTCTGGCTAGAATTACGACTGAGTAGCGTGTTCGAGCCTCACTGGGTTGCCTATTCTTTCGGCCTTGTGCCACATCTAAGCTACGCTTAAAAATCATCATATGGACACGTCGACGTGGTTAGCAAGATTGTCTCGCTAGAACAATCACAACTAGGTAACGTGTTCGATACTCACTGCTTGCACCATACTTTCGACCTTGTACCACATTTAAGCTACGCTTACAAAAACAACATATATAAGGTTCGGCTGGTCCTTTTTAAGGTGACTAAGTAATATATATATATATATATATATATATATATATATATATATATATATATATATATATATATATATATATATATATATATATATATATATATATATATATATATATATATATATATATATATATATATATATATATATATATATTATGCAAAACTAGGTAATCCGTATGGGTAGATCGGAGGAAGATGATACCCAGAGAGCTCAATAAAAATTCAGAGCAGATATGTTTGAATAATAACAGACCACTTTAAGGCTCCATGTAATAATTTATTGGAAGTAAAGTCTGATGATCCAGAGCCCTTTTAAAGGGCTTGTGGTGAAATAAATTATTACATGGAGCCTTAAAGTGGTCTGTTATTATTCATATATATATATATATATATATATATATATATATATATATATATATATATATATACCTAGTGTAACAGCAAAAGTTCAAAACTATTACAGCATAATTATCCGTCCCACAAAATGCTTAATATCTAAAAGAAATTACTGAACGAATTGAGTTTCTTTTGTACAGGTTTTCAGATAAAACGTTTAGCCATCTTGATACCGTTTGTCTTAAGAATCACTGAAAAATAATCCTTTGAGTTATTCAGCTAGAAACATTCATACATGGTACCAACATTCATAATCTGGTTTTCATCTTCAATGTCCATTCATCAATAGAATGGTGAATATTTTTAAAAGAGAAAACAATAGAAAGGAAAACTTAATCAGATCACAACAGAAAGAGGAATCATCATTTCAACTTAGAGCTAAAGAGGTCAGTTGGAAAAGGTCCAACCCAATTCGTGAGACGTTTGGGACGTGAGAGAGGAGTTTCAACTATGACAATCCAAAGAGCAGACTTCAAACATGAAATCGTACGTGAAACGTGTAAGACAGAAAGTTAAAAGTTTAGAGAGGGCAAAGATAATCTTGAATAAGTTTGAAAATGATCCTATAATATATATATGATCCTATGAAAATGATCCTATAACATATATTTGAATTTTATTTCAATCCTTCATGAGTTTCCGATCCTTAGGTATGATTAATTAATGATGAACATGTCATTTTCATTTATGATCGATTTCATCACAATTCTTCTGTTAAGCTTGGAGAGGAATTATTATTTTTGCTCAAATAGAGTCCAGTAAGATATATTTAATCATTTCTAACATACAACGGTTCAAAGCTTAATCTAACAATTGGTCAATTTTACTGTTACACAATTTGGACAATTTTGCTGTTATACCCGGTATATATATATATATATATATATATATATATATATATATATATATATATATATATATATATATAATTAGTAGTAGTAGTAGTAGTAGTATTATAGATTACAATAAAAACATTTTTACATCGCTACACAAAAACTTTCATGTTTCGGAGCTATAATGGTCCCTCTTCAGGTGATGGTAGATAAAATATAAAAAATGATTGTTTAAAGAACCCATGATAAAACAATGATTTTTTAGATAACGTAGGTTGAATTTGATAATTAGGTTAGAGTTTGGTTCCATAACGAATTAGAAAATTAGAAGGCATGTGATTGGGTAAATAATGTTTTATGTAATTAATATAAGCAGTAAAATTATCACTTCACAGTTGATAATGGTGTTATGGTCGATGTAGAAGATTATTGTAAATTCTTAAACAAGATGTTTTTTAGTGTTATCGGATACAACAAAGAAACTTTCATCTAAAGAGTAAATTCTGTAAAGTTACGTATTCGCCCATCTTGACAAACTGTCGCATCTCTTGTTTTCGAAATAACAGAGAGAAATAAATTAGAAAGACAATCTCATAGGTAAGTCTTGGAAAAAAAGGTTTACTACACGAAGGCATACTTAGCAAATGACCTCATGCTAACTCGCCATTTACACGAGCTCCCCACAGAGCGGGATGTGGCACAAGGCCGGTTTAATGTGGGCTTTTACCGAGCTCGTAGGCCCAGACAAAAAATTGCCCGTAGATAATAACAGGGTCCGGTTTGTCTACATCCTCAGACGAATCTCTGCCCTTCGGACACAGAGGGAGAGAGATATAGAGAAAGAGAGAGCGACATAGAGAGCGAGACATAGAGAAAGAGAGAGAGAGAGACAGAGACAGAGAGAAAAAGAAAGATACATAAAGAGAGAGACACATAAAGAGAGACATAGAGAGAGGCATAGAGAAAGTGACACACAGAGAAAGAGTGAGAGACATAGAGAGAGAGAGAGAGAGTCGGAGAGAAAGATACACAGAGAGAGACATAGAGAAAGAGAGAGAGAGAAACATAGAGAGAGACATAGAGAGAGGCATAGAGATAGAGACGTAGAGAAATAGTGAGAAACATAGAGAAAGAGAGACATAAATAAAGAGAGAGACATAGAGAGCGAGACGTAGAGAGCGAGGCACAGAGAAAGAGAGAGATATAGAGAGAGATAGAGAAAGGGACATAGAGAGAGAGAGATGGAGAGAAAGAGAAAGTTACATAGAAAGAGAGAGAGACATAAAGAGAGACATAGAGAGAGGCATAGAGAGAGAGAGAGACATAGAGAAAGAACGAGAGATATAGAGAGAGATAGAGAGAGAGAGTGACATAGAGAGAGAGAGAGACGTAGAGAAAGGGACATAGAGAGAGCCATAGAGAAAGAGAGAGAGCAGGAAAGAAAAAGAGAGGAAGAAATAGAACTAGAAAAAAGGAAAAGAAAAAGAGATTAGTTTATGCACGTAGACTTGGTGCAACTAAAGTAAAAAAAAAAATTCGGTGTGACCGCTGATGCAGATAAATCGTTGGATAGCGATCGTCAGACATTAAGATTTGAATAAAAATCTAACGTGTCACATTCTCTAACAGGCAGCGTTTAGACTTACATTCGGAAAATCCATGTCTGCTAGTAAATATTAAAAGAAATGATGGATACCTTAACGCCACCAACGAACCAATTTATTATTTGATTGAGCCATTAAAAAAGTAAGTCTTTCCCATATATGGAAGATGGATATATCGAAAGGTAGGTGTGCGTGCCTCGCAGTGGAATAATGATTAGTTGACTCGTCCAGCACGTCATTACTGATAAATTTGATTCTTAGCGGGGGACGTAGATGTACGGCCCTGCGACAAATTCAGGCCAATACTTCCTGTATAGCCCCTTTATTATGAACTAACCCAAAACCGAAAGATACGAACTAAATTATGGCCAAGCCCCTCAAATGAATTCGAATTTTTTATTTTCGATGAAGAGCTGGCGGGAGTACGCAGACACTGTGAATATATATAGTAATTTTCCAAGCGTAGCTTAGATGTGACACAAGGCCGAAAGTATTGGACACCCAATGAGGATTGAACTCACTACTCATTCGTAATTGTTCTAGCGAGACAAGCTTGCCACCTCGAGGTGCCCCACTGTGAATATAGGGATTTACCAAGCGTAGCTTAGATGTGGCACAAGGCCGAAAGTAGGGGGCACCCATTGGGAATCGAACTCACTAATCAGTGGCAATTGTTCTAGCGAGACAACCTTGCTAATCATTACACCGCCTCGAGGTGCCCAAATAGTGATTTTCCAAGCGTAGCTCAGATGTGGCATATGGCCGAAAGTATGGGGTACCCAGTGAGGATTGTATTCACTACCCAGTCGTAATTGCTTTAGCGAGACAAGCTTGCTAACCATTACACCACCTCGAGGTAACCCCCACTGTGAATATATATATATAGCGATGACAAAGATGATGTGAAGCCAGAAATGCTGTCAATCATCGAAAGTCTGAATAAAGCACATTTAAGGAGCCTTTGCAATAAAGGGCTCCATATCAGAAATAAAGCATTAATAGAATTAATACAAATATAAAATTTGTTACTAAGCTGATTGATATTATATCCAGTATACCGACTTCAGAGAGCCATAGAAGAAACTTTGTTTAATCGCTCGGTCCACTCGTCAGGAGCTATCAGCAATTGTCTGCCGATTTTTTTGTCATTTTCACGATTTTTATATTGTTAAAAAATAATTTATACGCTTTTTATTGGTGTTAGGTTTATTTTTTCTTCTGCTTTTTGTGTGTGCGTGCGCACGCCTACATACACACACATACAGGTGTACGCACACCCGCACAAATACACATACACACACACACACACAAAGAAGAAGCAAACAATCAACCTAGCACCAATAAAAAGCGCATAAAATATTATATTTTATAATTATAATATTTTTTTGCGAAGGAGGATCTCTTTTTAGACTGCATAAGTGATTTCAGTTACACGAGAGAGCAAATAACACGCTTATCATTGACAGGCCAATTCATATTTCCATATTTTCTGGTACTTTGCTGATTATAGGTCTTACTGAACGTCTATAATCTTGAAGCCACACTCGACCTGCCGTGCAACGTGCTTACCATTCAAAAATGCGTGTCCGGCCAGAATAAAAACAAAACAACAAAACAACAAAAAACAAAAACAAAACAAAGAAAGTTCCCCAAAACCTGCCGAAGCATTTCGAGCGCCCCCGTAGGTAATTTGTAGGGCTTCACTCAAAGTTCGATTCAGTTAGGTTGTCTCGAATTTCTCTGGCATTGCAAAGGTCATAGAACCATTCCAACATAGATTTGAACACAAATACATCACGTGAGGTATATTGGTAGACTGATATAGTTTAAAGATCCAGGAACATTTCAATCGCACCTATGCATATCGTCAGGGAACAGTGACGATCCGCATAGGTGAAGCCTTGGTAGGTTTATCTGATTCTTGAGGTTGAATTAGATTTGCTCTACTTAGAGTATTGAGCACTTAGTTATTTTACTTACTCGTATCGTTTTTTTTTCTTTGAACTCTGAACTTGGATGCTAGACGATTGTCTTCGGTTGATGTACATGTTCTTTGTTCTTTCTTTTTTTTTTTTTGTACCTTTTTTTCCCTCGGGTATTGGTCTGATTATTTACATATCAGAGTACCCGGGGTTTCCGGACGAGTATAATTTCTTATATTTATAAGATTATTGCTATATATATATATATATATATATATATGTAATAAACGCGAATGTCACTGTGTCACACTTTTTCAACTTAAAGGGTCACAAATCTTTAACTTTCAATCTCTCTTTTCAAATGAAAATATTACTGTACCCACATTATAGTGTATCAAAATAAAATTGTTCGTGTTTTCAACTTTACTCCTAGAGGCCGTAGCCCAACATATCATACCATTCTGGAATCAAGCCGACTCCATGAGCAAATTAAAAACGTTTATATATATATATATATATATATATATATATATATATATATATATATATATAAGTAAAAAGACAATAGGAAAACTGTGTGTAGTTTTAGCTGACGCGTTTCGTCCAATGTTGACTAAATGAAATGAATTTATTGAAATAAAGTATCTATAAACAAAATGTCGTTAGCAACTAGAAGAATTTAGAAACGCTATTGTATATATATATATATATATATATATATATATATATATATATATATATATATATATATATATATATATATATATATATGTGTGTGTTCCAAATTACGACTAAACCTTCTCAGATAGGGAGGAAATTCCGTAAAAATTTGTCCGACTTTCGTTTTTGAAAAAAAAAAGGTCAAAGAATGTGGTTAAAGCTTTCGATTTTCTTCTGTCATCATCAGGGTAGCTAGAGACAGATGGTGAGTTTCGCAAAAATAATGAGCGTTTTGACATAGACAAACAATATTGCAATGTAAGCGAGGTGTGACAACGTTAAGCCCTCTTTGCCTTCGTGCACCCACTAAAAATAGCATGTACAGTAATAATGATCCATTAGTATAGGTATGCACAATCAAAGAAGAAATCTTTAACGACAGTAGCATGTCAGATGTTTAATTATTCATTGTATATATATATATATATATATATATATATATATATATATATATATATATATATATATCATTCGACTGTGTGAAACACGAAAGCAAAATTAGGCAGCAAATATATATATATATATATATATATATATATATATATATATATATATATATAAGCAAAATAAGGCAGCTAATATATATATATATATATATATATATAAGCAAAATAATACATATATTTAAGCAAAAAAAGGCAGCTAATATATATATATATATATATATATATAGATATCATTCAACTGCGTGAAACACGAAAGCAAAATAAGGCAGCGAATATATATATATATATATATATATATATATATATATATATATAAGCAAAATAATATATATATAAACAAAATAAGGCAGCTAATATATATATATGAGCAAAATAATATATATAAGCAAAATAAGGCAGCTAATATACATATAAGCAAAATAATACACATATATAAGCAAAATAAGGCAGCTTATATATATATATATATATATATATATATATATATATATATATATATATATATCACGAAAGCAAAATAAGACGGCGAACAGTGTTCTTGCAGCACTTGAATACAATAGATTCTCCTGTACTGTTTGTGGTCTTTTGTGCAATTCTCGAGCCGGTCTCAAAAGTCATGCCCGTCATAGGCATGCAGATAATTAATTCATAGTCGTCGGGACCTCATACGTCGAACTCGACGGGAGAATCCATTATATATATATATATATATATATATATATATATATATATATATATATATATATATATATATATATATATATATAGAGAGAGAGAGAGAGAGAGAGAGAGAGAGATAGATAGTGTGTGTGTGTGTGGAAGAGAAAAGGAGTAAACGAGACATGGAAATACGATCAGAGAAAAAGATAATAGATAATGATTTTCTTTGAAGACGTTGTGTTATTATGATTCACATTTGACAATTATATTTGCCATCCCACCAATGTTGATTTTGTAGACTTTCTTAGATGAAAGATCTTGTCATGATTATTATTTTTTCACTGGTCTTCTATTCATCTTATTTCTTTTGTTTGTTTCCACTGAGTTTGTTTCCACGACATCTAATAGCCTTAAACTGCCCGAATGATTTAGATGAAGCATTGTTTTTATTATTATTACTTTTATTTACATCTCATCGTAATCGCACGTAATCAGGGCCGGTGCATAGTACCCCTCGTAAATTCACTGTTTTTTATTCATAATGTTGAATGTCTTAAAATTCTTCACGTTTTTAACAAGAAAAATCTCAAGTTCATGTTAAAAATTGCTGCAAAACATTGTTGATTCATTTAAGATGGAATGATCTATTATGACATGTCTCTAATTTATATTTAGATACATTGTATTTATTTTCAATTTTTCTAGTTGCATTTTTCACCTATATTGCAGATGATCCATTATTGTACATAATTAGGTAACAATAAAATTTGTATTTTATAATAATACAAACTAATGAAAATTAAAATGTAGTAAAATTTGAGGAGGGGTGGAATATTTTGGGTATTATGGAAAAAACTTCTGTGCATTCTTGTACATATATATATATATATATATATATATATATATATATATATATATATATATATATATATTATAATAATATTTTTTGTTTAAAAATATGATTCCTTCGCTACATAAGAGTTCTCATGTTTCAAAAACGAATATTATTATAATATAAGCTCTACTTCTGTATGGAGCACTGTTTTTTAAAAATAAAAACAAAAATACTAAGGAACCCCGGATTATGCACCCAACGTGTTCTTTTCTATTTTCTGCATACCTGCACAAGGATATATATATATATATATATATATATATATATATATATATATATATATATATATATATGTACACAAGTATAGGATTGGTGTATACGGAATAAATTCCAATAACCAAAAATACTATTCTTAGAAGAGTGCTCAATACAAAGTAGAGCAAATATAATTTATTCGAACATTATAACATATACATGTCATAAAATGACTACAAAAATAGCCATTTTGTTTAATCAGTTCTGGTGCCTTACCAAGTGATGGTGTTTTAAGATAAGACACCAGGAGTGTTGAAACGAAATGACTATACTGAAAATTAATTAAAAACATATTTCATACGAACTTAAAATTATTTTCTTCGCATATTAAATATTCTATACGCATTTTAAAATACCATGTCCAACAATGAAAGATATTTTATTTAATGCAGTTTGAGTTTTTTGAATAAAAATAACTTTTTGTAACATCAACCTTTCTTTGTGAATAGACGCTCCGTTTATTTAATAAAATTAACAACACCTAAAGCAAACACCTTTGAATATGGCTAAAGAAATGGCCGAAAGCGCTCCAGAACTCCCACTAAAAGGAAAAAATGTCGAAGAACACTGGAAGAACTAAATAAAAAAGTAATAAAATTTTCCCTGACCGTCATCTTCAACGAAACATGTTTAAAAGAAAGTTTGCTTCCCATATATATATATATATATATATATATATATATATATATATATATATATATATATTAGGCAGCATTTTTTCATTGATGCATGTTTCAATAAATAATATAGACAAGTTTTGTCTTTTTATTTTATGTAAATTTTTTTCATCTCGTCTGATAAGCTTAATAACATTATCATTAAACGAGGAAAGAAAATCACAATATTGATACATATTTTTTAATCCAATCTAAGCTTTCAGCTTACATAAGCCATTTATCAAAGATGACAATTACTTTACGATATATTAAACAATACACAGACATGGCAATAATAATAATCTGATTTTTGTTTGCATGGAAGATTTCCAAGCAACGACAATCTCGTGCATACGAGACGCGAGAGCGAAAACAAGAAGTATTAAGTATAAACTAATAGCTTCTGTTATCAATTATAGGCATTTAAGAATATTTGTGAAGATTTCATTGTTTATTTTGTTCAGGTTAGGTTTCAACTGTTTTATGTATATAGCTTCAAGAATTATTAGTTTTTGTTTATTGTCTCCATGTTTAGGTATAGTTGTGTTTTCAACGAGGATTTTCTGGAATTGTGTATGCGGCCAGGCATGTTGTTTTAAATACGTGAAAACGTTAGAGTTATCATGCAAATTATTATTATTATTATTATTATTATTATTATTATTATTATAAATGATTATAATAAAAACATATTGAAATCACTACACAAATGCTTTGTACTTCTTCAGGCGATGGTAAGTAACGATGGTTAGTTACTTACCATTGACTGAAGAAGTACAATCGTGGTATTGAAACATGAAAGCTTTTGTGTACCGATTTTAACATACTTTTATAATAATCTTTTCTAATAAAAATAATAATAATATATTGCTCTGCTTTGTATTGAGCACTTTTTTAAAAGTAAGTTCTACGAAGAAATGAACTTTAATCCATCTGTTTGTCTTTCATTTGTATATATATATATATATATATATATATATATATATATATATATATATATATATTAGGTTGGTGCAAAAATAATGACGTAATAATGTGTTTTTTAACGTATTTTTTAACGTCAAAAAACGACAATATTACGTCATTATTTTTGCACCAACCGAATACAAGTATATAATTGGTGTATACGTAATTCATCATTACTTGATAAGACACCGGAGGTGTTGGAAGAACATGGCTATTTTTGAAGTGATTTTATAACATATTTATGTTATAAATGTTTTGAAATAAATAATTATCTATTTATCTAGATATTAACAACCGTATATTCGCGTGCATACACAAGTATGTAAATCAATAATTATCAAATTTATCCAAGAGTTGTAGACATAATAGTGCTTGTTGTGGTTAGACAGAGCTATATATATATATATATATATATATATATCTATATATATATATATATATATATATATATATATAATATATATATATATATATATTAATAAATATAAATATACTTACGTTTAGTGTGCGACTTAAGTGTCGTTGGTTACACAACTCATTAGACACAAGGAATATCATTCATTATTTAAGCATACACACAGATACACATACACATTTTTCTTTAGTTTTGGGATCTGATGAAGCCTCGAATAGCGAAACACGTAATCCAATCTATTTTCAATCAAATCTATTTTCATGATACGTTTTCCGTTTGCCAAACTTAATATGTATACCTATATGCATACACATATATATATACACACACATATATATATATATATATTTATAAATATATATGTGTGTGTGTATGTAGATATATATGTATGTATATATGTAAATTTTTAGGTAGAGTATATCTGTAAAAGGACAATATGAAGACAAAAGGAAACATATCTATAATAAGATAAGATTTTTAAGATAAAAATGAGGATTATTTTAAAATAATGTATAATCCTGCTATTAATATTCTAATTATAAGAACGTGGACTAATTAACATCCCCCCATATATATATATATATATATATATATATATATATATATATATATATATATATATATATATACACTCTGCGTGTTAGTATGTGTACAAAATAAAGTATAAAAGGTATTCGTAGAAGTAAAAGTATAAATATATATATAAGTATAAAAAGATATACACGCACAAAACTCTTTCACAAATATGCATGTGCGCATATATATATATATATATATATATATATATATATATATGTGTGTGTGTGTGTGTGTGTGTGTGTGTGTGTGTGTGAAAATATACAGAAAATAGGAAAGAACTCGTTAGGTAAATAATCCAGAGTTCTTTAGTATTGTGACACTATTTACGACGCTAGAAAGAAAGAAGACAAAAAAGAAAGGCGAGAATTAAATTTAGGTGATAAGAAGCCATCACGAAAAGGACACTAAGCGGTGTTATTTTTCTGACAAGGAAAAGTGGTAAGATTTTTATTTCCATTTTCGAGAAGGTAAGATTAAGCCTTTGTCTATATGCAGAATATCATTGCGAGGAGCATCTGGTTATTATCAGGGCTGGCTATGATAGCGAAACTATTTTATCGGATCAGTAATTGGCACCAAGAATGCAAATACGTCCAATTGACCACCCACTTGTTTGGCGAAGGGCCCGGGTGATAAAGTCCAAGTGACATTTGGCTAAGATAAAAGTCCAAGGGTTTGTGGTCGGGCAGAAGAAAAGAAAGAGAAAGAAAGAAAAAAGAAAAAAAAAAGAAAAAGGTAGATAATTTTTTTTTTCTTTGAGCAAGATTTTGAAACCGAGGCTAGTCTGGCCGCACCCACGCTGCTGAGCGCCCATTGGCTAAATGGTGGCATGAGCGTTAGGCGGAGGTAATCATGTGAAGAAGGAGGGGAGGCCTGTTGCGCCCCCCTGAAGGGATAGGTGTGAGATGCCACTGTGAGAGAGAGGGGAAACCCGTTGACACCCTCTGAGGGCATGGTGAGATACCAGTATGAGAACAGAAGAAGGTGGGAAGACGAAAGACTTCCAAAAATGGAAAATAATAAAAATTTCTTGGCCGAAAACAAAGAAGTGGATTGTGGGTTTAGAATTATCAAGGAACCTCAAACCCCGACAAGCCCACCCCGGTTTTGGTCAACGTCCATATAAGCAGAGTCGCAGCGAGTTAAGGACCAGTTCGAGTTCGAGTTCAAGTTCGCAGTTGGAGTTACACCAGCCCCGCAGAAGACTGGCCGAAAGATTCCACGCAAATCACGACTCAATTTCTAGCCAAGAACAATTTATTTTTGAAGAACGACTTGGAATCGTACCACCAAAACAAGTTTTACGAATATCGCCTGAAGATACACCAAGAACCAGTTTCTTAAAGAACAAACAACTTAAGATGTTAAGACTCGCCTAACAAACACAAAGTGTCACGAATCCATATAGCGGGTTGAAAAGAAGAGGCAGTCCTGTATTCAGCAACCATATATAAAATATTGTTATCCTTTTTTTAACACATTTGTACTTTTCGAGTTATTATTTTTTTTCTTTTACATATACTTGTGCGGTGTTACCCTTGATCGAACTCGGGTTGCATTACGGCCTGGAGACTGATTGATTTCGTCTGCCTAAGATCAATTCACAACGTGGGTAGGTTAGACTGGAAATCAAAACAGTTACTTCGGTAACCAGACGTTGGAGGCGAGCTGGGAACGACAAGGCTGATACCGAATCTAACCAGATTCCCATCCGAATCACCAAAAGGTTAGAACGTCACATTTGGTGTCGCGACCAATACCAAACCAGTTGGTCGTCACAGGACAGGATAGCACGACGGTCGCGGCTAGGCAGACGTCACATTTGGCACAGCGACACCGGGGGGACGTCACAGTATTTTTGTTATTATTTTAAAAAAACAGTGCTCGATACAAAAGTAGACCCTAAATATAATTATTTATTTTAAAATATGATTCCAATGCTACATAAGAGTTTTCATGTTTCAAAACAAGAGCCGAAAACTTCAATATAATTATTTGAATGAAATTGAATGAAAGTATCAAGCTCTGTTCCATCTTCAAGCGAATTTTTTTATATATAGGCTGATTTAAAAGTAACTCACCTTTTTATGTCTAATGGACTCTCCTGTCTAACTATAATTTTTACAAGACGGGAGAGTCCATCATACATAAAGCAGGGAATTACTTTTCAATCACCCTGTGCTCGCTCGCTCGCTCTGTCTCTCTCTCTCTCTCTTTCTCACTCACTCACACACAGACACATATATATATATATATATATATATATATATTCAGACACATATATTTAGTCGCGAAATTTAAGGAAATTGGAAACACATTTTATGATAGTATTTATTTTCCTTTCATAAAGCATATGTGAAAACAATTTATAAATAATTTGGAATGCATATACTCACAGTGGTTAAGGCACTCACACGTACATACACAGAAATAAAAGTATTAATACTTCTTAATAAAACATAGACCAATAACGATTCTGAGTCATACATATATATATATATTAGGTTGGTGCAAAAATAATGACGTAATAATGTCGTTTTTTGACGTATTTTTTAACGGCAAAAAACGACATTATTACGTCATTATTTTTGCACCAACCTAATATATATATATATATATATATATATATATATATATATATATATATATATGAGTGTGTGTGTGTGTGTGTGTCTGTGTGTGTGTGTGATGCAAGTGTGATATCCGACAACGTATGTAAATGGAAGATGTAAAAAACAGCTGGTGAATTTTTTTATTTTATTTACGTGTAAAGTTTCGCAACTTTATGTGAGCATTTTCAAAAATGTTCCCATAAAATAGCAAAACGTCACACGTAAATAAACCATTTCGACATACATCTGGTTGTCGCATATTCCGTACCTATATTTACATATATATCTATGTATGTACGTATACATGTATGTGTACTCTGTATTTAATCAGCAAATATTCAAATGTTTTGTTGGGAGAAAACAGACAAATTTTCCGTATTATAGTTTGAAATATTTCTCCTCAAATTTACGGATAAATTTCCGTATGTCAGGACTCTGATGTCAGTCAGTGGAAAAAAAATGGTTGATTCCAATTTGAGTGGAAATGACTACAGAAGCATCCTCCTCCCCAAATTTATACACCAGTCGTACAAATGCATAGGACGAAGGTCACACGTCGTCGTGACTGAGGATATATATATATGTATTTAAGACATTTTTTATGTTTATACGTTCTTTTTATAGATACAAATATTTAAGTAAATGCTCTGTTTATAATAAACAGTATTAACAACATTTACCGGCCTGATGTCTGAGAAATTTTCATAGAAAATATTCGTCCTCTGACAGGAATCGAACCTGCATCCTATACGGAACCGTCATATAGCCAGGCGTGCCTTAACGGTTAGCAATGTCGATTTTACTGTTTTAAATCTAGCCAGCCGTGTGCTCCTCTGTGGCTCAATCAGTTACGGTACGCCAGGCTCTATAAATAATTTTAATTAAGTTCTTTTCATATTGTCTGATAAGCTTAATAACATTATGATTGAAAGACGAAAGTAAATAAATATTAATAAAATATTATTATTGTTATTATTATTATTATTATTATTATTTTCTTTGATTTCTGGCGTTTACACATTTCTTTCCGGGTCCCTCCCAGAAACCTAAGGTTAGAAATGGCATCACTGACAAAAAAATAAAAAATAAAATAGAATAAATTAAACAAAACATATATTTTACATAGATAAAGCCCTTCGGAAAGTGTGGGCTGTACTTGTGAGAACAATTTTTTGTATTTTTTTGAGGCATGGACTTCCAGGAATCCCTTCAATTACTCTACTGGGTTCCAACTGCAACAGAGATTGTTGACGTTCCCATAATTCCACATTTTTGAGATTTCGATTTCGATATTATTATTATTATTATTATTATTATTATTATTATTATTATTATTTCCTTTGATTTCTGTTGTATACACATTTCCACCCAGATCCCAACCAGAGACCTAAAGTCAGAAAGGTCTTCATGACATTTTCGACTGATCATTTTTGTAAAAAGAAAAGAAAAAAAAAGGCTAAGATCACACACATTTTGCATAGATAAAGTTCTTCGTAATGTGTGAGTGAGTTGTGCTACCAGAATTCCCTTTAATGAGTCTATCGGAACCTTTTCCAATCAAACCGAGGACTCCAACCAAAACTGGAATTATTGATGTCCTCAGGTGTTACATTTTCTTTTCAGATTTCCACTTCAAGAGCCTTGTATTTTGATCGTTGTTCTTTAAATAACAATAATTCATGTCTTCCTTATTTTAAATATCCTTGTATTCATTATCTGTCTTTATTTCTGAGATGAGGTATTATATACACTATATTATTCAGACTATTGCCATATTTATCACAACGTTTCAGCCGTTGTACGCTCAGGCCTTCTTCAGGTGTTTGGAATATCGAACGGAATCCTTTATTTCGTTCAATGGGGTAGACTGTTCTAGTTTCACGTGGCATGTCTAATGGATGTCAGTCATCTCCTTTTAATTCACCTCTCCAAGTTCTCCACTGCCCTAACCAGGTATTGAACTCACACTGTCAATGGACCTAACCAACGCCTTTATCTATTGGCACAATATTTGTATTCATTTCTTTTCTCTTATTATTCTTATCACGTGACCTACGATGGAAAATTTAAATAAAAACATATATTAATCCATCAGGTCTGTTACCATACATATATTACCAGCAATACCATGATACTGTTCCAGTACGTCGGCTTCAAGGTTTTCACCATCGATGCGCGAGTGCATAAATAGTTTTCTTGAAAAATTATTATTATTATTACACTTTTGTAAACGCGCAAATTCCAGTTTACACTTGTTCATATATCACGTAATAATACAAGTAGTATTTAACATATATATATATATATATATATATATATATATATATATATATATATGTGTGTGTGTGTGTGTGTGTGTGTGTGTGTATTAAAGACAAAAAAAACTGTACCAAAGAATAACTGACAGTCTAATCTGGCGGTCGATGAGGTAGTTAGGAAAACCATTGTTAACTAGTATCTTTTTTGCTAAATTGAGTTCTTTAAGGAAAAGTGAACGAGAATGAATTCTCGTGAGCTCACTTTAGGAAATTTTTTATAACTACTATTTTATATCTAAGTGGGCATTCGCTCTTAATATTATGGTGGCAAGAGTTTCTGTTAGTGGATTTTTTTATATAATGAAGTGGTGAATGAGTTATTACTGAATGCTAGGAGAACGTCTAATGGAGAGAAAAGGGAGATCACCGCCCTCTGTGGGATCAGGTTGAAATCACAGACAAAGAACCTCATTCGAAAATTCGTAAACTTAAGGAATCAGCATATATGCTAGGCCACAAACATCTCCTGAGCCGACCAAGCATAGAAATGAATACAATATGAGAACTAGTAAGAAGGAGTGCCAGAGAAAAGCAATAATAACAAAAATTTCAATATGAACTCTGTTAAAAAAAATGCAATGATAACAGCAAAAATTGTAATATGAGTACTGGTAAAAAATGGTTGCCGAAGCCATTAGGTTTACAATACCCAGAAATTCATACACAGATACCCTCAATGACACATGGCACAGTGGATAAAGGCGTTAGTTAGATCCAGTGACTGGACCCAAAGACTGTTCAATAGAACTTGGAGAGGGGAATTAACAGGAGATAACTGATAACTGACATCCATTAGACATGGCACGTGGAGCTAGAACAGTCTACCCCAGCGAATTAAATAAAGGGTTCAGTTCGACATTCCAAACACCTTAAGAAGGCCGGATCGTACAACGGCCGAAACGTTGTGAGAAATACGGCAACAAAGATGAGGATGATAGTCTGAACAATGCAAATAGCGTCTAAAAAAGAGAGTTTATATTTTTGATTCAGTTCACAGCTGAAGTTAAGGACATTTTTTTTTTTAAAACGTGATTTTGAGATTATCTATTTCTTGTTTGTTTTTCACTAAAATAAAATATTGTCTACGTAGCGGACATATATTTGGGGTTTAGTGACTAGTTAACAATGGCTTTTCTAACTACCACATCGATCGCCAGATTAAACTATTTCTTTCCAAAGTAACTAATAGCGATAGTGACAAAATAGCAACATTAACATCTACAAAAGTCAAATACATGTCAACTATAAGCAAGATAAATTGTCACTTAAAAATATCATAGAGAAATACACAACCCCAGTTGACCCGAACAAGGAAATCAAATTAATTATCTATTACAAAAAACTGAAAACAGCTAAACTTATAAACACAAAATCAAAAACTACAAAGAACCAATATCATTTACGAGTTTAAATACCCTTTAAGGAACAGTGTACCTGATCAAACCACTCATAAATAATTACATAGGTCACACTACTAAATGCCTATCCAGACGACTTACATTACACGTATCCGACCATAGCTCCATTAAGACTCATTTAAACACGCACAAAAACTTACCAGACTACATCCAAAACATACTCGTAAAAAATACAAGCATAATAGCCTCATCCATATGAAAGAAAAAAAAAGATTAAAATAACGGGAGCTCTAATAATAAAAAAGAAAAGCTAACACTCAAGAAAATTAACTATGGACACGGCCAAAATGTGCTGACCGTGTTTGGAAAATAATACATTCCTATAACTTCATGCACATACATAAAAATTCACATATTTAAATACAAATAAAAAAATCGTCTTTGATAATGTAAAGCGTTCGGATATGCAGAACATTTTGACAGTTTTTACACATTTTTATGATGTCGTACCAGCTTAAACAGAGGAACAGCATAATAAAAAAACATTCAAATGTTTTTGTCTTTATTTTCTCCTGAAATTAAAGCAACTATACGAAGCATGGAACTGCTCATGATCAAATATAATAAACATTCGTTTTTTGTTATATTTGACAACATATGACTGAATATATATATATTATGAAATGGACAAAGTCCGGCAATAATTTTAAGACATTTTTTATGTTTATACATTCTTTTCATAGATCCAAATATTTAAGTAAATGTTCTGTTTATAATAAACAGTATTAAACAAAATTTACCGGCCTGAATGTCCGAGAAATTTTCATAGAAAATATGCGTCCTCAGACAGGAATCGAACCTGTATCCTATTTGGAACTGTTGTATAGCCTGACGTGCTTTTACCGATTGAGCCACAGAGGAGCGTTTCGGTTAGCAATCGGGCTCAATTGGTAAAAGCACGTCAGGCTATATGACAGTTCCGTATAGGATACGTGTTCGATTCCTGTCGGAGGACGCATATTTTCTATGAAAATTTCTCGGACATTCAGGCCGGTAAATGCCGTTAATACTGTTTATTATAAACAGAGCATTTACTTAAATATTTGTATCTGCAAAAAAAAAAAGTATAAACATAGAAAATGTCTTAACACACACACACACACACACACACATATATATATATATATATATATATATATATATGTATTTGGTTGGATAGATGTGAGTTTGTGACGCTGGGTTTCACGCTTTAGCGATGGTCAGACAAAATATGTTAGCTCTATCTCTGATATTGAGCGCTTTCTAATATTACCGCGCATATAATATATAAATAATTATACATATATATATATATATATTTATTTATATTTATATACACACACTTATACATACACACACACACACACATACATACATACATACATACATATATATATATATATATATATATATATATATATATATATATATATATATATATGTGAGGTATATTTGATCATCAACCATTCAAACATAATTCATTGAATATGGCAAACGAGGAAAATATGATTAATTTTTTATTGAGTTTTTCTAGTTTTATTAATTTTTTTTTTACAGTTTAGTGCGTGTAAGACAGTGTAAAGATTGTCGGTAGTGTCTAAAAAATTTGGCACATTATTTTCGCTTTTGAAAATAAAAGAGTGTCAAATCGAATTCCTACCACCGCGTTCCTTTCGGAATAAAGGCTACGACTAATCAATCGGCATCACACAACTACATCTTAAAAAGGCCATCATGAAAAGACCACCCACCCTTGAAAATGGCTAAAGTGGTCAAAGGCACTGGTAACAATAGACAGGAGGACAAATGTATACTCCATTATACTCCATTATACTCCATTATTCTCAACAAAAGAAAAAAATCAAGAATATCATTAGAAAAATTCAATAAAAGTTTCATTAAATTTTATTTGTCATATTAAATGACGCATTCGGATTTCTAGACGCCCTGAGGAGCTGTGATGCAGTGAAACATTACTGTCAGAAAATTGCATATATATATATATATATATATATATATATATATTAATTAGATTAAAAAACAGATAACCTCAATGATCCATGATTATAATTTATTTCCCCAGAAAATATATTATATATATATATATATATATATATATATATATATATATATATATGGTGGACTCTCCGTCGTATTCGATGTATCAAGGTCAATCAGCTGAGTTCCTAGGAACAGACATCCCAGAGACCAGCACGTGAGATTTTATTATAGTGGTGAAAGCTTTGTGCAGAACCAACCACACTTTTTGAAGGGCCGAATACAGAGACCTGGTGCACTACGTACTAAGGTCCCCAAAGGACCCTCCGCAAGTTTTGAATTCAGAGTTGTCCTTATCCTAGACCAGTTGCCATCCAAGGCTATAGAATCGAGCCTGTCCTGCTATTTACCCATAGCTGGAGGGAGAAGAAATGGATTAATACCTTTCCCAAGGGTATTAGCACGTAAGTAATGGATTATATCAGTTATACATATATATATATATATATATATATATATATATATATATATATATATATATATATATATATGTATATGGGAAATTCAAATGGAAAATTATCTTTTTATGACATATTATGATAATGAAAATGATGGTAATATTACCATGATGACGGATAAGGTTTGTACGATAATTTAATTTTTTTTTTTTTGGTAAAATGCTTCAAATTTTATCCGCCTTCGTCACAAGTGAATGTAGAAAGGGAACCACCAAAACAATTATAATTCAAAAACTCTGCAATTACAAGAAAGCACATATTTGGAATTCTCGTAATTTGTTGAAGGAAAATAAACGAATATACACAGAAACACACACACACACACACGCACATACACACACAAATATATATATATATATATATATATATTTCTTTTATTTTCCTTCATACATACACACACACACACACACACACACACACACACACACATATATATATATATATATATATATATATATATATATATATATATATATATATATATATATATATATATATTCTTTTATTTTCCTTCATATATATATATATATATATATATATATATAAAGCGCATGGCTAGGCATAACTTTTGGACAGTTTTTACATATTTTGTGTTCAGAAAAGAAAAGACTTGTACAAACACAAGAATCGCAGTAACTTTGCACTTCTCAACGAAATTTATATTAAACAAAGATTGCTGCTCAAATACTCAGTCATATATATATATATATATATATATATATATATATATATATATATATATATATATATATATGGGTGGGTGTATGTGCATATTTCGGCAGCAATATATTCCATTATCTTTATCATGCATATATATTTATATCTATATCTATATCTATATGTGTGTGTGTATGTGTGTGTTTGTATGTGTGCGTTTGCGTATGTTTACGTGTGTGTGTCTCTGTATGTGTATGCGTGCGCGTGTGTATGTATTTGGTGGTGTGTAAAAGAGGGTTTTGCCCAACCCACGTACCAATTTCTGACCAAATGTCTGGATATTATCTATCTATCTATCTATCTATCAGAGAGAGAGAGAGAGAGAGAGAGAGAGAGAATGGGGGCGCCTTTCATCCGCTATATTTAAGACCTCTCTGATCGTTATGAAAAGATCTCCCGTATTTGTTCATGAGATCCCGGCCATGATTGAAAACGATCCCTCCAAGTAAATCAGGTCCATATCCAGTGAGGTAGTACTGCCCTTGTTCAAGAGGGTGGCTGCTGGAAAATCCAATGTCTGGCAACATGATTCTGCACCATGTCACACAAGCTGGCTGTCAGACAATTTCTGCGATCACATCACCCCTTATATTTGCTCACCTAACTCCTCAGACTGCACCCCCTTGATTATTATGTGTGACGCGCAGTTGAGCGAGAGACAACAAAAGTTCATGTAACACAAAAGACGAACTGAAAGCAATGGATTATGGCAGCATTGACCAACTTAAATAAGAAGACCGCCCAAAAGAGTTGTAGGAGATTCCGAAGTCGTCTGGGAACCGTCGTAGAAGCCAATGGCGATTTTATTGAATAAATTTACGCTTTAGTATTTCAAGACGTGTGTGCATAAATTTGGTAAATATATCTGTTAAAATACGATGTCTGTGTCATCCATTGCAATATATATATATATATATATATATATATATATATATATATATATGGACTCGATGAATTACTTAAACAAGGGCAGCTTGAGGTGGTGTAATGGTTAACAATCTTGTCTCCCTAGAACAATTAAGACTGAGTAGTGAGTACGGTCACCACTGGATGTCCCTTGATTTCGGTCTTGTGCCAATCTAAGCTACGCTTATATATATATATATATATATATATATATATATATATATATATATATATATATATATATATATAACACTTTCAAAGTAAAGCAAAATAACAGCGTCTGTTTCTAGTTTTTTTTACAATGAAAATTAGTGACATCTTCTCTTCTCTCTTAACTTCCTTCTCTCTTTTTTTCTCTATGGGTTTTTTCTTCGCTACCTCTTCGATTTCACTATATAACTTCCGTTAAGTTAACCGTTTAAATGTGTCAAAATCTGCTAACTCACTCATGTCTTCTCTCGCCCCTCACTTCCTCAATTTACATATGTTTAATACGGCCAGTCGAACGTGTGTAAATTTTCTTTTCATTTTTTGTTTGGAAGTAAAGTCTGATGATCCGCAGTCCTTTTAAAAGGGCTGTGGTGAAATAATTTATTACATGGAACCTTAAAGTGGTCTGTTTTTATTTATTATATATATATATATATATATATATATATATATATATATATATATATATATATATATATGTATGTATGTATGTATGTATGTATGTATGTATATATATATATATATATATATATATATACGTTTTTTTAATATTTTCAAGGTATAAATATTTTTCAAGCATCTGCAGCACGGCTTGATAACAAGATTCCCGAGTGCGACCTCGTATCCTATTTGTTATTCGATAATCTAGTGGTAAAGTTATAGATTTCAAACAGACATTAATAAAATAAAAATAAAGCAATAATTATGGATGCTTCCTAAGAATCCCTAAGAATCGAACCCGCCCCAAAGGATTAGATATACTAGTTTATATAGTATCACTATAATTCAGGTAACCATACAATGTAATTAAATTTAACAGAATCTTGCACGTAACCAATATAATTTCGCAGCTGTGAGACTTGAAGTGGATAGCTTTGGAAAGGATCTGTCAAAGAATTATTAAGTTAACATTAACGCCCATTTAAATTATATATATATATATATATATATATATATATATATATATATATATATATATATATATATATATATATATATATATATATATATATATATATATAAATACAACCACATCGTAATGATGGAGCATTTTTCTGGCTGGTATTTTAAGAAAAAAAAATCTCTGTCTTTTGTGAAATTATCGAAGCTGCAATTTATTTATTCATCTATTTCGAACAATCTTATCCGGGCGCAGGTTGAATTTGCTTCTTGGAGCATAGCCTTGGAGCAAATATGGCAGAATCCAGTGAGAATCGAACTCAATGCTCAATAGTAATGGTTAACCGGAACAAACCGCCAAGCATTACATCATAGCGAGGCGCCATTTGCATGCAGGAGTTCATGCTAAGCACAAGCCAATAATCGAATTTAACGTTTTTATGTTTACAAAAAAGAGTGAAGAAATAAAAGAAGAAATAGACGTTGACTATTGTTGTTTTTGTTGTTGTTGTTTTTGTTGTTCTCCTTCTTCGCATTATTATTATTATTATTATTATTATTATTATTATTATTATTATTAATGCGATCAAATTTTTAAATATTGTTCTTCATTGACATTTTTGCTAGAGTTGTTTCGATAAATTGTCTGAGGTGGAAGTGAATAGAATAGTTAAATGTTGGTTCCTAGTGATAAACTGTTTAAGTATTAGGTTGGTACAAAAATAATGACTTAATAATGTCGTTTTTTGACATTAAAAAATACGTCAAAAAACGACATTATTAAGTCATTATTTTTGCACCAACCTAATATATATATATATATATATATATATATATATATATATATATATATATATATATATATATATATATATATATATATATCTATATCAACAATTTACCAATACCTACACATTCTTTAGGATTTTGTTTTCAATACAGTTATATTCCCAAAAATATTCTTGTTATAAGGATATTATATATATATATATATATATATATATATATATATGAATTATATATATCAGATTTTATGTATACATATCGCATTGAAGTGTAAAACTGACACTCAACATGCAGTGCTGATTCCTGCATCACACTGACACTCTCTCAATATATATATATATATATATATATATATATATATATATATATATATATATATGAACATATATTTATATAACAAAATATGTATACAGATATATATATTTAAAATATACGCATAAATATCTATATATGATCCCAAGTCACACATATATATAACAATATATATATATATATATATATATATATATATATATATGTATGTATGTATGTATGTATATATGTATATATACATTTTTCCCACAACGATAGTATAACTCTAACTTTAATGATCATAGCTTTATTTTATTAGCATCAGCACTCAATGTCCGATATTATATATATATATATATTTATGAAGAAAATATATATCCATATATTTGCTTACACATATATGTATATATATATATATTTCTCTGTGTGTGTGTATATACGTTATTATGCGTATGTGTATGTTTCAACATATAAAAATCATGTTTACATACACATACATATATATATATGTATACATACATATATATATATATTTGTATATATATGTTTGTGTGTATATATATATTTATATATATTTATATGCATATAATTTAATGTAATACACAACCTCAATAACTTATTCGATTGTTTGAAAAATTTAATAAAAATTAAACAGTCAGACCTTGTCGGTTCTTTTTGATCAAACCTGTTTGCATATATATATATATATATATATATATATATATATATATATATATATATATATATATATATATATATATATATATATGTCTTCCTGTGCCGATAGCTGTCTGTGTTTGTGTGTGAGGGAATTCATTATTCATCCCCACATGCCCAAATACAAGATTGGGAGGTGAAGTTAGTTCATTTTGCAAATTAATATATGAGCTTCGTGTTCTCATTGGTTATGTCTCCATTTGCGGCTTTTAGTAACTTAAGAAAACGACCAAAAAAAAAATAAAAATAAAAAAAAATTGTCAAATAAAATAAAATTAAGTAAAAATGAACACTGATATTTATTAACAGTCAAAAAGTGCCAAAAAATATGGCGAAGCAACAAAGAACGTCTTTTACGAATTTTTTTTTTTAAAAAAAGAAAAAATTTAATTTAAATTTACGTCAAGTTGTACATTTTATGGAAATACACGGAGTTATGAAATTGTCAATGCGTAGACTATCACAGGAACACACAGACTCACACACAAAAATATATATGTATATCTGCAATTAATGCATTTTCATGCACATAGAATTCAGGCAAACAATTTTATTAAATTCAAGAGGTTACACACACGCACACACATATGTCTATTAAGTGATTATATGTATGTATATATATATATATATATATATATATATATATAATTATTTATAAATTATACATAGATAATAATGTTTTTCCTTAATGTATATAATATTTATATATATATACACTTATATATTCTATTTAACGTAGATCTAGTATATATATATACATATATATATATATATATATATATATATATTTTTATATATATATATATATATATATATATATATATTTTCAAGAGGATATAATTCATGTTCAGATGTGACAAACAGACCGAGAATATAATATAAGAGACTCAAACACTAATATTTCATCGTTATAATTTATTACATTGGATTCACGACCCAATATATATATATATATATATATATATATATATATATATATATATATATATATATATATATATATATATGTATGTATGTATGTATGCATGTATATATAAATTTACATTGAACACTGTTTTGTAAAAATAAAAATAGTCATAAGAACACCGGATTATACATTATAAATATATATATATTTTTTTTTTTTTTTTTTCAAGAGGATATAATTCATGTTCAGATGTGACAAACAGACCGAGAATATAATATAAGAGACTCAAACACTAATATTTCATCGTTATAATTTATTACATTGGATTCACGACCCAATATATATATATATATATATATATATATATATATATATATATATATATATATATATATATATATGTATGTATGTATGTATGTATGCATGTATATATAAATTTACATTGAACACTGTTTTGTAAAAATAAAAATAGTCATAAGAACACCGGATTATACATCTTACTGTTCTTTCTTTTTACTATAACATGTATATATATATATATATATATATATATATATATATATAGCATAGATCTGACATTTAATTCATTAATCAAGGGTCTATTTTTAATTCTGACCTTATTTCCCCCCCCCTCCTTTAACTTTCGGAAAAGAAGGTAAAACTTTGTTTTTAATGGAGACCCATATTGATCTAGACGTTCTGTTTTTTTATTAAACAACTTCTATTTATTTTCGCATACCGGCCCAAATGTTCGAGATTTCCCCTGAAAGAAAAATATGCTTTTTCTGACAGGATTCGAATATGAGTTTCCCTTTGCAGGAACAACCGTCGTGATCCGACTTGCTCTTGAAACATACTGTTTAATAAATAGGTAGCTTTATATACATATTTGTAAACACACACAGACACACACACACACATATATATATATATATATATATTAGCAGGTTTCGCTCGCTCGTTATCTGGTAAATTTTCTAGAAAAAATTGTTTTTCTCTAGCATTAATATCCACTATTTATGAAATGTTGAAGTGGTTGTGGACGTTCAATATATTTGTTCAAAGAATATGACGGTAAAGACAGGAGAAATTAATTGGTTGGGTGTGGGGCAGGCTTCTTATAGTTAAGGAAAGTTTTACAAATAGATGCCAACTTGTTGAAGACCAAGTAAAATGCAAATTTCAAACAATTTGCTGCACTAAGACAATATTCCTAACCAGAAATGATTTTTTTTATATGTAAATCAGAACAATCCTTGAATAAATAATAGAACAGTAATGAAGGACAGTTAATTAATGAAATATCCTTTTTTAAAATCAATATGCAAATTAAAACCTGAAAAGTGATATCGTGTAGAAGTAGATAATATATAAGACAGGTATTGAGCTTTCAGCTTGTAAATTACTAGACTTGCTTCGACAATTAGTTGGAGATTCGTCTCCAGCTAAGCTAGTCGAACTCTCTGCCTTCGGGCAGAGAGGAACCTATACGAGGTTATACCGAAGAGCAGAGTCTCGTCTGGGGTGGTAGACAGCTATCCGACCCCGTATTTTACGGGATCTACCGGGAATTTTTACCCGAGCCTACGGGCTCGAATACCCTACGTTAAATTCGGTCTTGTGCCACATCTGACCGCGTGGGGCGGTTGGCAAAAATCCTAGTAAATTACTATAAAGTAGAGTAAACCAGTCTCTCTCTTTATCTCTGTCTGTCTGTCTGTCTGTCTCTCTCTCTCGAGAGAGAGAGTGGTTTGTAACACATTATTTATCATCACTCAGGAACGACTCCGTTGAAGGGCAGAGTCAGAACTGAGGAAAATTATATTGAGAGGTGCCCAGCCCTGGGGAACTGTTGCAGTAGAGAGAGGGATCGGTGCTCGTACCGAGGCCAGCGCAACCGACGGTTGTGGGCAATTTTTGTTCCTTGCTCAGGTCCCCACCTTAAAAATGACCTTGTGACACAACTCGCTTTAGTGGGGAGACAGAGTAAATACCTACTATAAAGTAAAGTTGGGACCTTTTGACCTCAAAATTCGTGGAAGAATTGAGCTCCTATTTCGTATTTATTCATATATATATATATATATATATATATATATATATATATATATTGTATTTTGGGTTGCAATCCTTCTTTGATAAAAGTTCCATTAAAGATGACTGACTGGGCACTGCGATTACGCATTTTATTTATTTTTTCTTGTGTTCGTATAAGTGTCATCTATTCTGGACATAAGATGTGTAAAAGTTGTTCAAATAATCTCCATATCCAGTCCAGCGAGTCCAGCCACATATGAGGAGGAATTATATTTTTATTTTTAGCTGAATGTGTGGATTTTATTTTTATGTATGTAACTAGATTTATAGTAGATGTTTCTATTTCCCAAACGCAGTTAGCAGATTGTGGTCGTGTTCATCGCTGATGTTACTGACTGCTGGCTTTTTCTTTTTTTATTCTTAGTACTCCCATTATTTTTACTCTTCTTTTACATATGGATGAAGCCATTAAATTTCCATCTTATACAACAAAGGAACCCAAGAAAAAGTAAATAAAAAGCTTAATCAATCCTCTACAATGAAACTTGTACTTGCTATATATATATATATATATATATATATATATTATCAGCAATTCCTATTCTGTAAAAGTTGTAGAGGATTGATTAAGCTTTTTATTGTTCATTTTTAATGTTCACTTATATATATGTATGTATATATATATATATATATATATATATATATATATATATATATATATATATATATATATATGTATATATATATATATATATGTATATACATATATATATATATATATATATATATAAATAATATAATATAATATAATATATATATAAATAAAAATAAAAAAATAAAAATAATTATAATTTAAGCTCTACTTATGTATGGAGCACTGTTTTTTAAAAATAAAAACAAAAATACTAAAGAACTCCGGATTATTTACCTAACGTGTCCTTTCCTATTTTTCTACATACTTGCATATAAATATATATATATATATATATATATATATATATATATATATATATATGTGTGTGTGTGTGTGTGTGTGTACCACAGTAACATACATACAATGATGCTGATACAGATTTATGAATATGTTTACATGTCAAGACTACCTATCTATCTATATGTCTGTCTTCCCGTGTGTGTGTGTGTGTGTGGAAATGTTTGCGTGTGTGTGCGTGCGCGCGCTCGCGCGTGTGTGCAGATTCTCGGTTCTTTTGCCTGTATTCATATATAATATCAAATGAAAAAATAGCGGTAAATATTATGCCTACTTAAACATCTATATGCAGGGATATAGGATTTAAATCCGTCTCGTGTCGAAAATGTATCGTTCCAATTTACACTAGAGTGTTTTTTTTTTAATTTATGCAAACATAATGTATATATATATATATATATATATATATATATATATATATATATATATATATAGACACACACACTCACGTATGTATATATATTAGATATATAGATGCATAAATATAGAAGTTGTGCGCTATTTAATATATATCAGAATGAGGAGAGGGAAATTTAGAATTTTTTTATAAACATATATATATATATATATATATATATATATATATATACGTATTGATGTATATATATATATATATATATATATATATATATATATATATATATTTATATATATATATCCTCTGTTAATTTCCTTTACATTTAATGAATTTATTTAGTTTATATATATATTTAATTTTTATTCATAAATATTGTCTTCTGTACTGCTTAGATCGGAGAAATTTTCATATATATATATATATATATATATATATATATATATATATATAATAAAAAGGCTTAAACACTAATAATCCATGGTCATAATTTATTCCATTGGAATCGTAATGGAATGTGTATATATGCACGTGGATTTTGCATATATATGTATATTTACCACTAATATTATCTATCTATCTATCTATCTATCTATATATATATATATATATATATATATATATATATATATATATATATATATATATATTTACTAACGATTAGAAATCAGCCCAGTGAAAAAGAATATTTATTTTAAATTTAGACAAAAATGTTAATTGTCTGCCTATCTATCTATCTATCTATCTATCTCATTCTCTTTGTTATCTATATATCTCGCTAGCTAGCACTATTGAACACTATAAGGAAGACATTGTTGATGACAGAGGGCAAAGGGAGCGTCGATTCATGCCTTTCTTAAGTGCATTAGACCTATGTAAAAAAAAAAGTTCCTTAGAAATCTGAACTCTTTTTGTCGACCGTTTAAACGTAACGATATTTCACACCTCGTCATGTCAACCTGAATATGTGTAATACCTATAAGACGCATAAATCGTATTTCCCGCCATATATGGCGCACTTTTCGCTGCTTATTCGTTTACTAGTTCGAGACAGACACCTAAACGACCCTATTTGATAGATGAATCGCCTGGAGACCTCAAATGAAATATAGCTGATTGTAAAGATTAAAATATGTTGTTTTTTTTTCTGTGATGCCAGATACCTTCAGGACGTACGGATGCGGGAGTGCACAAACAATAATTTTTCTACCTGTGCATTGTCCCGCATTCTTCGGAAAGATAGTGGAACAGTTTCTTGTTGCTTTCCTATCGTTTAGAATTTCCCTTCTCTTAGACCAGTTGCCAACCAAGGCTACAGAGCCTTATCTCTATTTAAGCCATAGCCGGGCTTATATGAACATTATTTGAAAATAATTGTTCGAAAAAAATTATTCGGAAAATACTTATTCGAATTGTAAATTGTTTGAATGAAAATTAATCGAAAGGAAAATTATACCAAATGAGAAGTCTCCGAAATGCAAAATACTTTATTGCAATAAAAATGTAAAAATTAAAAGAGGAAATAAATACATTATAATTATTCGAAATACAAATATCGTTAATAAAACAATTTAGTAAGAAAAAATCCTTATAACCTTAAGTTATATGATATTGCATGCAAATAGTCAACTACTGAAGAGTACTCGTTAAAGAATGCTATTAATTTTTTAAGCTTGCCATTTACGTCGCTGTATTTCTTGACGCTCTTAATATTTTGATAACCTGCTCTTACTTTTGCAATATGAATTTCTTGCAAGTCCTGTTTTCTTTTAAGAACGTCTTAGAATTTCCATATTGTGGGATGATGGGATGACACTTGCTGCAAAAAAATCCTATACCAGCCTTCAAGGGCGCTATTAGTTCTAGGAAAATTAGCATTGACTCTCTCAAAGCAAGATCACATACTTATTTCAAACATAGGTATTTCGAATAATTATCATTTAGTAAAATTGTCCTTTCGATTAATTTTCATCCAAACATTTTACAATTCGATTAAATGTTTTTCGAATAATTGTTTTCAAATAATTCTTTACGAACAATTATTTTCGAATAATTTTCTCGATACGATAGCTGATGGTTGATGAGTAAAAAAAGATGAATTTAATCCTTTTCCAAGATGCGAAAGTGAAGGCAACAAGCAAGGCCA
>OZ010588.1:29080291-29082791 GCA_963932145.1 Acanthosepion lycidas | reverse complement strand
TAAATTAAAAGCATTAGTTATGTTTCATCTACAAGCGAATTTTGGAATAACTTATTTTTAAATTAACTGAGTTTTAAATGCACATATAAATTCATAATTTCTTGTTTCCAAGGATACAGAGAAATCCAATCATTTAGACAGGGGCGGTAGCGTGTTTTATCAACTATTGTTGTATCAATTACGAGTTACGTTCGAAAAAGAGGTTAAGTTTGGGGAGGGTAGGGGTGCATTTTTCAACGAATTTTGACATACGTTCAACGCATGTCATCTTTTTTTTCTTTTTTTTTTTTTATTAACGGCAAAAAGTTTTTCGGCATTTTTTCTATTGAAGTTCATACTTGTATAATAAAGATTTTTTCTAAAAGAGGTGTTGGATTAGAATAAGTTATACTGAACTACACTTTTAAACTACAATTTTAAACCATATTTTAAATCATGTTAATTTATAATATTTATGCTCCGTAAATTTACATTGATCAGTGTTTTGTAAAAATAAAAATATCAATAAGAACACCGGATTAAATTATATATCTTACTGTTCTATCTTTTTATTATAATATATATATATATATATATATATATATATATATATATATATATATATATATATATATATATATATATATATATATATATATATATATATATATATATATTCAAAGGTTATTTTTAGTTGATACCCGTGTTTGAATAGTCACCCTTTTTAACCAGTGTGTAGTAAATATCAGGGTTGGAACCTGCATTCAGCTTTAAAGGAAAAGCCGTGGTCCGAGATAGATCAACGGCGGATTGAGTGGTGATTTTTCGTACAAAGCGTGATGCAAGTTCGAACCTTACCAGAGAGCAAATTTTGTTTAGTAAGTTTTCTACACGTTGATATCCACAAAAAAAAACAAAAAAACTTGAAGGAGTAAAAAAATTTCATTAATTCTTTAGAAAACAATATATATATATATATATAATTATTTATTTTTAAAGAAAAAAAAAATTTATAACATAAATATGTTATAAAATCACTACAAAAATAGCCATTTTGTTTCAACACCTTCGGTGTCTTATCAACCGAAGGTGTTGAAACAAAATGGCTATTTTTGTAGTGATTTTATAACATATTTATGTTATAAATTTTTTTTTTTCTTTAAAAATAAATAATTATATCTGCTCTACTTTGTATTGAGCACTCTTTTAAGAATAGTAATTGTTGGTTATTGGAATTCATTCCATATACACCAATCATATACTTGTATATATATATATATATATATATATATATATATATATATATATATATATATATATATATATATATGCGCATACATTATCTATGTATATATTATATATCGCTACTGTGTATATATATATATGAACTTGTGTGAGAGTGTATTCAACATCTGTGTTTCTCTTACTTCTCTTGTTTAAGAAATGCGTTTGATATGTGTTCACATATAAGTATGTATGCATATATATATATATATATATATGTATGTATGTATGTGCACATAAATCTATTTACATTATTCGGAATATTGTTCTCATCTTATTTATATTTATATATTTAATATTTATATTTATCACAACGTTTTCGGCCGTTGTACGCTCCGGCCTTCTTAATGCCGAACTGAAACCTCTATTTCGCTCGCTGGGGTAGACTTCTGTTAATTCACCTCCCCAAGTTCGCCACTACCTTATCCAGGTATTGAACTCACACTGTCACCAGATCTAACCAACGCCTTATCCACTATTCCACTATGCCATGTGTCCATAAAGATAATCTGTGTATGAATTTCGGGGACATATAAACCTAATGTCTTCAGCCTCATTTTTTTTACCAGTGCTCATATTGCAATTTTCGTTGTTATTATTGCTTTTCACTGGCACTCCTTATTACTGGTTCCCATATTGTATACATTTCTATGCTTGAAATATAGACAATCACATAAAACTGTATATATTTACATATGTAATCGTTGTACATTTAGCCAACAATCCCTCTTTTATACAAGTTTTATAAGAGACGGTTGACGTTCCATTGAGTTTAAGCTTTTTTATTAAGTTTTTTTTACATTTTACAAGTACTTTCTTTTGGATATATAGTGTGTAAAAACTGTTGAAATATTCTTTATATCTTTATATATATATATATATATATATATATATATATATATATATAATTATTTATTTAAAAATAAGATTCCAACACGCTACATAAGAGTTCTCATGTTATATATATATATATGTAAATAGAGATATAGAGCGATCAGGAGAGCGAGAAAGGGATAGATGAATACATTGTGATATATAGACTTTAATAGACACTGATAGATAGATAGATAGATAGATAGATAGATAGATAGATAGATAGATATTAACAGAATGAGATAGATAGATATTAACAGAATGAGATAGATAGATAGATAGATATTAACAGAATGAGATAGATAGATAGATCGATAATGAACATAATGAGATAGATAGATAGATATTAACAGAATGAGATAGA
>OZ010588.1:29065291-29072791 GCA_963932145.1 Acanthosepion lycidas | reverse complement strand
CTCTACAAACGATTGTCCCGTTTACAGGGTAAACCTTACTGCATATATATATATATATATATATATATATATATATATATATATATGATGAAGTAGATACTAATACCCGCACTCATAAACACTTTTTTTACATCAGCAATTTGGCTGCCTTAAAAACTACGTCATATTTTCAGATACCAAACGAATGCCTTTTTTTTCAGTTTAATTGGCGCTAACAGTCTGCTTATTAAATCAGCCCTGCTTTAAAAAAATGTATTATTTTTTTAACAGCCGTATATACTCGCGTAACATGCGACATTTGAAGACCTAATTTTGAAGGCAATTTAACTACATTAAATGGATATATATTAGGTTGGTGCAAAAATAATGACGTAATGATGTCGTTTTGTGACGTATTTTTTAACGTCAAAAAACGACATTATTACGTCATTATTTTTGCACCAACCTAATAATTTAGTCAACGGCGTAGAGAGGGCCAGCAGTACATACGCTAATTTTATATCTCGTGTATGATGCGACCCCGCTTAAAATTAGATTCATAATTAGATCTTTACAAATCGTATTATACGCGAGTATATACGGTAATTATTTCACTTTTATATAAAAGTAAAAATGTTAGATTGATCAACGTTTCTTATTTATTCTTTATTTTTTTAATTCTGTCAGATTCAGCTCCATATTTGATCCCAAATCATATTCATGCACGCACACGCACACACAAACACAGATACATACGTGCATAGATACATACATATATATACACGCACGCACACACACACACATATATATATATATATATGTATATCTATCTATCTATCTATCTATCTATCTATCTATCTATCTATATATATATATATATATATATATATATATATATATATATATATATATATATGTATGTATGTATGTATGTATATATATGTATGTATGTATGTATGTATGTATGTATTTATTTATTTATTTATTTATTTCGGGCAAACACAATTATTTATCTTAGCCATCAAAACCCTGATGATGATATTCGAAAAATATCGAAACTACACGAGAAAAATAAAAATGAATAAATGTTACCAAAGCGCCTTTCTTGCTGTCTTTTATTATGGAACAAGAAAGCTTATAATTCAATGAAAAATATGCTGACACTATATATATATATATATATATATATATATATATATATATATTAAGAAATGGACAATGTCCGACAATTTATTTATTAAAGACATTTTTATGTTTAACGTTCTTTTTATAGATACAAGTATTTAAGTAAATGCTCTGTTTATAATAAACAGTATTAAATAACATTTACCGGCCTGAATGTCCGAGAAATTTTCATAGAAAATATTCGTCTTATACTATGAAAATTTCTCGGACATTCAGGCCGGTAAATGTTATTTAATACTGTTTATTATAAACAGAGCATTTACTTAAATACTTGTATCTATAAAAAGAACGTTAAACATAAAAATGTCTTTAATAAATATATATTGTTACTTGTATATATTACGCCTCTCAGATATTCTTTTAAAGATGTATTTCTCCGCGTACTTGAAAAACAAAAAAAAAAAAAATCATATCTCTGAAAATTAAAAAGAAAAATACGTCCTCAGAAAATTTAGCAGTTATTAAACTCCCCCCACTACTTCAACTATTTCTGTTATTTGTCAAGTACATAATTGCCTTTTACAGATGATTGTTTTCACGCTTAGTATTTTAGCATATATTCGCGGGGTGATGTAGCAGCAAACCCCGGAGCAAGTTAAAACATTTGAGAAATGGAAGAGAAATTTCTCCCGGCCAACATCTGCGAATCTATTTATTCCTATAATATGGATGTGTCAGTTACATCACGAACAGGTGGCCGAATCGGTTCAACATGAACAGCAGCCATTTGATTTAACTCCTTGTATATTTTTAAATTGGTTCATTTTTTTTTTTTTTTTTTTTTTTAAGCATTTTCTTCACGTCCGCTTCTTTGAGTTCCTTTAATGGCTACGTTTAATTTTAATTATTTTTTTTTTTTTGTTCTATCGTTTAAAAGAAAGAAAAAAAACTCCCAAAAAACGGCATCTTCCGAGATAAAAACGGACTCGCCCACACGAATATTCAGGGTGGTGTTTTTGCTGGTTAAAAATACTGGCTATTTTTTTTTTATCTATCTATCTATCTATCTATCTATCTATCTATCTATCTATCTATCTATCTATCTATCTATCTATCTATCTATCTATTAGGTTGGTGCAAAAATAATAGCGTAATAATGTCGTTTTTTGACGTATTTTTAACGTCAAAAAACGACTTTATTACGTCATTATTTTTGCACCAACCTAATATCTATCTATCTATCTATCTATCTATCTATCTATCTATCTATCTATCTATCTATCTATCACAGTTTGTTCATATCTACGTCAGTCTATTTAATTCGCCCACTTTTAGTTCGAATCGAATTTGTTAATAAGCTTTTTCATAATTCTTTTGGTATCTATCTATCTATCTATCTATCTATCTATCTATCTATCTATCGCATGTTGTTCACATCTATCTATCTATCTATCTATCTATCTATCTATCTATCTATCTAAAGATCTATCTATCTATCTATCTATCTATCTATCTATCTATCTATCTATCTACCGCAGTTTGTTTATATCTACGTCATTCTCTCTAATTCTACCACATTTAGTTCGAATCGAATTTGTTAATATGCTTTTTCATAAATCCTTTGGCATCTGTCTATCTATTCATCTATCTGTCTGTCTGTTTGTCCCGTTGCGGATGTAGGGTGGAGCAAACTGGGCACGTGCCCTGCGCTCTACATCTCAAGAAAATCATCGTTTTAATTTCCAGCATTATTTAAAATAATGAATGTGTTCTAAATAATACTTATTTAAAACAACCTTTAAAAAAATAATGCTTATTTTAATATTATCTTAATTTCTTCATATCTATCTATCTATCTATCTATCTATCTATCTATCTATCTCAATACGTTCATATCTATCTATCCACACACACACACACATATATATATATATATATATATATATATATATATATATATATATATATATATATATATCTTCATTTAAATTTGTATATAGAAAACACGACAGTTTTTAAATTTTTATAAATGGAAACATTTCATGAAAGTAGACTTGATTGAAAATAGATTTGATATTCAAGGCTTCATCAAAACGAATGAATGAATGCATTTGTGTGTATACTTAATTCTTTAGAAATATATATATATATTATATATATATGTGTGTGTTTCTTTCTTTCTCCGTTTTATATTACCTGAGAGTTCGTTTAATTATCTATTCCTTACGTAACTACATCCCTCGTTTATTCTCAGATTCAATCAAAACGCTCGCACAAAATTACTATTCACCTCTCACTCTCCTTCGCTATATATATATATATATATATATATATGTGTGTGTGTGTGTGTGTGTGTGTGTATATATATATTTGGTTTGTGCACGCACGCATGTGTGTGTGTGTACCAGACAAAAACGCTAACAGCGAAGACTGCTTTTTAATAATTCATTATTTTTTAATAATTTATAGATTATGACTATTTTAGTCAATATGCTGAATATATTCACACACACACGTACGCTCATAAAAAAGGAAATATATATATATATATATATATATATATATATATAGGACAAAAGAAAATAAGACCGTATAAAATAAAAACACATAATTGTTCGAAAAGCTTTAAAAGATGTGAGCCAAAAAGGCCAGACCAAAAAAGACAAACAACGAAAAAAAAAAAAAAAAAAAGGAAAGAAAAAGGAAAACTTGAAGGGAAAACCATCATTGAACAATACTTACCTTACTGAGACTGTAGTTAACCACGCAACCAAAAGGGGAATAGCAAATATGAATGTTAACACAGGCCTACTAATGCAAAGAGTCTACTACTCCGTACTGTCAACTGTCGAAGTGTTAGTAGTTGCACTGGCTACTCTGGTGGCAGTTGAAGCAGTAGCAGCAGCCCGGGTTGCCGGTATGCCGGTCCGTTGCTGGCTACATAGCAGTAGGGGCGTTACCTCGAAAGCACACTTCTTCACACAAGCATAATAGCAGCGATAGTCGGGGTATTCACGAGAGAAGAAAAGAATATACACGCAAATACTGGAACAAGAAGTGCATATACACCGAGCTTATCAGTCAATTGAAATATAGATTTCGTTTTTTTTTTTTGTTTTTTTTTGTTCACATATATGTGAGTATCGGTGCAGAATTCTTCCTCGCACTCACACTCTTATTGTGTCTCGCCTTATCTATCTATCTATCTATCTATCTATCTATCTATCTATCCCAAGTTTTTTCGTATTTTTTTCATTCTTTTCCTATGTGTGCATATATCTCACTCTTTTCGTCTCTCTCTCTCTCTCTCTCTCTCTCTCTATATATATATATATATATATATATATATATATATATATATATATATATTATACATATATATCTCGTTCTGTTCGTATCCTTCTTAATCTGTTCACATCTATCTATCTCAATTTTTCGTATTTTTCTCTCTCTTTTCGTATATATGCATCTATCTCACTCTTTTCGTCTCTCTCTCTCTCTCTCTCTCTCTCTCTCTCTCTCTCTATATATATATATATATATATATATATATGTATTGTTCTGTTCACATCGTTCTTAATCTGTTCACATCTATCTATCTATCTATCTATCTATCTATCTCATTCTTGTCGTATATATGTATCTGTCTATCTTCAAACTCTCTTTCTCTCTCTCTCTCTCTCTCTCTCTATATATATATATATATATATATATATATATATATATATATATATATATATCGTTCAGTTTACATCTGTTTTAATGTGTTCACACCTATCTATCTATCTGGATTATTTCATATCTATTTATGATAAATATATAAATCGGAAATTTTCTATTTTTGACACGTTTCGTCGAGGAACCGGTATCATATGGAAAAGAATTTTATTTCACAGACAAAATCTTCATTCTACATTACGCTAGACAAAAGGGAATTTCACGTTAATGTGTCTCTTGTTAATTCATTTCGTAATTCATTCTATCTATCTATCTATCTATCTCATTCTGTTCACTATCTATCTCATTCTGTACACTATCTATCTATCTATCTATCTATCTATCTATCTATCTATCTATTTATCTCAGTTCATTTTTATCTATCTATCTATCTATCTATCTATCTATCTATCTATCTATCTATCTATCTATCTCTGTTCATTTCTTTCTTTCTTTCTATCTATCTATCTATCTATCTATCTATCTCATTCTGTTCACTATCTATCTCATTCTGTACACTATCTATCTATCTATCTATCTATCTATCTATCTATCTATCTATCTATCTATCTATCTATCTATCTATCTATCTCTGTCCATTTCTTTCTTTCTTTCTATCTATCTATCTATCTATCTCTGTTCATTTCTTTCTTTCTATCTATCTATCTATCTCAGTTCATTTTTATCTATCTATCTATCTATCTATCTATCTATCTATCTATCTATCTATCTCTGTTCATTTCTTTCTATCTATCTATCTATCTATCTCATTCTGTACACTGTCTATCTATCTATCTATCTATCTATCTATCTATCTCAGTTCATTTTTATCTATCTATCTATCTAACTATCTATCTATCTATCTCTGTTCATTTCTTTCTTTCTTTCTTTCTTTCTATCTATCTATCTATCTATCTATCTATCTATCTATCTATCTATCTACCTATCTATCTATCTAAACCTGTTTATATTTATATATCGTAATATAAAAAAAAATCTATTTTGACATATTTTGTCGATGAACTATTGTCAGCACAAAAATAATAAAATTTTTTCGATATTAACGGAATAAAATGGGATTCATTATATTCTTGAAGTAAAAATATTTTTCTTGTCTTTTTTGTGATTCCGGGTCAGCAGCGAAACATGCCAAAATAGATGTTGCCTAATTGTCTTATATTTACCATTGCATTGGATTCTCATCCAAATTTGTTCATATCTATCTATCTATCTATCTATCTATCTATCTATCTATCTATCTATAAATCTGTTCTCATTTGTGTTTGTGTGTTTCTATTTGCGTGAAAATTGGTAACATTGCTATTTAATACATTTATAAATGTATTCGTTCTTTGAAATAAAGAGTTGTTCTATTTAATGTCGTTATACCATAGGTTGGGAGCAGACCTCCTGCATATGGATAAAAAATTAATTCAATAAGTATAAAACAATAGAAACGAGCGTAAGGCAAGGATGTGTCTTCTCGCCAGACTTATTCAGCATATACAGCAAGGCAATCCTGAGAGAATGAAAGGTGCCACCAGAATTCATTATTGGCAGCCACAATGTTAACCCTCTAAGGTATGCAGATGACACAGTGTTGATAGCAGGCACAGAAAGGAAACTACAAGAACACCTACAGAAGTTAGAGAAGGAAAGCGAGAAGAAAGGACTAAGCATCAATTGTTACAAGACAGAATGCTTGGTTGTTGACAAAACGGAACATCCAAGATGCGATTTACAAATTGGGGAGGTCAAAATCAAGCAAGTACAATTTAAATATCTAGAAAGTTTTTCAACAGAAGACGAAAAATGCGACATCAAAATCAGAAGGCGAATTGCGAAAAAGATGTTTTCCAAAATCTAAGCAAAGTATTAAGAAACAGGAAGATTTCGTCATAAACTGTTATATATTGTACCTATGGTCACTAATGCAAATGGGGGTAATATGCTGTATAAGTAGTCCACCACTAGCAGTGGTTTACCTACTTCACGCCGCTGGCGAGTATTGTATATGGTTGATGTTATAAAGATTACCATTTAATTTCCAACCTCCATTTTGATTATTCTTCATTCAGTAACCCAATCTATGCTACAACAACCAACTTTTTTTTTTTTTTTTTTTTTTTTTTACTAAAGTTCACTAAGACTCAAAAGCCATTCAAGGTAAAGGATTGTCGCGTGAGGTAAGTGATATGAATGTAGGAAAATATATAACGAAGTGAAAATAACTCATTTACAGTTAAATTTAAATATTTAAAAGAGTGAAAAGTTTAAAAATATTATATACCGTACCTATGAACATTAATGATTATGTCCCAATCCTGATAAATACGTCGGACACTATTGTAAGTAGGGATAATCTGTTGTCTATGTAGTCAAACAGTGGTTTACCTACTTCACGCCGCTGGCGAGTAATGTATTTTGTTGATGTTATAAAGATTACCATTTCATTTCCAACCTCTGTTTTGGTTATTCCTCATTCAGTAACCTTTTCTAGGTTGCAACAGAAACAAAGAAGAGAGTACTGAACTGTTATGTAATATCAGCTCTCCTGTATGAAATGAAGAAACTTGAGGCAACAGAAATGTGGAGCTACAGAAGGATGCTGAGAATAACATAGACTGAACATCTGAGCAATGACGAAGAGAAAATGGAAAAAAAATAGACGCTTAAAGT
>OZ010588.1:29035291-29060291 GCA_963932145.1 Acanthosepion lycidas | reverse complement strand
GCACGCTGTACTCCTTGGCATTCGTACCGGAAGCTTCAATACAAATATTTTTAATTGCTTGGGTGTTAATCTGAGGGCAGTGCAGAGCATTCGGAAAGAGTTAGATGAGTCTAATGATGATTACGAAGGTACAGCAGCTCGGAAAACTCACTCTGATCGTTCTGATAAGAAAAGAACTTCTGAATCTGTTTGTGAGGGTCTCAGAATCAACACTGAATCAACACTGAGGGCTACATGGAAGACACAGAGCTGCCGTATGTAAGACCCTACGGGACTCTGCACCAAGCCACACAAGCAGAAGAACCAGTCATGGCTGTCAGCCAATTTCTGCGACCACTTCCATCGCTTGAATCTAGCCACCTAACTCCCCAGACTGCAACCTCCTTGCTCATTATGTGTGGTGTGCAGTTGAGCCAGAGACCAACAAAACACATTGTAACACCAAAGATGCAGGCAATAATAATGGCAACATTCAACAACTTAAACAAGGAGACCATCCAGAATAGTTGCAGAAGATTTTGAAATTGTCTGGAGGTCATTGTTGAAGCCAATGAAGATTTTATTGAAAGAACTTCCTCTTTAGTATTTCAAGATATTATTGTGTAAGCATATCAGTTAAAATGAAATGTCCGTGTTATTTTCATTTTTGCGTAATTTAAAGACAATTTAGTCATCGCACCCTATATATATATATATATTGCCCACGAATATTATATATATATATATATATATATATATATATATATATATGAGTGTGTGTATGTATGTATGTATGTTATTTTCATTTTTGCGTAATTTAAAGACAATTTAGTCATTGCACCATATATATATATATATATATATATATATATATATATATATATATATATATATATTAGTTTGGTGCAAAAATAATGTCGTTTTCTCACATATGTTACTATGTGAGAAAATTATTTTTGCACCAACCTAATATATATATATATATATATATATATATATATATATATATATATATATATATATACACACATATATATATATTTGTGTGTGTGCATGCACATATATATATATATATATATATATATATATATATATATATATATACACACACATATATATAAACGCTGTAATATATATATATATATATATATATATATATATATAGATAGATAGATAGATAGATAGATAGATAGGTGGTGGTAAAACAATAATAATAATAAGAGTATATGTATGTAAAAAGTTAGTGTGTGTGTGAGTGAGTGTGTGTGTGTGTAGTTTGTGTGCTAGCCACTCAGAAAATAATGCCTACTATTTTTTTACCCCATAATATTCAACAGGTCTTGAGAGCACAATAAAACCGTTCCATACGCCTCCCTATTACGTATCGGGATTAACAATGGCTTTACGTTTTCAATTTTGTGGATTGACAGCTGTGCAGTGCCGGGTGTCACGCCTCTCGTTGTCGCCACTGAAAAAACAAAGATATTGCCGAATGCCTAACTGTGTTCACATGCACAGTTTGGACTCCATAAATGTTCATTATACGTCAAAACGATTCAATTTTTTTTTTCACGCATGACATTCCACAGTTATGTTCGCAGTTTTATGTCCTACGCCATTTTAACGAGCAGCCATGTTTAACCAGGCAAAAAAGAATCCATGGATTATTGGCGGGAAGGTGAAACATCCGCCTCGGGCATCTTGATTAAATGTAGATATGATAAAAGATATAGCACATAGAAGATATTACTGCCCGAGCTGGCTGTAAGTGCATATATATATATATATATATATATATATATATATATATATATATATATATATATATATATATATATATATATATATATGGCATCTTGGTGCAGTGTAATAGTTAGCAAGCTTATCTAGCTAGAACAATTGCGGCTGAGTAGTGAATTCGATCCTCACTGGTCGCCTCCTACTTCTGCTACATCTAAATTACCTTTGGAAAATCACTATATATATATATATATATATATATATATATATATATATATATATATATATATATATATATAAAAATCACTATATATGTATATTATCGGTTAATGGGTAAATAATAGGTAAATATTATATATATAAATATATATACATACATATAATTGGGTTAATGGGTAAATAATAAAATGTTATTTTATGTATATTAAAAAGCTGTTTGAAAATTATTAATAATAGACCAGTATTTATACATAAGGAAAAAAATATATAAATTATCTATCTATCTATCTATCTATCTATCTATATATATATATATATATATATATATATATATATATATATATTTATGTGGCTGTATTTATGTATATATAAATATATATATAGTATATATACTTATATATGAATAATAAAATCATACTTATCTAAACTATTAACGATTCTTCTTTAAACCTATCTATTATCAGGTTTATCTACCTTATTATTATTATTATTATTATTATTATTATTATTATCATTATATATATATATATATATATATATATATATATATATATATATATATATTATCCTTTACCATGAGCACAAGTCGCGGTTGCATGCACAAAATCATCAAACTCCGAATCGTGCTGACGGTGAGTATATATATATATTCATTAATATCTACTTAATAGCTCTCTTGTATTGCATCGAACACTTTTTTTATTAACATCGACAGTATATGCTCAATATATATGTACGTATATATATATATATATATATATATATATATATATATATATATATATATATATATATATATATATATATATTTAAATACTATATGCTAAATATTTGAAATCTCTCCTTGGATTTCGAAGAATCGTTAAAATATTGAAGGTTGCGTGTATTTTTCAAAACTAATTCACAAGCTCATTTCAGCTCAGAGCGACTGAAACATTTTATCATATATTGATTAATAATAATAATAATAACAATAATAATAATAATAATAATGATCGGTTAACTCCTTATTGATATAGCAGTACCTGCAGACTGCAATGTATCTTTGAAGCTCTTCAAAAAGCTATCAAAATACAAGGACCTTGAAATCGAAATCTCAAAAATATGGCACATGGGAACATCAACAATCCCTGTTGTAGTTGGAGCCCTCGGATTGGTTGGTAGAGATTCCAGTAGACTAACTGAAGGGATTCCTGGAAGTCTATGCCTTAAAGAAGTACAAAACATTGTTCTCACGAGTACAGCCCACATCTTACGAAGGGCTTTGCCTATGTAATTTTTTTTTTTTTTTTTGTCGTTTAAAACGTCATGATGCCATTTCTAACCTTAGGTCCTTGGGCGGGACCCGGAAAGTACACATCAGAAATCAAAGGAAATAAAATAATAATAATTATTATTATTATTATTATTATTATTAGGTTGGTGCAAAAATAATGAAGTAATAATGTCGTTTTTTGACGTTAAAAATACGTCAAAAAACGACATTATTACGTCATTATTTTTGCGCCAACCTAATATCATTATTATTATTATTATTATTATTATTATTATTATAATAATGAGATTAACTCATTACTGCATAAGATTTCCTTAAAATCTTAGCTCTTTATGCCTAATTGGTAATCCTAGGGATGGCGGTAACCCCACTCTCGGAAAAAAAAATGGACGCCATACATTAATGTATTAAATAGTTGAATTATCTCGATTTACTGGGATTTAATTAAACCAAAGAAGGTATAAAACTTGCTAATCATTAAATCCAGCGTTCGATCCTAACTGTGCATCGTCCATGTTATTGGCACACTGAGTTTAGTAAATATCTGCGCGGAGACACGAAGACGGGCGCATTACACACACACATATGTATATCTGTACATAAAATTATACCTAGATATGTGTGTGCGTGTGTTTCTGTTTGTGTATGTGTGTGCATCTGAGAAAATTATTAAAGTGGAATGAGACTTTTAAGATATTAATATTTTACAATTCTTTGAATAGACCAACCCAACCGGTTTTAGCAATGACTACGGTCTTGCAAAATTAACTCCCACCAACGTGCGATTCAATGCCAGAAAAATGTTTAATTAATGTTCAGAAACTTTATGCCGTTAAAAGGAAGAGGAATTGAATTAAATAAATCCGATATAAAAAATATATATTTTTTCTTACATTTTACGCAAAACGAATTTTGTGTTTTCCTACTGTTTGCCCTTGAACCAGAAATTACGGGTGTGGGGTGGAAACAATTTGAAAACTTCTTTTGCTGAGCATACCTTTACCTTAGGAAAAAAAAATTACTAAAAATCAAATAATTGCTTTGAAGGAAATTTTTAGTATTTATTAATTGAACTGATTGAATAATGAAGATAATTATGTAAAATTCAACCAGTAAATATATATTTATTTATGTAACTAACTCATATCTTATTTAATTTTTGGACACAGTAACAATAACCTTAACCTATAAAAATAAAATCCCTGCGGAATTTGTTCAAAAATTAGTTCGCTGAAGGTTAATTCTGTACCTGAATATTTAAAATATAAAAATAGGGACTGATTTTGAAACTACCTTTTAGATTTACAAAGATAAATCACACTGAAAGAAATAGTTATATAAAAGGAATTTAATTGATATAAGGAGTATTTAATCGATTTCTTTTATTTAAAAAGTTGTCTATATTTTATACTTCTTAGACACACATTTAATGTTCGGTATCTGAAAATTTAAGATTTTAATACGGAACAAATTACTGTTTCTTTTTAATTTACATTTTAGATTTATAGGTTAAGAATTTATTTATCCTAAAGAATGACTTTATATAAGAGGAATACAATTATTGACGTTTATTTTTTTTTACAGATTTAAAAAGCATTTAACCTTTTTTAAACCCAAGAAGTTTCTTTTTATTTATGTTTCTTGAAAACACATGAAATGCTATTTTGATATATTATGGCGTTTTTTTTAATTAATCTAAAATCTAAGAATTACATAAAAATCCTTATAGTTTTAGAAGAATTTCAAAACTGTCTGTTTTTGTTAATTGAACGTTAAGCAATCTGTAGATACGGAAGCCATTTCTTGATAAAATGCGTTATGTAATTTATGTTATTTTTTTTTTTGCTTTTTAAATCGCGAAAAATAATCGAAAATAACAAGAAATTTCGTCTTTGAAGAGGATTCGACGAAAAACCTTCATGATAAATTGAATAAATAAACAACAAAAACCGCATTCCACTTTAAAAGAAAGACAATAAAATATATTTGTTCTACATGCATTTTGTTCCATCAATATATATATATATATATATATATATATATATATATATATATATATATGTATTTTTGCATATATATATGCATATATATATAGATGCATTTTTGTTTCCATCAATATATATATATATATATATGTATTTTTGCATATATATATGCATATATATATAGATGCATTTTTGTTTCCATCAGTATATATATATATATATATATATATATATATATATATATATATATACATACAATTGGTAATTTTCAATTTTATAGTAAAATTTAATATTAATTAGAATAATTTCTATTTTAGTCTAACTGTAACATTAAAGCATTAATTATTTATTATAACCAAGGTTCGTTGTCAAATTTTGGGAATTCTCATATACTTGTATTTTGATTGGTCATCGCAGCTTATGTAACAGCGTTTCCCCTATCGAGGGGTGTTTGGTTGATTTAAACCTTTTAAAACCCTTTATTCTCCATTCAACACCGTCACTTGATAAGACACCAGAAGCCTTGAAACAAAATGGCTATTTTTGTAGTGAATTTTATAACATATTTATGTTAAAATTTTCGAATAAATTATCTATCTATCTATCTATCTATCTATCTATCTATCTATCTATCTATCTATCTATATATATATATATATATATATATTCTGAAGAGTGAATTTTAAAACCCTTTATTCTACATTCAACACCGTCACTTGATAAGACACCAGAAGCCTTGAAACAAAATGGCTATTTTTGTAGTGATTTTTATAACATATTTATGTTATAATTTTCGAATAAATTATCTATCTATCTATCTATCTATATATCTATATATATATATATATATATATATATATATATATATATATATATATATATATATATATATATATTCGGAAGAGTGAATTGAGGAATCGGAGAGCCGAGTTCGAATTTGAGTCGAATCAATTACATTCACTTACGTGCTAATGCCATTGGGATAAGTATGTATCCTCTTCTTCTCCGTCCAGCTATGGGTAAATAGCAGGACAGACAGGGTTCTATTGCATTTGGATGACAACTGGTCTAGGAGAAGGACAACTCTGAATTCAAAACCTGCAAAGGGTCGTTTGGGGACATTGTGGCACGTAGTGCACCAGTTCTCTGTATTCGGCCCTTCAAAATGTGTGGTTGGTTCTGCACAAAGCCTTCACCATTATAATCAAACCATATGTGCTGTTGTCTGAAATATCGGTTCTTAGGAACTGATCTGCTTGACACTCATACGGATACGACGGGAGAGTCGAATATATATATATATATATATATATATATATATATATATATATATATATATATATATATATATATATATCATCTTTGGTGTTCTGTACATAGGTTTGCCACATGATTCTTTTAATCCCCAGGTCTAAACAGACAAAGACGCCAGTGTAAATAAAGACATTTTTCAATATATTTTAATTAAATCCAATAAAATAATTATTAGATTATTAATTTTCGTCGGAATTTTTCATTGGTAGGCTAAATTCTTTCTTTCTTTCTTTTTATTGTAGATTTTTAATAAAATTAAATTAGAAAGTTGTTGACAACTCATCAATATGGAGTAATATTCTGGTTAATTTCGAACTCAATATATTAAATCAGAAACAAATATATTAAAATCAAAATCATATTTGGTGATTGCCTAAACTCTCCAGACTGTTGTCCCCATATTTATTGTCATATTCGGCCTTTGTACACCCCGGCCTTCTTCAAGTGATATTATTTGTATTTCGAACCGAACTTTTTATTTAGACCAACTTTCTATGCACCATACGTTCAGATATCTCAGTTTCAATTAATTCGCCTTGATAAGTTTTTGTTCTCGCTACCGAAGCCAGGGATTGAACCCACAACTTTAAACTCAGTAAATAATTACAATAACTCATCTCAGAAATGCAGACGTATTTATTTATTGATGCCAAATTTTGTCAAAGATGTCGAGGTTTTTTCATCATTTTGAAACACACACACACACACACACACACACACACACACATATATATATATATATAGGAGGAGTAATGGATAGTGTCTTGGATTGAGGAATCGGAGAGTCGAGTTCAAATTCTAGTCGAATCAGTTACATTCATTCACTTGTGAAAGGTATGAATCCTCTTCTGCTCCCCACCGCCAAGCTATGGGTAAATAGCAGGACACACTGGGTTCTGTAGCCTTGGATTGCAACTGGTCTACCGCGGAAAGAAATGGCAACCTACTGCGGAAAAAAAATCTACCTAGCCAGTTATGTATCGAAAGATACATGGTTGCCTAATCGTGCATCACGCATAGCACAAAGTCAGAAATCAAAATAAAAATGCTAAAAAGTAAAGAGATTAAGATTAGATCAAGATATATTTCCTACTTGTTCTTTATCCTATCATTTTGGCGGATTCCTATTTATACTCCCTCTCTCCCCCCCTCTCTCCATATATATATATATATATATATGTATATATATATATATATATATATATATATGGATACATACATACATATATATATATAGGTACTGATATCTATTTTTTGAATTTCAGATATATAAAGATTCTTGTGGGTTGTAATAAAGTTCTATCTACAGTAAGTAAATAGGTTATTGAAAACTTATTGAGCAACAAATATATAAAGTAAATTGTGAAAAAAATAGACATCATAGAAAAATAAAAAATGTAATTGAAATCGTAAGCAAGAACTAGAAAAGACTGTCTTTAGAAATGTCACTAAAAGCGATTTAGCAAACATTAAAAGAAAAGCGAATTGATTCGCAAGAAAAATACTTGAAGAAATTGTTGTTGTGAATGCAAAGAGTGAGAAATGTTGGGGAATATCGACAAATCTGGTCAAAATCATGAAATCTACCAAACTTAAGGTGGATATTGTAAGTTTGACAAAAAAGTACATGAAAGCTTATTTTTTAAGAATAATGTTAAGTGATGAATGAAGAGCTATATTGCATGGACCTGACGATTAAGCTCAAGGTCGTTTCATGAAAATAGTCAGCCAACAAGATGGAAGTGGAGTAACGTTTTCAACCCGTAGTAGGAAATTTAGAGGTTTCTTCAAAGCAGATGCTAGTATAAAAAAAAAGTATTGTAATTTTTGCACAAGACATTTTTCGCTAGTTACAGATTACAGGCCAACAAGTATATAAATGCACCACAAAACTCCTTCCCATCCTGCAAAGCTGGCATTTTCCTACCTTGGCAAAAAGGCTTTAAAACAAAAACAACAACAACAAAAAGAACCTTGGAGTTCATCTTTTAAAAAGCTTCATATGTGAACGCAGCACAATAGACAATGAAATAAATTCTCTGGGAAGCAATAAAAAGCATAAGAAAATCAATAGTTGAAAGACTAATGAAGGCCGTAGAATATCAAGTAATATAATTTAACATGTAAAATAAAATAATAATAATAATATAAATTTATTCGTGTAGATGTGATAGTGCGTAAATCATATTAAGTCACACGACTAAAACTTTTTAAAAAATGATTCATCCATTTTTTTTCCTTCGTTGTCGTAGCCAGTCGCCATTTTGAGTTTTAAGTTGCACGAACATGCGACATAAAAAAACAAACTGATACGCGAAGACTCGTTACTTTTAAGAAATTGCCATAATGTGTGAAGATTCGATATCTGATAAAAAACCTGAAAACGACGTAGACAAAAAGATAACTAATTACAATATAGAAATTTAATCACAAGCTTTCAGCAAAAAATTAGCAAAAATCTATATGTAATACTATATGTAATCTATATGTAATAGATATAATGGATTCTGAAAGACGAAATACAAAAAAAAAAATAAAATAAATAATAAAAATAAAAATAAAAAAATAAATAAATAAAAATTCTTAACAAAGGACAATTGTTGGTTTTAACGAAAGTAATTTATGTGTGTGTGTATATATATGAGTTTTAGTTTCACGGTATAAGAGATGATCAGACATATATATATATATATATATATATATATATATATATATATATATGTGTGTGTGTGTGTGTGTGTGTGTGTCTGTGAAAAGTGTGTGTATATAAATATAAATATATATATATATATATATATATATATATATATAACTATTTATATATTATATGCGCGGTACTTATTAGAAAGCGCTCAATATCAGAGATAGAGCTAACATATATCGTTGGATAGATGTGAGTTTGTGACCCTGGGTTTCACAGTTAACGATCGCTAAAGCGTGAAACCCTGGGTCACAAACTCACATCTATCCAACCAAATATATATATATATATATATATATATATATATATATATGAACATATACATGAAATTGACTGAACGAGTGAAACTGCTAGCCATCAGGAAGTGTCAATTTCCTGTATATGTTCATATATATATATATATATATATATATATATATATATATATATATATATATATATATATATCGATATAAATATAAAAGTGAACATTGAAGTCAACACTCAGAGGCGACAGGCTGTTTCATGCTGCCTAAATATACCCCCCATATATATATATATATATATATATATATATATATATATATATATATATATATATATAAACTCTCCATTAATCATTTCAGAGAATCCTTGCGGCCTTTCATCAGCATGGCTGATGCTACCGTCCAGGAAAGTGACTCTGGCTAACGTTCTCTGCTAGTTCGATGCTTAATATAAAATATAAATTCTGAATTTAAATAAAAATAGATATTTCTTAATTTTTTTTATATAGTTTTAGGTCCGTCCATTTTAATATATATTTTTTTTAATAAATACCATTAATCCCCGTTTATTTTAAGTATAAAATATAACTCCCCTCTATTTTAATTACAATACATTTTTTCAAATAAAAAAAAAACCGTTATCCCCGTGCAGGAAATGGACTGCGCCAGCATTACGTTAACCTGATATTTTTATTAAAATTTAAATTATTTTACAGTCAGTCTCTTATCCAGCACCTGAAGATTGCGCTGTGCATGAAACTCAGAGTCGTGCTACCGGTGAGGGATTATATATATATATATATATATATATATATATATATATATATATATATATATATAACCTCTTTTTATAACCTCTTGTTTTCATTTTACTTTTACTGATATCAAAATGAGTTTATATTTCAGCGTGAAGTATTTCGTTTCACGTTGCCTGTTCATGGAATGTTTCCTAAATCCACGAGATTTTTGATGCTTGTCCAGGCACGTGCACTATGCCATTCGTCTTTTTCTTTTTTTTTTTTTTTTTGTATAGCCAATGAATGATTACGTCCTCATTTTTATCTTCCGAAGTCCCCCTCCCCCCCCAAAAAAAAAATAGAAAAAGAAACAAATAATCAACGTGATATCTCGAGATGCGCAACACAGGACGCCTTTCAAAACTGTTTTCGACCATAACCACCAAGATAAGTTTCCCCAAGTCTATCCCCGGAATAGGACGAAGTTAATCTTTTCAGAAGCCAGTTTAGTCAAGTCTCATCCCAGTGGAGTAGGACTTCCTTTCTTAAATTTCAGGTTTAAGCCAGTGTGTTCTTAAGTGTCCTTATAAATAACGAAACTCATCAACTCTGCAGTTATGAGTCCTGGGTATGACGATAAATTACATCCGGCAGCAAAATCTCTGATCATGAAACTGGAAGTTTTGAGGAACCTGGAACGACCTCTAAATTGCTGTTGTTCCAAGGTCCACCCTAAGCCGGAGTGGTAGCACCTGTTAGGGCCTCAGCTATGGGCAAATGGTGGACCTCCCAAGCAAAAAACACTATGTAAGTATAAAAACAGATTTTTATAGTAAAAATACCAGCAATACATTTTTATATAAGAAAAGCCAACAATACATATTACAAAATCACCAATAATACATTTTAACTGTAATTGAAGGTATACGACTGCCTTCAAAATATATTTTGTTGAAACCATAAAACTGTGTTCAAATTATTAGATTTTAGCATTAAATAAACCATAGAGGTGTTGACATGTCGGTAAACAAAATCAACCAGCCAACATCAGCAGTTAGAATCAAAAAGTGTTTATTACATAAACCAACGTTTTAATGCTCCTAAGCTAAAATAAACAGTTAATCACTTTCATATATATATATATATATATATATATATATATATATATATATATATATATTACGAAATGGACAAAGTCCGACAATTTAAAAAATTTATAAAAAATATAAAAAGAACGTTAAACATAAAAAAAAATTGTCTTAAATAAATATATATATATATATATATATATATATATATATATATATATATATATATATATAACTCCCCTGTCATTATACGACGTATGAGTGTACACAGTTCTTAAAACCGAACAACCAGACTACACAAACATAACATATATTGATTATATTAGTGAAGAACAAGCCACACCTTTTGGAAGAGCTGAATACAGAGAACTGGTGCACAGCGTGCCACCGCATCCCCAAATGATCCACCTCAGGTTTTCAATTCAGAGTTGTCCTCCTCTTAGACCGGTTGCCAACCAAATGCTATAGGACCCAGTATGTTCTGCTCTTTACCAATAGCTGAATGTAACGAATTCGGCTTTCCGCTTCCTCAGTCGCTAATCATTACGCCACCGTGACTACATATATATTCGAGGACATGGACACTTCGACGTGGTGTAATGGTTAGAAAGCTTGTCTTTCTAGATCAGTTACCACCGAGTGGTGAGTTCGATCCTTAATAGGTGCCCCATACTTTCGGCCTTGTGCCACATCCAAACATCACTTAGAAAATCACTATATATTCGAGGACATGACATTCGCTTTTCGATTATAATATACAGGTTCGAATCTCACCAGGGTCGATTTGTAAGGAATGTTACTTATGTTTATACATCTAGGGAGACGATCTGTCGGGTCTGTTGGTACGGACCCAAGTCTTTGAGTTAAATTAGATAGACGGAACTATTCAGAAGACGCTGGTGGTTATGCTGTATACGAAATGACAATTGATCATGATTGCAAGTTTGAACGTATTTTCCAACGGCTGATCCCGCCAGTAGTTGCAAGTAAGATCCGTTCGGCATAGTTCTGGGAAATCTATGAGATTATGGAACAAACAGAAATGGACCTGCACCTGAATTTACGTTTTCCATCAATTAAAGACTTCTGAATTTCGAAGAATCACCTAAAAATTAAAGGTTGAGTGCCATAAACTACTTTACTAGCTCACTGTGGGCTGGCTGGAAGGACTTTCTATCCTTGAAGTGTTTCATTAATAATAAGGAGAAGAATGAAATTTATCCATTACTGCATAAAGTTTCCTTAAAATCTAAGGTCATTTTTTGTTAGCTACCTTGCTGGCTAATTGTAATCCTATGACTGGTGGATTTATAATTATAGATAACCTCTTCTCTAAGAAATTGTACATCATGCTCTAACGGAATAAATAGTCTCAGTTTCTTTGCTTAGTGGGACTTAATTAAATCAAAGACTAATTATTAAATCCAGTGGGTGGCTCGAAATTTTTGGCCCATTGTGTGCGTATATACAGGGTGTCCCCCCCAAAATTGACATCATTTTAAAATCAATTATCTTGAAAACTACTAAGTCTAGCTCAATCAAATTGAACAGTTTAGGTGTTGAACAGCATAAGTTTATTATTTATTTTATAAGTGTTCAATATGTGCACCGCCTGTGACATGGAAACGTCAAGTCGGTAGTTAAGCTCTTGCTAAACACGCTGTAGCATGTCTCCGGTAATATTATCCAGTGCAGAAGTGATTCTCTACTTTAGTTCATCAATACTAGGAGGAAGAGGGGATGGGGACATAGACCAGTCCCTTCACATATCCCTATAAAAATAAATCGCACGGGGATAGGTCCGGTGACCGCGGCGGCCATTTCATCAGAAAACTGTCTTCATCTTCACCACGCCCGATCCATCTCTCTGGCAGCTTCTCATTGAGATAACAAAAATAAGACATCTTGATTTCTTTCTATAGATTCTGTGAACATTTGAGGTTATTTCAACAAGAATTGACAAAATTCCTGACCTGCGAAATTATGTCAATTTTTTTGGACACCCTGTATAGTGAAAATTTGGTTTATTTATAGGCAAAAATGTTCAGTATTCAAGATAGTGTGTTTATGAATGTAGACAGTGAGAATAATGCAGCAATGCATTGTGACAGCCAGTTGCACGCTTCAGTGACCTATTCATACCAAGATAGTGTGTAAGTGATATTATAGGCCGTTTGTAAGTACAGGAGTGAATGACTCTTTCTGAAGAAAGCGGACTTTATCTGTAGTTTTCATTTGTCTTTTTATCGTTAATTTTGGTCAGACGTTGTGTTGTCAAACGGCCTCTTTCAAGTTGTTTTTAAGATGGTAATTTCGGGTAAAATTCGAAAAATTTTACTCGAAATTACCTGAAGTTGAAAAAAAGTAACACCTATTCATGAGGATGGTAAATGTTATACCGAAAGTATTTGCAATATGGACCAAACAACGAATACATTTTGTCATTAATAAAAACACGGATCGTGTCGTTCAGCGAATGGTCAGTGAGTTAATGACTAATTTAATCTGTTAGCGAAGTGAATTCGCCATTAATTACATTAACTTTATTGATTTATTATTTGAATGATTACTTTACAATATATATATATATATATATATATATATATATATATATATATATATATATATGTAGAAATATTAGTGATGAATATTCACATACATATGCCAAATATATAAATATATATACATACATGCATACCCTGGAATATTAGTGTTTAAGCCTTTTTACTATATATATATATACGCTGATGAATATGTGTCTCGCAATCATATATATATTTATAAATTAGTGTGTACATATGTTCTAATATGCATGAATTTTTTTTCACATTCCTATCCACGCATATTCTTATATATGCCACTGATTGCAACGATTATCCTGAAGAAATTGCAAATAGGTATCTCCCTTTTGTCATTCATTTTACTATTCTTATATCTCTCTCTCTCTCTCTCTCTATATATATATATATATATATATATATATATATATATATATATATATATATATATATATATATATATATATTTCATTTGGGCAGTAATCTCTCTTTTATACAAATTTCATTAAATACGACTGACAAGGTACTGTGGTTAAAGTTTTTATTTCCTTTTTTCTTGTGTTCTTATTTTTTTTTTCTTTTCTGTACATAAATTATGTAGAAATTGTTCAAATGTTTTGTATATCCAAATACTTTCGGCTATACTTACAACGATTATTTTATTTTTGCTTTTAAGTCAATATGTTGGTTGTTTTATGTATGTATCTAGACTTATAGGAATGTTTCATTTTCCAAACACGTTCAGCACATTGTGGCCGTGTTCATAGTTGATATCATTAAGGTTTGGCTTTTTTTTTTATTATTACGCTTCTAACACAAACACACGCGTGCGCACGCGCTCACACATACTCAGTCATATATATATATATATATATATGTATATATATATATATATATATATATATATATATATATATATATATGACGTGACTTCCAGCTGTCATTTCTATTATTATTTTCACGGCATTTGTTCAGATAAGCTCTCTTTGTACCTCGTGAATTTAAGCGTTCTACTAGATTGGCAGTTAGGTCTCAGTGTTTAACTTTCAAGTAGCTAGAATTTTAGTTCCACTTGAAAAGAAGGAAAGGGTTAATACAAAATACAAAGAATGTATAGCAATTTTATTACTTGACGGAGATGGAGAAATTGTATCCCTGGATAAAAATACCAAGATAACTATTCGTCTTGTGTAAATACGTATAAGTAACAACAACAACAACAACAATAATAATAATAATAATAATAATAATAATAATAATAATAATAATAATAATCCTATTATCATTGTGTTTGCCCCTCCGTTAGTAAGCACGAACATTACTTCCTGTCAATACCTCATAAATAATCGATAATTCCGCGTTTTGATCGCGTGGAAAGAGGGGAAAAGACATTATTTCATCGAGAAAATGAAAGAAAGTAGGGAAGATAGAAATGGGAAGAAAGAGAGAGAGAGAGAGAATCAGGTAAGCTGATAAGAACAGATACCACACTTTGATCGTGATGGTAACGCGATAAAAGCGAAATTTTCAGACGCACATTATCGAACGATGGCAACCGAGCAAGACAATTGTCAAAAATCCAATTAAAATGAATAAAATAAAATAAAATAACATCATCTGCTGAATTATTTTTGAATTATTATGAAGAGAGATGTTCGTAAGACGAGGATTTGGCTAGAAAGAAAGATAAAATATCTTAACCTCTTGTTCTAATACCTCAGAAATAATGGTTGATTCTGTTGTGATCACGGGGAAAGACATAACCTGATTTCAGCAAGAAAGGGAAAGAAAGAAAGAAAGAAAAAAGAAAGAAAGAAAAATATAAATATCTAACAGACTTTTCAGTGAAATGCAAAAGCTATCGATTTCAAACCTTTTTATTTGTACCCACTTCTTAAAATAAAGACAAGCATTCCTATAACTGTTATTGCAATATATTGTTAAAGTTGTTCAGCTGTTTACTCAGTCATTAACTTAAGATTTAAGAATTATGATTAATCAGAAACGGGTCTTCTAGTAGTAGTAGTAGTAGTAATAATAATAATAATAATAATAATAATAATAATATGAAGAAGAACTCATCGATGTTTACGAGCACCCGGATTAGAGGCTGAAACGGAAGGCCTTATTCTTGCAGTGCAAGACCAGAGCCTTTTCACAAGGAACTTTCAGGCAAATATCATTCATAATAGTATGGATCGAAAACGCATTTTTTGTGACAAATATCAGGAAACCATAGACCATCTAATCCCAGGATGTTCTTTACTTGCGCCAAATGAATATAAAAATCATCACAATAGAGTGGGACAATAGTTATACTGGGCAATGTGCAAACATATTGGAAAAGACGTTAACAAACACTGGTATGAACATCACCCAGCACCGGTTACAGAAATAGAATATAGCATAATTCTCTGGGATTATACCATATTTACAGGCAGAGAGATTGAAGCAAATAGGCCGGATATAATTGTCAAAAACCGAAAAAATAAATTTCCTACTAATTGATATGGATTGCTCAGCGGATTGTAACATAGCAACCAAGGAACGTGAAAAACTATTGAAGTATAAGAACCTAGAAATTGAAATAGAAAAAAAAAATGTGGAAATTGAAAACAAGAATAATATTAGTCATAGTCGGTGCACTTGGAATGATAAAAAGGGAACACAACAGCATATTGTAAAAAAACCCTTCCCTGGAAATCTCAGCTTTAGAGAAATACAAAAGATTATCTTGATAAGTAAAATACAAAATAAAAAAGGATTATCTAGATAATTAAAATACAAAATAAAATACAAAAGATTATCTTGATAAGTAAAATACAAAATAAAAAAGGATTATCTAGATAATTAAAATACAAAATAAAATACAAAAGATTATCTTGATAAGTACAGCCCACACATCTATGTCCATGTAACGCTAGTGATGTTATGGGAGTTAGAAAAACAAATCATGAAATGTAGCCATAACAACACACCACGTCGTGCCTTAGTTCTTCCCGTAGACTTGGTAGGTAGTAATGTGACCATAGCAGAAATCGAAATATATAATAATAATAATAATAATAATCAAATATATTAAAATGAAGTTTGAACTCGCAAGGCAATGAAGTTGAAGAAAGTTACAATCATAGCAGTTCTCATTGGTGCGCTTGTTACGTTGCCTGAGAGAACGGCGGTGTGGACAAAGAGAATTGGTATTGATTGCTCAATGGAATTCTTACAAAAAAAAAAAAAAGAAAAAAAAAAAGAAAAAAAAAAAAGGGAAGCCTTTTCGGGATAGCAAGAATTATCCGAAAACTGATGAACACCCACTGATCAATACAAAAGTCACAATCCTATGAAAGTGGAAAACACTTTTTTTTATATTGTGACCCGAAAAATAATGAAGACAACAAAACAGTCAGCTCTTGAATTCATAAATATTCATATCTTCTCTCCCTTGTCAATACTTTGTAGAAACACATTTGATCCAATTATAGCTGTGAGTCTTTTGGGGTATGTCTTTACCATCATCTAACCTCTAGAGATGGCCCCTCGACGGGGTGTAATGGTTAGAAAGCTTGCTAGATCAATTATGACTGAGTAGTGAGTTCGATCATAACTGGGTGCCTCATACTTTCGGCCTTGTGCCACATCTAAGCCGGGCTTAGAAAATTACTTTAACGTCTAGAGACTGAAATTCTTGTCCATTCTTCTTTACAGAATTGCTCTAGTTCAGTCAGATTGTTGGATGGATAACGTCAGTGAACACAAACTTTCAAATCTTGACACAGATTCTCAACTGCATTCAGATCTGGGCTTTGATCAGACTTTGATAGGGCTATTCAAACACATTAATCTGCTTTGATCTAAACCATTCCATTGTAGTTCTAGTTGTATGTTTAGGTCGTTGCCATGCTGGTAGAAGAACCCTCGCTTCAGTCTCAAGTCTTTTGCTAGGTTAGGTTGTTAGGTTTGTTTTGTTTTACGGCATATCAACACCTCAATGGGTTATTTAGTGTCGACAAGATTTTTGCTGTCAGTAATGTATGGCTGGTAATATTATTTACAAAAAATGTATTGCTGGTAATGAAACCTATATTTACACTTTCATGGTATTTTGACCTCGGTTTAGGGGAAAACTATTTTCCCATAGCTGGAACGCTGACAGGTGCTACCACCCCGGGTCAGGGTGGACCTTGGAACATCAGGCATTAAGAAGTGGTTCCACACTTCTCAAAACCGCCTGATCAGACGCCTTGCTGCCGGATGTAGTTTACCGTCATACCCAGGACACTTCATTTGGTGGGAAGGGGTATTACCACTATGCAAAGTTGCAGTCGGCGTATTCTGAAGCCACAGCCAACAGGGTGAGAAATCTTTTGCAGGCTGTATCAGGATTTCTTCGAATGATTGCCGTGTATTTAGCTCCATTTATCTTCTCATCAATTCTGTACAGCTTCCGTCTCACCGCAGAAAAACATACTCACAGCATGATACTTTCTTCTCCATGTTTTAGGATGGTTTCCTCATGATGAGGTGCGTTATTTGGTTTCCGTCACATGTTTTTTTTTGTTTTTTTTTTTTTGTATTAAAGCCAAAAAGTTCAATTTTGGTCTCATCTGAGAAGAGCACATTCTGCCATACGTTTGATGTTCCTCCTACGGGTGTGTTTCTCACACGGGTGTGTTTCCTATATTGACGTGTTTCCCACATGGCTTCTGGTTTGCAAATGGGAATTCTTATGGCTTTCTTTCAACGAAGCAAAGATTTGTGAAGTGCATAACTAATAAATATGCAGTGGTTAGATTCTCCCACTTGAGCTCTTGATCTTTATAGATTCTCCAGAGTCAACATTAGGTTGCTCCTCTGATTAATTCTCTCCTTGCCTGGCCAGTCAGTTTAGGTGGCCGGCCTTGTCTTGGTAGATTGGCGGTTTTGCCATACTCTTTCTATTTTCGGATGATAGATTGGACAATGCTCCGTGAGTTGTTCAAAATAAGCGATATTTTTTTTAATAACCTAACCCTGCTCCACAACTTTATCCCTGGCCTGTCTGATGAGCTCTTTCGTCTACGTGATGCCGTTTTTTTCGGTAATGTTCTCTAACAAACCTTTTCACAGTACAGGTGTATTTCATTGGAAAATGCAGAATCAATGAGTATAACTCGTTCTCGATTCTTTCCTTTAAACAAAAGTAATCGTCATAATTAACTGGACGGTAATTATTAATTATGTTCCCTCGTGTGCAACCACTTTGCCTTCACACGATTTTATTTAGGGATTTCGCAGTATAAAAAGTCGGGGTAACATACTTGCACTGACAACTTTTCCGATTCTTATTTGTAAATAATTTTGAAAATTATACAATATTTTCCTAACTTTCAAACGATGGTGTTTTGGATTTGATCCATTACGTAAAATCCAAATAAAAAATAACTTTAATTTGTGGTCGTAACAGGAGAAAATGTGTAAATATTCAAGGAGGGTAAATACTTATTTATAACACAATATATATATATATATATATATATATATATATATATATATATATTGGTCTTGGTTTTCGGCTCTCGTTTTTGAAACATGAGAACTCTTATGTAGCGAGGGAATAATATTTTTTTTTAAATAATTATAATTTAAGCTCTACTTCTGTATGGAGCACTGCTTTTTAAAAATAAAAAAGAATTCTAAAGAACTCCGGACTATTTACCTAACGTGTTCATTCCTATTTTTCTACATATCTGTATATATATATATATATATATATATATATATATATATATATATATATATATAGATATAGATATAGATATATATATAATTATTTATTTAAAAATATGATTCCATCGCATATTTTTAAATAAATATTTTTAAATAAATATTTTTAAATAAATATTTAGGTTCTACTTTTGTATCGAGCACTGTTTTTCTTTTAAATAATAACAAAAATACTAAAGAACTTTGGATTATTTACCTAACGAGTCCTTTCCTATTTTCTATATATTTTCACACACACACACACACACACACACATATATATATATATATATATATATATATATATATATATATATATATATATATATGTATATATTTATATATATAATGTAATATAATATAAATACTTATTTATAACACTGTATATAGTAATAAGCAATAAAGTCAAGCGATGCATAACATGGAACTACGTATGAAAATGTACTAATTGTTGCCCAATGTTCATGTTTTTTGTCTTTTTTAAATTATTTCCAAGCATAATTTTGAAAAGTATACAATATTTTCCCAATGCTTATTTCCCCAAAATATTTATTTCAGACACTGTATATAGTAATATATATATATATATATATATATATATATATATATATATATATATATATATATATATATATATATATTATTTCAGGCGATAATCGTTCATTTATTCATCACCTCCACACATGTTTTCGTAAAATCTGACCAGTTTCACTGTCCCTATATCCCAAACCTAACCCTACTTTGTACTTCTCCACATTAACCCTGACCTGTCCGATGAGGTCCTTGGTCTACGTGACGCCGTTTTTCGGTAAGGTTTTATAACAAATCGTTGAGGTCTTCCCAGAACAGGTGTCTTTAACGGAAAAGTGAAGAAGCAAGCATTGTAGCACTTTCTCCATTCTACCTCTTTAATTGTTACTAATTGTCATTTCTGAAGGCAATTGATCGCACTGGATTTTACTTAGGGTTTTCACAGTAAAGATTGTGAATATATATATATATATATATATATATATATATATATATATATATATATATATATATATATTCTTCTCTCAAACTGAATACAGGTGTTCTGATACAGAACACACTTCAAAATAGAAAAACTTAGACGACTTCTAATACCTGTGTAGCTGTATTGCTTCCACTACGAATGATGTCAGTATCAGACTGGGAAAAGCCCGGGGAGCGCTTAACGAAGTGAACAAAATCTGGAAATCAAATTTACAGACAAAGTGAAGTGAAACCTTTTCAGAGCTACAGTAGTCTCCGTCTTTGCATATGGCTCCTTAACCTGAACACTAACAGCAAAATTGAAAGAGGTAAGATGGTGCTTACACACGAATGGTTCGAGCAGCGCTAAACAAATCCTGGAAAGTTCCCCCAACAAAGAAAGAGTTCTATGGCAACCTACCTCCCATCAGTAAATCAATACGCCAACAAAGACTAAGATTTGTTAGTCACTGTTAGCGTAGCAAAGAAGAACTAGCTGGAGACGTTCTACTCTGGATGGCATCCCATGGAAAAAAAGAACACAAGGCCGACCAAAGAAGATGTACACTGATCATCTGATTGAAGACATAGGATACAGACTGGATAAGTTTATAAATGAAATGAACAACAGAAATGGATGGAAGCAATATGTCACGGAATGCTGATCTTGCTCGACCTGATGATGATGACAACATGGAGTTCGTAAGACTCAATTTTATTAACCTGTAAAGGGTTGGTAACCCGTAAAAAACGAATCAGTCAATCAACGATATTGAACATTACAACATGCTGGGCTGTAGATTTGGAAATCAAATCCACCGGACAAACTGAAGAGAAGATTTTACTGAGCTACAGTAGAGTCCGTCTTTGTATATGGCTCCTTAACCTGAACACTAACTAGCCAAATTGGAAAAAGAGGTAAGATGGTGCTTACACACGGATGCTTCGAGCAGCCCTAAACAAATCCTGGAAAGATTACCCAACAAAGAAAAGAGTTCTATGGCAACATACCTGCCATCAGCAAATCAATACGCCAAAGAAGACTAAGATTTGTTGGTCACAGTTGGCGTAGCAAAGAAGTACAAGCTTGAAACGTTCTACTCTGGATGGCATCCGATGGAAAAAGAACACATGGTCGACCAAAGATGATGTACAATGATCATCTGATTGAAGACAGGGGAAGCAGACTGGATAAGCTTCCAAATGGAATGAACGACAGGGACGGATGGAGGCAGTGTCACGGAATGCCGATCTTGCTCGACGTGATTATGATGTCAACATGCAGTTCGTAAGACTCATTTTTATTAACCTGTAAACGGTTGGTAACCCGTAGGAAACGAATCAATCAATCAACGATATTGGACATTACAACATTACAATGAATGACAGGAATGGATGGAAGCAGTGTGTCATGGAATGGATTATGATGCAAAGGGGTCCCCTAATGGCTTTCTTTCATCTTGAGTACATTTGGCTGACTTATCGCTTACAACTGAATCTCCATTGAGTGATATGCATATAACTTCGTCCATCGTTTCTGCTATCATTTATAAATTGTATCCTCGAAAAGCATGTGAAATTGATGGTATCCCTGCAACAGTCTTTAAGAAATGTGCTCCTGAACTGCTCTCTCTCTAAACTCTGCTATTGCTATTTCTTGCTGTCCTGCTTGCTGGGAATCCTTCACTGTAGAATCTATCTTTACCTTTCAGCGAGCCATCTGATCCTTCTAACTATCGGCCTATTAGACTTCTACATTTTAGGGTCCAAAATACTAGGAGCTAATTAACTCTGAACTGGTTGGGCAAGTCACATCGCAGGGTCTTCTTTCAGATAAGCAATATTATGACGTTCGCTTCTCTAGGTCAACTAATGATGTGTTAACAATTATTGCTAAAAGAGTCTAGTAGCATAAATTAAAATTAGTAGCATAAAATAAAAAGAAAGAGGAAAAAATCGTCAAACAATAGTCAAAATGTTTCATTACGGAATTCGAATAATTTCTTACTTATTAATAGAAATAAAAAAAATACTCCATAGAAGATTTAAAGTACATAAATCGTAAAATTCCGCTTCAAGAGGTCAACAGCTCATTTGTTAGTCGTTATTACTGAAAAAATCTATCCAGAATACCATAAGAATGATGAAACTCGGCTTGTTGCTTTCGATATGTCGAAGGCATTTGACAGGGTTTGGCATACTGGTCTTCTTTACGAGTTGAAAGGTTATGGTATTTTCTCGACGAATTTTTGAATTCAGTCTTTCTTATCAAATCGCGAAATGAAAGTTATGTTAAACGGCCATTCTTCTAAATCTTTTTTCCATCAATACAAGTGTCCTACGACCCTTGAAGGTGCGTTGTTCTTTAATTTTCATCAACGATCTATGACATCAGTTCTCAACTCGGTATCTATATTTATGACACAACTATTTACTCTTATTTTAATAGTAAGTCTGATCAGTTTGGTACAGTCAAATTACCATCTGGTGTCAAAAAATGACCTACAATCCGTTGAATTTATTTAGCGGCATTCTATTAACGATTATTGCTGAAAGAGTCTATCAAGCTTTAGATAAGAATAGTGAAGCTCGGATTGTTGCTTTGGACACATCTCGAAGGCATTTGACAGGGTTTGGCATATTGGTCTTCACAAGTTGAAAGGTTATGGTATATTTGGATTAATTTTTTAACTGATTTAGTCTTTTTTTTTTATCAAATCGCGATAAGAAAGTTGACTTGAATGGCCACTCTTCTAGATCTTGTTCCCCCGGACTCTATCCCTGGACCTACAATGTTTCTAATTTTCATAAATGACCTTGCTCATATCAGTTCTGAATTCGGTATCTATGTTGATAACTGTTATGGGACCTTACCCATAATAACATAATGGACTATTTCATACGTAAGAAATAATGCGCCTCAAGAGGAAGCAGGGAGTTCCGCCTGAAGTCTGAGTTCAGTCTGAAGTCTGGAATGAAGTCCGTCAGGAGTCAGTCGAATCAGAGGCAGTCCGAAACAGAGTCGCGTTCAGACAATTACTACTAAACCTGATTGTTCGTACTAACCCTTTCTACCTCTCTGTATATATTCCTGTTTGTAATATATCTGTGTTATTCCATATCCGTGTTCGAGTTCTTCTTTAATGGTTCTACCTTAGACTATCACCGTGGTACAAGGAACCGGACCATAAGAATAACACAATTATTTACTCTTAACTTAAAATAAGTCTGATCCGCTTGATAAAGTTAAATTGGCCTAAAAATGACCCACACCCTTCTGAAAATTAATTGAAACAAAACAAATAATTCCGTTATTATTTACTTTCTTTTCGTATTTTCCAATAAAAAATGACCTAGTGCATAAGTTAGTACTTCGTATGTCCATTCCAAGAAGTCGTTCTTTGCTGATTGACCACAGATTCTCAATTGGATTTAAATCAGGAGAGTTTCCTGGCCAATCTACAGTACTTTGATTTGCTCACTGGTAAGGCTTGTCAGTGTGTTCGCGCAGCGTTACAATTTTCGTATGCTTCCTTCGAGTAACGTCCATCGCAGACAATGGCTGTAGGACAAGTAATCGACAATCGAGACAATAGTGTCTGGGCGTGATAAAAATCTGATGCAATCATCGATGATGCAATATTTTTCAAGGCCAAACAAATTTCATCATAGATCTCGAGAACAGATCCATGTTACTGCACACCACTGTAAATGATCTAATCTGAGGAAAAAATACAAAATCGATTACACCCTTTCACTCCAATGGGTCGTGAAAGAAAGAAAACTAAAGCGGTTATTTCAAATAATTAGCACAAGGATGTACAAGCTGTTGTCAAATGTTGTAAGGAGTGGCTTGCAAATTTCAACTACTCTCTTTTAATCATATGAGAGTACAGTATACTGTACGTCCTATTTACATGGCTGATGCTAACCTCCAGGAGAGAGCCTCATTGCCGCTTCTTGGGTTAATGTTTGCCGCTGACATGAAGTGGAAAGATTATATTGAATCAATTGCTAAATCCCCAGCTAAGAAAATAGGTTCACTATGTCGCGATAAAAGAAATTATTGTCAGAATCTATTTTACATATTTATATATCTACCATTCGTCCTTGCTTTGAATATTGCTAGCACATCTGGACTGATGCTCCAGCGACATATTCAAAGAATCTGCAATGTTATTGGTCCTGACCTGGTATTTCGGCTTCAGTTCTTTTCCCACCGCCGTTACGTAGCTTCCTTGTGCCTTCTCTATATATATTTTCATGGTAATTGTTTTGACGAACTTTCCTCTAAGATTTTATGAATTTAAGCGTAGTACTAGATTGGCGGCAAGGTCTCATCATTTTACACTTGAAATGGCTAGATGCAACCGTATGTTCTATGCTAACAATTTCTTCTATCGCACCTCTCGCTTTGGAACTC
>OZ010588.1:29015291-29030291 GCA_963932145.1 Acanthosepion lycidas | reverse complement strand
GCTAAAACATCGTTAAGAGGTAATACCATCTGTAATCGGAATTTTGATCTGTATTTTTAGAGACATCGTCACAAGGGAAATAACATTGGTTGGAAAAGAAGAGGGCAAAACTTTATAATTTTATCTATTGGTAGGGAGAAGTTTGATTTTTTTTTATTGTAGTAGATATTTTAGGAAAGTTATATATGTTTTATTAATTATCCTGAAAAGACTATCTTGTAAATAAATAAACAAAAGCGAATTGAATTGATTGATTTGTTTTTTACAGCTTTTGCAGGTTATTCCAAGCCAGAAAATAATTTAAGAGAATTCTTTAAAATAATAATGATTTTGCTAATACAAGTCGTACTAATTAACCCACATCTGGGGGTGGATTCATGCCTTTCTTAAGTGTATATCCGAGTACGGAAATATAACGAATCCGACTGGAATTGAAGCTCGGCGCACTGATCTCCAATTCCGAGCAATTATCCATGATACGACCTTCACATACAAGATTACAGTACCTGGTATTCCAGAGGCCACACATCTAGATACTAACCAGGCTCAACGTGGACTAACTTGCATGAGAACTGGAGTCGGAACGTGGTATAGCCATCAAATCACAGCAACAAAATAAGACCCTGAATAATTATTAGTTTACATCACAGCAACAAAATAAGACGCTGAATAATTATTAGTTTACATCACAGCAACAAAATAAGACCCCGATTAATTATTAGTTTACATAACAGCAACAAAATAAAGCCCCGATTAATTATTAGTTTACATCACAGCAACAAAATAAGACCCCGATTAATTATTAGTTTTTATCACAGCAACAAAATAAGACCCTGAATAATTATTAGTTTACATCACAGCAACAAAAGAAGACCCTGAATAATTGTTAGTTTACATCACAGTAACAAAATAAGACCCCGATTAATTATTAGTTTTCATCACAGCAACAAAATAAGACCCCGATTAATTATTAGTTTACATAACAGCAACAAAATAAGACCCTGAATAATTATTAGTTTACATCACAGCAACAAAAATAGGGCCCCGATTAATTATTAGTTTTCATCACAGCAACAAAATAAGACCCCGATTAATTATTAGTTTTCATCACAGCAACAAAATAAGACCCTGAATAATTATTAGTTTACATCACAGTAACAAAATAAGACCCCGATTAATTATTAGTTTTCATCACAGCAACAAAATAAGACCCCGATTAATTATTAGTTTACATAACAGCAACAAAATAAGACCCTGAATAATTATTAGTTTACATCACAGCAACAAAAATAGGGCCCCGATTAATTATTAGTTTTCATCACAGCAACAAAATAAGACCCCGATTAATTATTAGTTTACATCACAGCAACAAAATAAGACCCTGAATAATTATTAGTTTACATCACAGCAACAAAATAAGACCACGATTAATCATCAGTTTTCATCACAGCAACAAAATAAGACCCTGAATAATTATTAGTTTCTACATAGAATTTGTAACCCTCAGTATTTATATGATGAAAAGAAATACTTTAAAAATTCCTTTCAACTAAGTCAATATCCACAATATTTTAACAGTAACTCTCACGTTCTCAAGTAAACTTAACTGTAAGTTAATATCGTCACATCTGGTTGAGTGTTTGTCGATTTTGACGGGGTGTAATGGTAAGTGATCTTGGCTCGCTAGATCAGTAGTGAGTAGTGAGTTCGGTCGTCAGTGGGTGCTCGACTCTTTCAGCCTTGTGTCACATGCAATCTACGCTTACAAGGTGGTATTAACGACAGACTAATTTCAAATTGTAATCGATTAATTTACTCAACGGACTTGAACACAAGACGATAATTTTCCTTTTCATTAACTGTTTCTAAACTTCGTCTTTGATGACAACGGGTGGAAGAGTAGAAATTATAAGGGTGGTGCAAAAATAATGTCGCTTTCTCACATAGTAACATATGTGAGAAAACGACATTATTTTTGCACCAACCTAATAATAGGAATCTACCTTTATCCCGATTCAACTAGGGTCAGTTCATTCCATCAATCTAAAGCGTTTAGTTCGAAACCAAAAGTTCATTAAAAAGACATAATTTACTTTCATTGTCCTTTACATGCAGAAAAGAAAACGACGCCTAAATATAGGTTGGTCAATATATATATATATATATATATATATATATATATATATATATATATATATTAATAAATAGAAAGAACAGTAAGATATATAATCCGGTGTTCTTATAGATATTTTTATTTTTACAGAATAGTGCTCAATGTAAATTTAAATTTACATGTACTTAAATTAAAGACATTAGTTCCATTTCATCTTCAAGCGAATTTTGGAGTAACTTTAAAAATTACAAGGTTTTAAATACACAGCTAAAACAAAATTCATGTTTCCAAGGTTACAGATAAATCTATTTTGTTAGACTAGGGGTGTCTGGGTGTTCAATATGTCTATATTTTAATGTATCAGTTTTTTGTTACGTTTTGGTAGTGGGTAGGGATGTTCTTTCAATGAAATTATACCCACTACCAAAACGTAACAAAAAACGAGAAGTATTAATTATTAACATGCCTGGCCGCGTACACAATTCCGGAAAATCTTTGTTGAAAACATAATTATACTTAAACATGAAAACAATAAACAAAAACTAAAAATTCTTGAGGCTATGTACATAAAACAGTTGAAACCTAACCTGAACAAAATAAACTACGAAATCTCCACAAACATTATTAAATGCCTATAACTGATAACAGAAGCCATTGGTTTGTACCAACGGCTTCCCATACTTAATACTTCTCGTTTACACTCTCGCGTGGTCATGTCTGACTTCACGAGCTGCGACGCGATTTATACTTCCGCGTCTCGTATACACGAGTTAGTCGTTGCTTTGAAATTTTTCATACAACAAAAGCAGACTGTCATTATTGTTCTGGTTATTGGTTGATATATTGAAAAGTAATTGTCATCTTTGATAATGTCTTATGTAAGCCGAAAGCTTAGATCGGATTTAAACATGTATCAATATGGTGATTTCCTTTCGTCCTTCAATGATAATGTTATTAAACTTATCAGACAATATGAAAGGAACTTACTTAAAATAAACAGACAAAACTTGTCTATATTATTTAATGAAACATATATATATATATATATATATATATATATATATATATTTACACACACTTTGTATATATATATGTATGTGTGTGTGTTTTAAATTTTCCTATTTCTTCTGTTGATGACTTCAAGTAATTGTATGCATAATTTGTAAATATCACATATTTCCAATCTATGCAAGCGATTTCTTAAAGGCATCACCAGCACAACAAGAAGACTTGGTAAAACTAAGCACTAAAAAGGCCAAAAATGCTGAACTTCAATTCCACAAAAACAACGTTGTTACAAAGTCGGGAATGGTTCGACTGCAACAAATCATAAAACAAATAAGTGACAAGCTGAACAACAAACTGAGATAAAACTCAACATCCTATGCAATAGCAGCAAGTGGAAATATATTGAAAAGCCTGATCTAATAGAAAATCTATCGGATATAAAGCTATCCAAAAATAAAATGGAAGCCCTCAGTTTCAGTCTAAATTTGCCACATATATATATATATATATATATATATATATATATATATATATATATGTCGTGTTCGGCTTCTTCAGACTATATGTTGCGTTCTTCAGACTTTAGTTCTACCTAATAAAACCGAACCCAACACTCGTCTGGATGTCTCATTCATATATATATATATATGAATGAGACATAGTGGAAAACTATATATATATATATATATATATATATATATATATATATATATGAATGAGACATAGTGGAAAACTTAAAGGCAAGACGCGTTTCGCCATCCAGACGAGTGTTGGGTTCGGTTGTATTAGGTAGAACTAAAGTCTGAAGAAGCCGAACGCAACACACGTCACGTTGACGAAACGAGTTATCTGTAAGATTTATCTACTCATCTCATAATCCTCACTTTTATTTCGGATAATATTATACCTCCTACAAACCCAATATATATATATATATATATATATATATATATATATATATATATATATATATATATATATATATATAGGTAGTAATCCATTGATATAATCCAGGAGAGTCCTATTAAGTCAACATAGAATTTGATATATGTTAAAACTGATTCACAAAAGAGCGCTCTATGGAAAATGGTCATTTACTAAAGGTATCGTAATTCCAATTGTAAAGTGTATATATGTATATGTTTTAATACTGTGATTGTACTTTTCTAGGCGAAGAAGTAGAATCAAAGTATTGAATAAATGAAAGCTATTTTGTAACGATTTCAAGATGTTTTTATTAAAAAAATTATCATAAAAATTATATATATATACCAGAAGTGTTGAAACAAAATGGCTATTTTGTAGTGATTTTATAGCATATTTATGTTATAATTTTGGAATAAATTATATATATATATATATATATATATATATATATATATATATATATATATATTGAAATAAAATTTTGTACCGCATCACTTAAATATGGCTTTGCAAATGACAGACCGTATTCTTTAAAATGACCTTTTTCGTCCAACATTTTTTTCAGAAAGATTCGTTGTTTAATAAAGACATGCGCTCTTAATCAAGCAATCTGAGAACGAATGAGATCACGAAAGATTTTCTGCAACCTATATAGACGGATGTCCGTCGAGAAAGACCTTCCTTTTCTGTAAATATTTAAGCGTCCAGCAGCAGCCGTAAGTGATACTGCTATCGGCGTATAAACCGACACCATTGACTTCTTTATCACCTGCGGACAAAAAAAAAAAAAAAAAGACCACAGGGCAACGTCTATCTGCCCATACATTTATGCCGTTTGTAGAGCTTCCGCTACTGAATGCTGCTTCCAAAAGGTTTGTTCTTCGTTGTTCTTCTAAGAGGTTCTTTTTTTTTTTTTTTTTTTTTTTTTTACTTTTTCTTTCATTCTGTTAAATTCTGTTCAAATCGGCTTCAAAAAAAATAAACAAAAAAAAATAAATAAATAAAATAAAATAAAGTAAAATAAATAAATACTAATAATTGGACTCTTCTTTCCAGTTCAATGTCTGGAGAATTTCCTCGTTGGCGAGTTGAATCGTTTGTTTTCTGATTTCCACATTTCACGATCTAAAATATCTTGCAAAAATCATGGTTAATATTATTTTTACTGATTGGGTTTTCACGCAAGTCAAAGACAGTGTCATTTACTGGCGATCAAGTGACAACAAGAATCCTCAGTAGTCTTGCACTCCCTTCAGTATTTTGGCAGGTGGATATTATTATTATTATTATTATTATTATGATTATGATTTGTGCATGTTATGTTTCCTGCGTTGCGTCCGGTAGAGCCGGGTCCAAACTATGGTCCTTAGGCCCAATATATGTCATTTAATTGATAGCACATTTCTTAGTATATGGGATGTTCCTAGTCGGGCTATCTTCTATGCAACCTGTATGTTGGTGTTACCTGGGACACTGTTAGTAAAACTGTCCATTTCTTTTCTCACGAGGCCCAGTGCTCCGATTACTATTGGTACAGTCACAGTTTTCATTCCCCACATCCTGTTAATCTCGATCTTCAAGTCCTTGTATTTGGAGAATTTCTCGATAATTTTTATGGAGGTGTTTCTCTCAGATGGTACTGTTATGTCAATAAGCATACACTTCCTGAATTTATTGTCTCTATTATTATTATTATTATTATTATTATTATTATTATTTGTGTATGTTATGTTTCCTGCTTTGTATCCTGTATAGACGGGTCCAAACTATGGTCCTTAGTCCCCTATAAGAGAATTGTCATTAAATTGATAGCACTTTTCTTAGTATACAGGATATACCTAGTAAGGCAATCTTCTGGGCAACTTTTATTTTGATGTTACCTGGGACGCTTTTAGTAAAATGGTCCATTCCTTTTCTCACGAGGACCAGAGCTCCGATTAATGTTGGTACAGACAAAGTCTTCATTCCCCACATCCTGTTAATATCGATCTCCAGTTCCTTTTATTGGGACAATTTCTCCATACTTTTCATGAAGGTGTTACTCTCAGATGGTATTGTTATGTCAATAAGCAAACACTTCCAGAATTTCTTGGCTTTTATGATAATATCAGGTCTTTTCGCTTTTATTTCCCTGTCAATTTGAATTGGCATCTCCAAGAGGATAGTTATATCGTTTAAAATAATAATAATGTCGGATTAAAAATAAAATAAAACCCTTTAATTCCTTAGAAACAATAAACAGGGCGTCTATTTAAACACGTTTATCCACTATCATCAAAATGGACACTTGCACATGGTGAGATAGCTGAAGTTTCTAGTGCACATAATGAGGAAAGAGGGCTTAGAAAATGTGACACTCACAAGGCATATTGAAAGAAAGTGGAACAGAGGAAAACAGTTCATATCCTGCCTAAGGAGCTTATATAAATAGTAAGCAGATCAGGGTTTTTGGAGAGATGGGAAAAAACGAACTTTACTAAGAGCTACAAGGGGCGGATAATTGTGGAGACCCATGATCACCACCCCCCTCACCGAGGAGACACGATACATACAAAAAGAAGAGTAAGAAATATACCTATTTATATTTTTCGGACTATTGTCCTCATCTTTGTCGCCTTATTTATTACAACGTTTCGGCCGTTGTACGCTCCGGCCTTCTTCAGGTGGTTGGAATGTCGAACTGAACCCGTTATTTCGCTCACTGAGGTAAACTGTTCTACTTCACATACCATGTTTAATGGATATCAGTTATCAGTTATCGCCTGTTAATTCCCCTCTCCAAGTACTCCACTGCCTTAACCAGGTATTGAACTCACAATCTTTGGGTCCTGTCACTGGATCTAACTAACGCCTTTATCTTTGAGGATATCTGTGTATGAATTTCTGGGTATTATAAACCTACTGTCTTCAGCAACCATTTTTTACCAGTGCTCATATTGCAGTTTTTGCTGTTATCATACCATGTTTTACCAGAGCAATTTTTGTTGTTAGAAATATAGACAGATACTGAAGAAATATACCGTACATACTTGCGACATTTGAAGACCAAACTTTGAAGCTAATTTGACTACAGTAGCGAATGTTGGACGGTCTCCTCAAAGATGAAGAACAGACTCGAGACAATGGATGTATTGTTCTACAGAAGGATGCTGAGGATATCATGGAGCGAACATGTGAGCAACGATGAGGTTTTTGGAGACGATGCAAACAAGGACGAAGTTTATACTTAACATCAGGAAGAGACAGCTGAAATTTTCAGGACGTGTAATGAGAAATGAGGGCTTGGAGAATCTGATACTCACAGGGCGGATAGAGAGAAAAAGCGAGAAGGGAAAGTAACGCGTGACATACCTAACGAGCTTAAACAAGTGGATGACACAACAGTGTCTGACAGAATTAACAAAAAGATAAAACAACAAATCTACAAGGGAAGGGGGGAAGTGGAGAGCCATGATCGCCAACGTCCTGAAGGGACACGGCACATAAAAGAAGAAGGAATGGATATATAGTTTGGTAGTAGTCAGTGCCAGCAGTACATACTCTAATTTTATATCTCGCGTATGATGCGACCCTCTTAAAATTAGCTTCAGAATTAGGCCTTCAAAAGTCGCGCGCGTGTGTGTGTGTATGTATGTATGTATGTATGTATGTATGTATGTATGTATGTATGTATACCGGGGCAGCTTCTTCAGTACTACAGTCACAAATCTGGAACCAATGGGAAAAGAGGCATTCTAAAAATTTAATTTGTTAAAATTCTTTTTACCCTAAATATTCTTTTATTTTGTAAAAAAATCCCTAAACAGCCATATATATATATATATATATATATATATATATATATATATATATATATATATATATATATAATTATTCATTTAAAAAAAAATTTCTAACATAAATATGTTATAAAATCACTACAAAAATAGCCATTTTGTTTCAACACCCTCGGTGTCTTATCAAGTGATGATGTTGAATGTAAAATAAATGGTTTTAAAAGTTTCAAATTAATTAACAATCCTTCGCAAGGAGAAAACGTTGTTACAAAAACTAGATGGACCAATCAAAATACATGTATAGGAAAATTCAAAAAGCTTGACAACGAAGTCATCTTATAATATCTATTCAGATGTTTAAAATATGGATAGTATTAAAAAAGAATTTATTCTAACCAATAATTACTAAATTATATGATAAAATTTAATATTAAAATTAAAAACTGCTAATTTCAAAATCAAAATTTAATCGCTATTAAGTTTACAACTATAAAATTACTGAGGAGAAAAGAAGAAATATATGTTATTCAATTTATTTCTTCATTGAAGTTACTTTAGCTAATTTTATATACGGTCCTTTGACAATGTATACATTTTAATCCTAAGAGTGTGTGAATGGGGTCCTAAACTCACGCGTAAAACAAACGCAATCACATTATAATATATAAGCACCCAGACATATATATATATATATATATATATATATATATATATATATATATACACACACAAAAAGAGACGAGACAGAGAACATCTCCACGGAAAAGAAAAAAAAAAAGGAAATGGTGCGGAGAGGGAAACCAACACACACGTACATACATACACAATTAAATGTGAATGCACTTTCCATGCACATAGACAACCAAAAATACATGCCCACACATCCACAGACATTGACCCAGACAATCGGATACCACAACCAATAAATATTTAAAACTGAAAGTGTCATTACACAAATGCTAACCACGTATTGAAATATAACTTAAGCGAGCAAATATACAAAGATAAAAATGATTAAAAATAATATTTAATATATTAAAAAATGTATGTAAATATAAAATCGGACATCAAAGTCAACACCCATAGGTAACTTCGATGTCCACCTCATATATATATAAATATATATACATACACATACACACACATACATATATATATATAATGATTTTCCTTTACACACACATATATATATATACTCACACACACATATACATACATATATATATACATACATACATACACACAGAAATACATAGACATAAATACATAAACATATACATACGTATATATATCCATGATAACAAGTACACATACACATACATATATATATACACATATATACCCACAAATATACACACATATATATGTACACATACTCACATATAAATACATATATACGCACAGCAATACACAAATATAAACATATAGACACACATATACTAACGCATGTGGCCGTAATGACATACCCAAGTTTCCATACCTACACGGACACACAATCTCATATACAATAGATGTCAACATACGCATATACAACCGCAAACATACATAAGTAAACACACACACACACAGACATATATATATATATATATATATATATATATATATATATATATATATATATACATATATATATATATATATATATATATATATATATATATACACATAAATATATACATAAAAATACCTATCTATAATACCATATACACATATATACGTACATACACATAAATACAACGACATTCAACCAAATACATATATAAACGTACATACATGCACACACATAGACATAGACATACATCCATATACATGCAAACACAAAAATACATGCATCCTAACATACATATATAAACACATTCATACAAACAGAAATATACGTAAATATAAATTTAGGTACACAACATAACAGTACACATACATATATATATATATATATATATACACACACACATATATATGTATATATATATCTATACACATACATATACATACACATACATACATACACACATATATACATATATATATACATACATGCATATATATACATCTACACATACATACACACACATACATACATATATACACACATAAATACATATATACATACACATACACATAATACATACATATATATATATACACACATACCCACATAAACAAATACACATACATGCACATATACATCAAAATTTGTAACTTCTTCTCTTCTTCTCCTCCTTTTTACCTTCTTACTTTATATATCTATATCTATCTATCTATCTATCTATCTATATATATATATATATATATATATACACATATACATATATATGCACATATACACACATATATATATACATACACACACACACACACATATATATATATATACATACATATACACACACATACACAAATACATATATATATATATACAAAACCTAGCAACATATTAATACACTAATATACAAACAGACATATTCCACAGTACAAACACACATAACTACACACAAATATATATATATACACACACATACAGAAAAATGAATAACACTATGTAGTTATACAATACACATTCATATCGTCAGATTGACCATCAGGCAATAAAAGTTATAATCTATTAAACTTACAGCGACATATCATTATCATTTAAAGTATACGACCCCTATAATAAGTTAAATTTATAACGGTGTTTACAATTAACCGTTAGTTCATATCTTTGATTTAAGAGATCAGCCTTGTTTTTAAATCTAATAATTTCAAATTTTTCATTAAGACATAGGTAACATGGGGAATATAGGGAGTTACATGTTCGGGCTTTCTTAATCAATGTCCATTTAACCGTAGGTGTTTTGTTCTTTTCTTTTAGATTCCAAAAGTACTTGGATAATGAAGTCATGTACCTATAGTCACTGTTATTAAAAGATTGCATATGCCCCCGCCAGCGTTCTTTGAATATTTTCATTGTGCTACCAATGTAAAATGTCTTTATATTTGGATTCTCAATAGTTGAGATTGTACTAAGATAGACTACAGAACTAATCCCACAGTTATTTTGTAGTGGACAATTATTAGGATACCTACAATTACATAAGTTGTTATTCGTGCTATTATATTTAGTATCACTGTTAGTAACTGTTTGAGTAATCAAGTTTTTGAGTCCCTATACTTGTTAAAGACTATGTTGTTATGTTTTTTAATTATTTTCTCTAGGTTATCTGCACAACTATAGCTTAATTTAAGGGTATTAGGATTAAATATTTGACTAAGTGAGTTAGTTTCAGGGTTAGGGAAATGTTTCTTGATGAGGTTTAGAAACATACGTCCTAATTTAGATTTAACCATTATATTGAAAGGGGGAGTGAACCAGATGATCTTTCTAGATCTTCTTTTCTTACTATGGTTGTAATCGACAGGGTTTTTATATTGAATAGTGATATCTTTGTATCCACTATTTTTGAGTGCAGAATTGTAAAAATTACGATATTTATTAAAAACATCTTTGTTAGAAGAGTTAGTGCTAATACTAAATCCAATTGAAGAGGGTATATGTTTGATAACTGAAGTGGGATGGTTGGAATTTTGATGTACGTATATCGGGTTGGAATTAACCTTCACATATGGTTGGAAAGAGCTGCTAGCAAGGTCTAGGGTGACGTCTAGAAAATCCACTAGTTTAACATTAGTAGTGACCATTGTTCTAAGACCAAACCCTTAAATACCCTATGGATCATTTTCCTAATACGGTCTACCTTAATTTTAGTAGAGTTTTTAACAACTAATAAGCCATCATCTCTATACAATCCTACACTATCGGAATCTAGACAATCAAAGGCACTTAAATTATACAAAAGAAATAATCCAACCAGGTCAGAAGCTTCAGCAGAATCCAGAGAACCCATCGAAATGTCAAAATTGTTGTTGCAAGACTTTTTGGTCCACTGTTCATCCTTGTAGATTAGAACAAAATTTCGGCATTTCATGATGATGTCCACCTCACTCTCAGAAATATTAGAGTATTCCCGGGCAAAATCCAAGGCCAAAGTGAAAAGATCCTTCGATATAGAGGGATAATAATCGATAATATCGAACTGTATGAAAGTACAGTTGCCCTTATATCGAATGTTATTAAACCAGTTGATAACATCAGTTGTGTTAACCCACTGTAGTAGTCCAAGGGTGTTTTTTATGGAGTGGTTGGTTCTTCCAAGATGGTCTTACTAATTCTACCGATTTCTGGTTTGGTAGGGTTTATAAGGCTAGTAGATGGCTTAGTTTTGAATTCTGGTTTATGGTCTTTTAACAAGACATAGGCCTCCTTAGTTTGTAGTTTACCGACCCGATAACTAATCGGTAGTTTATCAGTAATTGATTTACTGATACTGTTAATCCTAATTATTTGGTTGAAGTTATTTGTATCAATTTTTTTATAGTTTCTGGTTAGACAATCCCTAACTAATGTATCATAATCCTTAGGAGATAACTTATAAAAGTTATCCGTTTTATCGGATTTAACATATATATCACCAGATTTATTAATGTCCTTGACGATACTATCAAGATTTTTTTTGAAGGCATTTTTGTATTTATAGAAGGTTAATCCCTTGACGATATCCAATAATTCATTTTCAAAAGCAGATAATTGCTTAATAATTGGTGCAGTTTTTAGGCTTTTAAAACCATAAATTTCGCGTTCACACAATGGTTTCTTGTTTAGAAGAAAGAAGTAAGCTTTCCATCTCATTCTTCTGATAAGGTTTTCCGTTTGCTGTGTTAGATGGACGAAATAATCCCTTTTGTTCGTGGTGGGAATGTTCTTAAGTGATACTCCGAAATTGATTCTATCCATAGTATAAGAATAGAATAGACAGTGCTCGACAGGAATAGGAGCTAATATCCAAGTATATGATTGGTGTATATGGAATGAATTCCAATAACCAACAATTACTATTCTTAAAAGAGTGCTCAATACAAAGTAGAGCAGATATAATTATTTATTTAAAAAAAAAAAATTATAACATAAATATGTTATAAAATCACTACAAAAATAGCCATTTTGTTTCAACACCCTCGGTGTCTTATCAAGTGATGATGTTGAATGTAAAATAAATGGTTTTAAAAGTTTCAAATTAATTAACAATCCTTCGCAAGGAGAAAACGTTGTTACAAAAACTAGATGGACCAATCAAAATACAAGTATAGGAAAATTCAAAAAGCTTGACAACGAAGTCATCTTATAATATCTATTCAGATGTTTAAAATATGGGTAGTATTAAAAAAGAATTTATTCTAACCAATAATTACTAAATTATATGATAAAATTTAATATTAAAATTAAAAACTGCTAATTTCAAAATCAAAATTTAATCGCTATTAAGTTTACAACTATAAAATTACTGAGGAGAAAAGAAGAAATATATATGTTATTCAATTTATTTCTTCATTGAAGTTACTTTAGCTAATTTTATATACGGTCCTTTGACAATGCATACATTTTAATCCTAAGAGTGTGTGAATGGGGTCCTAAACTCACGCGTAAAACAAACGCAATCAGATTATAATATATAAGCACCCAGACATATTTATATATATATATATATATATATACACGCAAAAAGAGACGAGACAGAGAACATCTCCACGGAAAAGAAAAAAAAAAGGAAATGGTGCGGAGAGGGAAATCAACACACACGTACATACATACACAATTAAATGTGAATGCACTTTCCATGCACATAGACAACCAAAAATACATGCACACACATCCACAGACATTGACCCAGACAATCGGATACCACAACCAATAAATATTTAAGACTGAAAGTGTCATTACACAAATGCTAACCACGTATTGAAATATAACTTAAGCGAGCAAATATACAAAGATAAAAATGATTAAAAATAATATTATTTAATATATTAAAATAGTGTATGTAAATATAAAATCGGACATCAAAGTCAACACCCATAGGTAACTTCGATGTCCACCTCATATATATATATATATATATATATATACATATATATATACATACACATACACACATATATATATATATATATATATATATATATATATAATAATTTTCCTTTACACACACATATATATATATATATATATACACACACACATATACATATAAATATATGTGTAATGTATGACCCTCAAATTTTCACTTATAAAAAATGATCTTATCTTGTATTTCGTATATCATGTGAGTTCTTTTTTTGAGAGACCAAATTAGAATAGTCTAGCCTTTGTTCCCCTGTCTCTTTATCCCATCTTCTAATTAAATAAGTTAAAAAAAGTAAACGAGAAAGATAAAAGTATCATTAATAACGCTATAGTCATTATCTAAACGTATCCGGCCATAAGCAACCGAACGAGAAACAACAAAAAAAATCTTATAAACGTAAACAATGGAAAAGATGCATATTTGATATGTTTGTATTTTATAATACGATACTAATATATGAATATATATATGCACTATTATCGGATACAGTTAAGTAAAACATCAATTTTATCAAAATCATGTTCATTTTAAATACAGCTATATTTTTTGACTACAGTAAATAGATATATAGTTTGGTCAATGGCATAACCAGGGTTGGCATGACATATGCTAATTTTATATCTTATGTATAATGAGACCCCCTTAAAATTAACTCCCAAATTAGATCTTCAAAAGTCACATGATACCTGAGTATATATAGTAATTATTATTATAATTTTTTACGAGATTTTATTTATATCTTATTTTTGATAATTATTATTACATTGTTAAGTAACCAGTTTTGACTGGATATAAAAATTTCCATGTTCGTGAATCGGGGTGGTAACTAATTTGACTACAGTAAATGGATATATAGTTTGGTCAACGGCGTAGCCAGGACCATCAGTGCATACGCTAATTTTATATCACGTGTATGATGCGACCCCTTAAAATTAGCTTCAAAATTAGATCTTCAAAAGTAGCTTGATACGCTAGTACATACGACATATATATATATATATATATATATATATATATATATATATATATATATATATATATATATTAAGAAATATACATAATATTTTACATTAACTGCACAATTCCGAGTTTCATGTTATTCTGAGCTTAAATTCAAATTCAAAATTAAACTAAAAGAAAAAATAGTAAAATTCGCTTGAGGATGAAATTACAAAAT
>OZ010588.1:29002791-29007791 GCA_963932145.1 Acanthosepion lycidas | reverse complement strand
TTCATTTTTTTATTATTATTTTATTTCATTTTTTTATTTTTCAATATATATATATATATATATATATATATATATATATATATATATATATATATATATATAATATTTCATATCTGTCTATAGAACGTTTTTCTCGCCCGAGTTCATCCTTCAAATCTATAAATAAACCATTCATCCCTACATGGAATACTGCTGCCATATAAGACATCTATATCGTCTGACACTTTATGCTCATACACGAACATTTCCCTTCAAGACACCTTGCAAATCTGTGCCGATGCTCTCAGTAGGGGTCACCTGGATCCAGCATTAATTCCTGAAGCTTGTTTTTTGGAGTTTATGCACTTAGCAACTGAGGCGGTGGAGGTTTGATGAGAATATATAGGCCTAAATCGATGGGGTTTCGATGTGGTTTCGATGGGCAGTCCCCTTGGCCCGCTTCTAGCCATCATTTCTGCTGGTTATTATGAGAACCTTCGTTTTGAAAAAAAAAAAAAGCTGAAAATCCTTTGTCTATTGGCGTTACGTTGATGGCACATTCCTCATCTTTAAGTCTATTAACGACACTTCGGCTCTTCACACCTTTCTAAATTGCCTTCACCTAGTTGCAGTTTCTTATGGAGTGGGAGAGAGACGGCACTCTTCCGTTCTTGGATGTTTTGATTGAACTTAAGGATGGTTTGTTTATTACCAGCATTTATCGTAGACCTACAGTCACCGGTTTGTATACAAATTGGAATTCTTTTGTTCCTAAGTCCCGTAAGATCAACTTGATTTCTACCCTAGTCCATTGTGCGCTGATGATTTGTTCCCTATGTATCGTTAACATGTAACTAGATAAAATCCCTTGTATTTTTATTGAAAACGGTTTTAATTTTAATGCCTTCATGTGATAATATTTGTCGTTGCCGCGGTAAAACAGAAGAAAGTTTTCTTAAGCATAGAAGGAGTGATATGCTGAAAGACTTTGGAACAAGAAGGATTAATAAAATTCGTAGGAAAAGATTAACGATTTAATTCACATATAGACAACACCTGGATATAACGAATTATTGTCCGAAGGACTGATATAAAAACAGTTTATTTTTTGTTCAATTTATTCAAGTGTTATTTTTTTTTCCTGTACGTCTTCGCCTCGCTTGGACCAGCCCGACACGAAGATACGTGCGACGATTCGATCTTGGCTGCCCTATGATCAAACTTAAATCACAACGTGGGATAAGGTTAGCTTTGGATTGAAGCGGTCACTTCAGAGACCGGTCGCGGTGCTGGAAGTCTTGGATGACTAGGGAATGTGTTGTACGGTCACAATCAAACGCACTATTTAACAGAAAATTAAGCGTTTCAAAGAACCAGTGGTTTTTGTTCCCCTCTTTGTGTTCACTATATTTAAAACTATCGTGGCTAGGTAGAAATAATCGACAAGGTATCGGCGTGTATTACATCAAGTTTTTCGACTGTAAAGTTACGTGTTATTTTCGAAACCCGTTCGACGTTCCCCTGTTTCGTTAAGGATGGCCTGTCCTATTTGCTAAATAGTTTCTTGCTATATAAATTTAAATAACAGTGTGATGCTGAATAAATAGGAGGGACCAATCAGAAACTGGAGACCCGTATCGGTCAACACGTTCCCGCAAGTACAAGAATAGGAAAATACAGTTGATTTTATAAGACGACACAAACAGTGCATGATTCATCAATTGGTCAGCACCTTTTGGAAAATACTGACTGTTCACATCAGTATAAAGATAAGCATTTCACTATCTTACATTGAGCTCAGTCCGCTCATCATTTGAAGATTTTAGAAGCGGTTTATAGTACAATACACTTATGCAAACGAAAAGAGCTGTTTATCAGCTCATTAAGTTTATTTGGAGGGCGTGAGTAATACTTTTCCCTTTTATACATCTTTACGTTTTTTTACCTTATGTACGTGTGGGTGTATACAGGGTGTGCCAAATATACTTTTGCAAATTTTGGGGGCGGTTTCCTCACAACAAAACAAGGACAAAAGTCCATATAAACATAGATCCGCAAATCCTTCGTTTTTGAGTTATTAATTCTACGGGAAGTTTACGATGTAGACTAGGTTAAATTTGTCATTAGTGTACATTTGTGGATAGTCGGTCTTCAACGTTTAACGTGTGTAGTAGTGAGTTAAATGAGAAGTGTTTAACATTGGTAGGATATTCATATCATGAGCGAGCAGATATAATTTTTACATGCAATCGCGCGAATGGTAATGGACGCGAAGCTGCACGGCTGTATCAGATTGCGTTTCGAAACCGAAGGCAGCCGAGACACCAAACCTTTGCCGGTGTTTATCGTCGCGTTGCTGAGACAGGATCTGTGGCAGCACAAGCTATAACTCGAGGAAGACCGAGATCCGCTTGTACGCACGGTCACGAAGGACACATTCTACAGGCTGTTGAAGTTGATCTAGATTTAGAATACGTCATGTTTGTATGTACTTGTTGTGGTGTGAGGAACCGGCCCCAAAGTTTTGTAAAAGTAAAAAAACAGGCCCCAAAATCTTTTTAAAATTTGTAAAAATATTTTTTACACACCCTATATATATATATATATATATGTATGTATGGAAAATAATAGATAGAAAGGCATACAAGTAACATGGAAAAATAAGCTATTAAGTAATGTCGTTCATACACGGAATGAACTTATTCATAATAACATTGTTTTTATCGAGTCTGTGTCATTGGGTAGGGGGAGAAATAGAGAGAAATAGAACAAATATCGATTAAAACTTTACATTGTAAACATTAAAGCTGAGCATTTTCTCCACTATATATATATATATATATATATATATATATATATATATATATATATATATATATATATGTGTGTGTGTGTGTGTGTGTATTTGTGTGTATGACTGCACAGATAAAATTCTAATTAGGCTGATGAAGTCTCTTCTAGGGACGAAACTCGTTACTTAGGATTTTTCCATTCTTTCATTTAGTTGGCCACAACTGCTTTGACATATAGATTAGCATATCATATCCTCTATAGATAGAAAGCTAGGTAGGTAGGTAGGTAGAATATAAATGTAATGGCATCTAATTAACAAGTTTTGCCTCTCTCTCTCTCTCTCTCTATATATATATATATATATATATATATATATATATATATATATATATATATAATCTTCATTAAAACGAATCGAATTCTCCAGTCACTGGCGTTTTCTAAAAATAAATGCGTCTAAATTCATCGTCTGACTGTGGATAACAATATCTATCTATCTATCTATATATATATATATATTAGGTTGGTGCAAAAATAATATCGTTATGTGACGTATTTTTTAACGTCAAAAAACGATATTATTTTTGCACCAACCTAATAGATAGATAGATAGATAGATAGATAGATAGATAGATAGATAGATAGATAGATAGATAGATAGATAGATATAATCAAGAAGAAAAACGTAAAGATACATTTCAGTATATATTAATATATAGATATTTACGAAATAAATTGTAACCGAAATGAATCTGTAAGTTTTTCTTCTTTATTATTATTATAATGCATTGTAGTTTACATTGAGCTCTCCCTGGATTAATATCCTCCTTGGAATTATCCCTACCAGTCACAAATTGGTAATATATATATATATATATATATGTGTGTGTGTGTGTGTGTGTGTGTGTGTACTCTCTCGACTCTCGACGTATGAGGGTCAAGTAGATCAGTTCCCAGGAAACCGACAGCCCAACAACAGCACATGAGAATTGATTATAGTGGTGAAAGTTTCGTGCAGGATATACAGACTTTTTGGAGTGACGAATACAGAGACCTGGTGCACTACGTGCCACAAGGTCCCCAAACGACCCTCCGCAGATTTTGAATTCAGAGTTGTCCTTCTCCTAGACCAGTTGCCATCCAAGACTATAGAACCCAGTCTGCCCTGCTATTTACCCATAGCTGGAGGGAGAAGACAAGGATTCATACCTTTCCCAAGGGTATTAGCACGTAAGTGAATGTAATGGATTCCACTGGAATTCGAACTCGGCTCTCCGATTCCCCAATCCAAGCCGATATATATATATATATATATATATATATATATATATATATATATATATATATATATATATATATATATATATATATATATATATATATATATATATATATATATATATATATATATATATATGCATTGTGGATAGTGGCTCGGAGAGTTCGAATTTCAGTTGAATCCTTTACATACACTTACGAACTATTAGGTTGGTGCAAAAATAATGACGTTTTCTAGCATAGTAACATATGTGAGAAAACGTCATTATTTTTGCACCAACCTAATAATACTCTTGGGAAAGTTATGAATCCTCTCCTTCTCTCTCCCGCTATGGGCAAATAATAGGACAGACTGTGTTCCATAGCCTTGGATGGCAACTGCTCTAGTCGTTTGGGGACCTTGCGGCACGTGGTGCAACAGGTATCACTCTTCAAAAAGTGTGATTGGTTCTTCACAAAGCCTTCACCACTATAATCAAATCATATGTGTAGGTCTCTTGCTGTCGGCTCCCAGGAACTGAGTTGCATGACCCTTCATATATATATCTTATTATCTTGAAATAGTTCTCGCTGATTTTTACATATATTTTTTCATATATACTTTTTAGATTTTTCCTCTGTGTGTGTGTGTGTGTGTGTGTGTTTGTGTGTGTATTTAGGCAGCAATCCTTCTTTCATGCACATTTCATTGAATACGACAGACAAAAAGCTTTTATTTAGTTTTTTACTAGCAGCATGGCCCGGCGTTGCCCGTGCTTGATTCAAAAATCGTACGACTCATACAGCAATCGCTATCACTTGACTTAAAATATTTATGCCTTTCCTTGCCTTTAAAGGAGTGCCCTTTGCCGTGTTGATGTTGCTACATGCCTTACTTCTTGCCTATCTCACATTGCGAATTTTTTCGAAGCTCTATACTAAACATTAAACCTGTTATGAAAAAAGAACTA
>OZ010588.1:28985291-28990291 GCA_963932145.1 Acanthosepion lycidas | reverse complement strand
CAAAGACACACACGTACGCGCGTACAGACACGCATTAGAAGCCTAAGCTTTCGTTTTTGTTTAAGCTTTGAAATTCGTTTTTAATATGTTTTACAAAGAAATGAATAAATCAAATAGGGGTAGAAAGAAAGAAAGAAAGAAAGAAAGAAAGAAAAGTCGACAACAGTTCCTTTCTTTTTTTTATCGCAAGATGGCCTCGTTATAGCAACTGTTATTTTTAGGTAAAGTATGGAAATGGGACATAGAACGTTTTAAAAGCAAAATTCAAAGATATGATGAAAAAATCAACGGAGAAAAAGACGACGACCGTGTACACATATATCAACGAAAAAAAGAACACATATATATATATATATTATATTTTAATTATAGTCGCTAATACAGACACGATGCCACAAAAAATGTCGGCGTGGATGGATAATTCAGATGTTAAAAACTGCGGGGGGGGGTGTCTAAGTCTGATGTTAAGTTTGAAACATTTTTGATTCTATATTTTTTATCTGATCCTCATATAAAATTTTTATACAGCCATTATCCCACTGTATATTTTTTTTCTTTTTGGTTTGATTATAAATACGCATTATCTCTATCGCTCTTTATTGCATTTGTTTTCTGGAATGAGACCTGCAGGCGTTTGCTGCATATTTGACGTATTAAAGTTTCACAAGCTAATGTTTTGAAAATAAAATAAAATAAATAGAAAAATGAACAGGAAACGAAAGTTTTATTATTTTCTTTGTCGGGGTGGGGGTTAATGGCAGTAATGATACAGCTGAGGTCAACTGCATGGACATATATTGAGGAGAAGTGTCTAAATTTAGTGTTGGTTTTGTTCTCAGCTCAGTAAAAAGTGTGAGTGCAAAAGCCACTCTACAAGAACTCATATATAGCGTAGCGTAAGCAATATATTTACAGGCAGACATATACACAACAATAGATACGTGGGTCTATTAAATCAGTAAGTCCATAAAAAAAATCTATTTATTTACTTTCCAACATAATCTTTTTCTTTGTCATTGCACTTAATACGATGATTCGAATAGTAACCATTTCAAAATTCAGATAATAAACCATCCATTCACACACACACACACACACACACACACACACACACACATATATATATATATATATATATATATACAAGGATGGATGGTTATATATATATATATATATATATATATATATATATATATATATATATATATGTATGTATATCCGAATGTAATGAGAACGAAAATAATATAAATTCTAACGTTCAGAGCATTAATTCGAAAGAGGGCTCAATACCAAGAGTAGAGCAATAATTATTTTTTTATTATTTTTACATACAGACAAAACAAATTACTCACTACAAAGATGCATTCTTGTTTCGATGCGCATGCGTCTCGACTGGTGAAAACCAAACATGGTTACGAACAATTTTATTACACGCATGCTGCTTATATATATATATATATATATATATATATATATATATATATATATATATATATATATAATTGGTGTATTTAGATAGAAAATTGTCTTTTACGGATTTCTAATTAAATAAATTACAAACATTATTTCCGCTTATTTTTAGCATAATCCGTTCATATTCACGGATATTTTTGCGTGCATGACAATCAAATGATGCAATAAAAGTTATTTTCGCTGTTGGAGTGCATTTCTTGCATCATTTGATTGTAATATACGCAAAAATATCCGTGAATATGAACGGATTTACTAAAAGACCCAATACTTATAATTTGTTTAATCAGGCATATATATATATATATATATATATATATATATATATAATGATGAGAGAGAGAGAGAGAGAGAGAGAGAGAGAGAGAGAGATTGGAAAATGATATATATACTTTTATATACCAAGAAAAATTTTAGGGAAATCTATGATAAAGAAAAAAAAGTGTTCGAGTTTTTAGGACTTCATCGGACGAAAGTGATGTTTATGTTGATGTAATACGCATGCGCACAAAGAAGAGTGGGACGCCGAAAGTTTTAAATTCAAATTAAAACTTAATTTCTTTTTAAATTTAAAAAAGAAAAATTGAATTAAAAAAAAAAAAATCAGATACCCCCTCTTCTTCATGTGCATGTCTAGTCACATGATCGTAAATATAACTTTAGTCTGATGAAAGCATTTTCCGCGTTTTTTCACAGATATATACAAAGAATAACTTGGTCATCACTTTAAATATACACACATATTGAAAGTGATTTCACAATTCTTGACAATAAACCTAAGACAAAAACCATACATAAGATCACCACAAATGTAATAATAGTACAATGCGGCATACGAGCTAATAGAGAGAAAAGATCTATTTGGAGTGCACTGATTTAAAATCTAACAGACACCAGCAGTTGTAATATAAAGTATTCATCCAAACAAGTTTGATTAAAAAGGTCTATCTGTTTAAATAAGCAGGCAGACCTTGTCGGTTCTTGCCTGTTAGATTAAACAGACAAACAATATATATATTAATCAAACATGTTCGGACATATTTATATAGTCATTGACACTTCTTCGCTGTATTACGGCTCATCAGTGTGGTTAGACGTTCGGTTTTTTCAAGACGGGATCGAAGCCCGAGCGATTTTGTATGTCAAAGATCATACTCCTAGGCTATCGTCGCACGGCCAAAAGGAAAAGAAAATTTTAACATTTTCTATACGAAATACGCCATTAGCCAGGAGAGCTCAATTCATAGTTGAAGAGCAATGCGTTAATAGCAGTAAGAGCCACTGTTTTTAAAATTACCTTTTTTTCCAGAGAGCTGAGCCGTATTTCCCGAAAGCATATATATATATATATATATATATATATATATATATATATATATATATATATTATACCGGGTGAGTCAAAATTATGTTAACATTAGTATGAAAGGAATCATTTATTCAGAGTTTACTGAACAGTCTCCATCTCCAGCACGATTGATGCACAAAAATCAGCGGTCAACAGTACAATTTAGCGCCTTGACATACATTTTACGGGGAATGTTTGATATTACACCTTTTATTTTGTGCTTGAGTTCTTCGATGTCTCTAACTTTTTGCTGTAGACGCGTTTCTTTATCATACCCCATAGTTAAATTGTACTGTTGATCGCGGGGTTTTGTGCATCAATTGTGCTGGTGGGCAGGTGGAGACTGTTTACTAAACTCTGAATAAATGATTCCTCTCATACTAGTGTTAACATAATTTTGACTCACCTCATATATATATATATATATATATATATATATATATAAATATATATATGCATGATGAAATATACTTTTAAGGTATGCTACGTTTATGGATTAAAGCGCTCAATATCAGGGATAGAACGTATGTAAATATAAAAGCGGACATTGAAGTCAAAACCCAGAGGCGACCGTCTGTTTTATGCGAAACGCAAGCATCAGGTCATAAAAAGAGTAAGAATATAATATGAAAGGCTCAAACACTAATATTCCGATTTCTTTTTGAATTTGTAGGTCTGATGAATTGGATTGTGATTACGATTGCAATGTAATAAATTATAACCATAGAATATTAGTGGTTGAGCCTTTTATATTATATTCTTACTGTTCTGGACATTGAGTTCTACCTGGATTCTAACCTCTTGGGAATATATATATATATATATATATATACATACACATTGACCACTAATATTATCAATATATATATATATATATATATATATATATATATATATATATATATATATATATATATATATATATATATATATAACATTATTATATATATATAATAATTTTATATGTATATAAAAATTATAATTAATATTCAAATGCTCTTTCATTTTTTATGTTTGGAGCACTTTTCTGCCAGAAGGCTAATTTCGGGCAGGCGCTATTTAGAGCTGCTTATTACGACTAACGTTTTTAGTGGATACCCGTGTTTGAAATAGACGTCCCGTTTATTTTATAAACGGTCGGCATAACGACTACCGGCATGTGCAACACGGCTGGTTATATCTACTTTTGTACAAATACCACTGGGAAAGGTATGAATCCATCTCATCCTACGAATTGAAATACTTGACCCTCATACGACGGAAAAATAGGAAGACATGCTGGAATAATGGATGGCGGCTCGGAGAGCCGAGTTCGAATTCCAGTCCGTTACATTCAATTGCATGCTGGTGACTTTGGAGAGATATGAACTCTCTCCTAAAAACCGACGGGGGGGGGGGTCCAGTATATATATATATATATATATATATATATATATATATATATATATATATAGATAGATAGATATAAGAATGTTATAATTATTTTTTTTTAAATATGATTCCATAATTATAATTATAATATAGGCTCTACTTGTGTATTGAGTATTGTTTTTCAAAAATAAAATAAAATACTAAAGAACTGCGGATTATTAACCTAACGGCGCACACACACACACACACACATACATACATACATAGATACATACACATATATATATATATATATATATATATATATATATATATATATATATATATATATATATATGTATGTATGTATATATTAAAAAATAAATTCATATATATATGTGTGCGCGTGTGTATGTGCGTATTTTAATATAAGCTATATATGTGTGGGCAAAAGTGCTCAATATGAGGAATGGAGCATATTTACATATAAAATCGAACTGCGATAGTCTGTTTTCTGTTGGAAGGCAATCTTCATGACCTGAAAATTGCATTCAAGCATGAAACATACTGACGCCACTCTCTCTCTCTCTCTCTCTCTCTCTCTCTATATATATATATATATATATATATATATATATATATATATATATACATGAGTGTGTATACACATATCATGTGGTGCACGTGTAGGCGGATATGTGGGTGTGTATTTTATAGCATTTGCGCATGTGTTTATAAGGTATGTTTTTTTATTTTTATTTTCTTGTTCAGCCATAAGGCAGAGAAGAGAGTGATGTGACAGCGGAAAAAAAAAATGAAAAGCAACACACAT
>OZ010588.1:28977791-28980291 GCA_963932145.1 Acanthosepion lycidas | reverse complement strand
GTGTGAGAGAGAGAAGAGAAAAGGGTGAATTCATTTTAATTCGTTGACCGTTTGTAAAGTGATACCCATTTACAATTCATATGTAAATTTAAATTAATCTTAGCAATTTTTTTTTTTTTTTTTTTTTTTTTTTACGAGAGTGAGGTTTTTTGCTTTCATTTTTTTTTCATCTATTCTAATGTCAATTTTTGTATCTTGTCAGACATTTAAATTTCATTGTGAATAAAATCATTAAGTAAATAAATAAATTTTACCGAATGCAAGAAGAAAAATATTATTAAACCGAACTACATTTACAAAGAAAGCCTGTTTTTACGCAATTCCCTATGTAAAAAAAAAAAAAAGGAAAATAAAAGGAAAGAAAGGAAGAAAAAGTAGCTTATACAACTGAGCGAACCATTAAGAATATGTGACACCCTCTTCGTCTGTGTTGCCTTTGTGTGCACATATGTGGGCGTGTAGTGTACAGAGGTGGCCCGATTCACTGTGTACTGCTGTATTTGTGGGTAAACACGTTTATAGATTTGCTTGCATGGTGTTAAATGCGTGTGTTAAAAACAGGATTTTTTTTTTAGAGATATAGATTATAGAAATTTGCACGTAAAAAACCACAGAAATCCGCATCTAAGGTGTAAAAATATGTAAAAAAAACTCTCACTTCAGGACTCGGCCGTAATCATTCAAGCTTTCTCTTCGTATCTCTCTCGCTCTCTTTCTCTCTTTGTGTGTGCGTGAGTGCGCAGTGTCTCTCTCTCTCTCTCTCCCTCTCTCTCTCTCCCTATATATATATATATATATATATATGTGTGTGTGTGTGTGTGTGTGTGTGTGCGTGTGTGTGTATATATATATATATATATATACATATATATATATGTGTATATAACGAGCGTCATGTCTTCCATACTTTTTTGTTTGCTACTAAAAGTGCGCCCAATTCTAGCCATCATAACATCTGTCGCCACCGCCACTTTTTCATACTATCTGACTGATAGCGGTGATGATAGAAAAAAGCTGATTACCAACTACAAGAATAGTAATAAGAACAGCAGTAGCAGCAGCAGCAGTAGTAGCAGTAGTAGTAGTAGCATTGGTAGTAGTAGTAACAACTTAAGATATGAAAGAAGCATGGACAAAGTTAATCTACCCCCACTACCAATAATAATGATAATAATAATAACGATAATAATAGCCTGAACGAAACAAGCAAAAAAAAACAAAACAAAAAAACCTTACTCTCCCATTGCCCATCTCACTTTTTTCTTTCCTTTGGTTGTACACTCCTTCCTCTCTCTCTCTCTCTCTCTCTCCCTCCCTCTCTCTCTCTGTCTCTCTCTCTCTCTCTCTTTTAGGTGAGGCTCAAAAAACCCAAGAGAGAGGCACACTGAAGAGAGAAAGGCAGAGTATCAAAGAAGGAGTAGGGAAAGATGGCTTAATCGGGTGAGTTTTAAAAATAAACTAAAAATATTGAGCGTCTGCATAAGGAGAAAAAAAAACAAAAAAACAAACAAAACAAAAGAAAGAAAAAAAAAAAAGAAAGAAAACGATAAAGAAAATGAAGGTGTGTAACAGAGGGCGGGGCTTGAAAACTTGAGCCAATGAAAGTCGAGCGTGCTGAGGTTAGGCGCCATCATTCCATTCATCAAAGGCGATCAGCCGTTAGTGGGCGGATCTCTGCATTCCATTGCTTGCCACCCTTCAGCTTTTCTCTTTCGTTCTTTTTAGATCTTGTTATAATATCTCTTTCTCTCTCTTACACACACACACGCATACACACGTAGGCACACACGGAGAGAGAGCGAGAGAGAGAGAGTGAGAGAGAGAGAGAGAGAGGGGAGAGAGTGCATAAAAAAATTATGTCGACTGGACATGTAATTATTCAAGTGAGTTTTTAGCTTAAATTATATCTCAGGTTCGAAGTAGAGGATTAATGTTCCCCATTGTATTAAGTGCATTGACAAATAAGGGGATTATGGCAAAATATAAATTTTATGTAAAATAAAGGCTTTTTCAATAATACGCTGCGGTTAGAAATGCATGGATATTTTTTCAATAGCAATACCTACATAAATAAATATTGAAAATGTTTTATACACACGCGCACATATACACGCGCAGGCACCCACACACTCACACACACACACACATACATATATATATATATATATATATATATATATATATGCGTGTGTGTGTGTGTATGGATGTTCTTTGATATGTTCTTGGCACTACAAATAAGCCCTTCTCCCAAAATATGAGATTTAGAGAAGTGGGTCTGGCCAAGAAAATTTGAGAATATATATATATATATATATATATATATATATATGTGTGTGTGTGTGTGTGTGTGTATATATATATATATATATATATATATATATATATATATATATATATATATATATATATATATGAGAATATGTTGATTAAAATGTTAGGTGTATAAAATAGTTGTCGTCTTTTTCCTTTTTACGTCATTAGCTTGCAGACATGTTGATGT
>OZ010588.1:28957791-28960291 GCA_963932145.1 Acanthosepion lycidas | reverse complement strand
TCTACAGAAGGATGCTGAGAATACAATGGACGGAGCGCGTAAGCAATGGGGAAATCTTAAGGAAAATAGAAACAAAAATGACACTTATGCTCAGAATCAGAATGAGTCAGCTGAAGTTTTTTAACATATAATAAGGAAGCAGGGATTGTAGAATGTGATACTCGCAAGACATATAGCGGAACAGGGTGGGGTGGGGGTAAAATATAAACGTCCATAAGAGCTACAGACGTAGGAGGTTGTGGTGGACCGTGATCGCTTATGCCCTGACGGGACATAGAAGAAGTTCGACTAGTGGAACATATTTTAAAACATATTTTTATATACCAGATAGACATTAATTTTATTTTGACACGATGTTTAAGTACAAATTGTATTTTAATCGTTTGCGTGTATATTATAATAAAATAAACAAAATTTATTGGATGTGCGGGTGGTGCAATGAATAACGGCTCGGATTTGTTAATCGGAGAGACGAGTTCGAATTCCCGTTGGGTTCGTTATATTCACTTACGCGCAAATACACTTTGGAAAGGTATGAATCCGTCTCTTCTACCTCCAGCTATGGGTTAATTAGTAAAAACTTGTGCCACTAAACTATTATTATCTAAAAAAATAAATTGTATCTAAAAAATATTTACTGGTTTTAAATAACCTGCAAAGGGTTGATAAGCCGTAAAAAATCAGTCAATCCAAAGATTAAGGTAAGTTCAAATGTCACGAACTAAGATAGGGTTTATAAGTCAAATATCAACTTTTTGAACATTTAATTTTAGTTTAATAAACAATTTCCAAGGATGCAGGTCTTTTGGGACCCTATGGCTTTATTTTGATAAAGAAAAAGGTTTTTGTTTGAACTATATATATATATATATATATATATAGTCATCCACAGACAGACTGTTTCGCTGCATCACAGCTCTTCAGTGTAACTAGACGTCCGATTGCTTCAAGTCGGGAACAAAACCCAAACGAATTGACATCAGGCAGATATCCTAGGCAGAAAGGAAGTGAAATTTTGGCGTTTTTTGTTATACGAAATACGCCAGCGGCCTAGAGAACTCAATTCGTACTAGAAGAGTAATGCATTAATAACAGTAGGGTTCGCTGTTTTTAAAAACTCCTTTCTCTCGAGAGCTCAACGGGATTTCCTGCGAGCATATATAGTGTCATCCACAGACAGCTCTTCAGTGTAGCTAGATGTCTCACATATATATATATATATATATATATATATATATATTTCTTGACTATATTTCTTATTATTGATACGTGTCATATTGATCTGAAAGCAAATTCAGAGGGAACGTCTGTTATCGGCGTGTTAAAGCCGGGTTCGAATTCCTCCCTAGTCCGTTGCATTCACTTTTCACTGACACCGAGAAAGGCATGAACCCCTTTATTCTACCCTATCTCAGCTTTAAGTTCAATATTAAATTAGAGTAGACTGGGCTTTCTAGACTTGAATGGAAACCAGTCTAAGGGAAAGAGAACTCTGAATTCAAGTGGTGAAGATAACAGGAAACCACCTCATTATCTTCCTCCAAAAATTATGTCAGTTCACAGATATTAAAGAAATGAAGATGTGGAGAGCTATGATCGCTTAAGTCCTAAAAGACATGGTATTTAAAAAAGATTATTATTATTATTTGTTTCTTAAAACACATCTATTGGATGCTTTAGTACATATCATCAGTGATGTTTCTAGCTGATTTTCATTAGGGGTTTCGGGTCTTTCAACATCATACCCCATCTTCACGGTGACCCAGACGATACTGATCGGGTATCAACCTTCCTTCCGTCAGCTACAATTTTTTTGTCTTTCAAACTACACACCATACGACTCTTTTTGGCAGTTCGTTGTCCAATCCCGGATGACTTCCGGTCCACCAGCAATGTGCGCTCTTCCATAAAAAACGAGGCAAACGCAGCCAAATTTCCAACTGGTCAGGAATATGGCGGCGTCCTAGGCTTGAAGTGGTAAGTACCAATTTGAATCCCCTCACTTAGACACAGAGAGAGAGATAGAGAGAGAGAGAGAAAGAGAGAGAAAGAAAGAGAGAGAGAGAAAGAAAGAGAGCGAGAGAGAGAAAGAAAGAGAGAAACACGCTCAAACCTCTCATTCTATTAAACAATCCCATTTATCATTATTACTCATTTGGTTCTTTTCGTCGTTAATATCATTATTATTATTATTATTATTATCATCATCATCATTATTATCATTAGCATTATTATTATTATCATTATTATTATCATTATTGTTATTATCATTTTTATTATCATTATCGTCATTATTATTATTATTATTATTATTATTATCATTATTATTATTCTTACCATTATTATTATTATCATTATTATTATCATTATTATTATTATTATTATTATTATTATTATTATTATCATCATTATTATTATTATCATTATTATTATTATCATTATTATTATTATCATCATCGTTATTATTATTATCATTATTATTATTCTTACCATTATTATT
>OZ010588.1:28925291-28955291 GCA_963932145.1 Acanthosepion lycidas | reverse complement strand
TCTATCTATCTATCTATCTATCAATCTATCTATCTATCTATGCCATTCTGATTATCTATCTATCTATCTATCTATCTATCTATCTATCTATCTATGTGTGTGAGCTTGTGTTTGTGTGTTGTTTGTGTGTATGCGTATGCGAATGTATGCGTGTGTGTATACCATATATACACGAGTACAGTGCGAGTTTTTATGATCAGTTTTTTAAGCAAAAAAAGTTAACACTATACAAAGGTAAACAAAATAAAATAAAAGCGCTATATATAGGTAACTTTTCTGAATGGGTTAAAAATCATGTATTTTCGATGACTGGTTACCCTATACACAGGTAATTTTTCTTTCTGGAGTGTTTAAAATTCATACTTTCGCAGTGACAGTAACCTTACTGGCCGGCCTATATTCTCAAGGTACCTTTAGCGTACAAGTAAGCTCTTTTATTCCGTTACACATAGCCTAGATTCTTTTTCTGTTGCTACATGGACAGCAAAATATCACTCACCATGTATTAGATAATTGAAAAAATAACCATTTTTTTTTCCTTCCTCGCGATATTTGACTACAGTAGGCTTACTCGTATTACTCAGAAGTTGAAGTCACATTAGACGAAAGCTATATGTCCGGGAGTGAGTGTCACTCTATATGTCATTGTTCTCGCTCGATAATGTCTCTCATTTTCTTATTCTTTTACACTCAGCAACCCCCTTGTGTCTTATTGGATTTACTGCCTTGCTTGGAGTAATAGGATTAAAAAAATACTTAGATTGGCAGAAGTAAAGTAGATCACGTGAGAATAAACCATTGTGTTATTACTCTTTGATTTTAAATACCATACTATATTTGAATGGCAATGGTAATATTAGCCGTTTCCTTATAAGGAAACATTTGGCATTCACTGAGTGAACAGCGAATTCTACTTTCGACTGAAATTTATAAAATCTTTTTATTAAAACAATTTTTCAGGAAAATAGGTTTCTAATGTCCACTAACGATCATTCTGCAATTGATAAGGGTTTCCTTACTAACCTTTTGTTTGAAGTAGTGTGGAATATCAACATCTTGGTTATGTCATTATTCTCTCTTCAAGTTACATATGCTATCCATTTTAGTTGTTGCTGCTGCTGAAAGTCCTCTAGTGAGGCGGTTTGTGTTAGTTGGTATAGTTCTTTGCGATTCTGTAGCGACAGTCCACAAGGAATGGTCTTCGTTAATACCTACAGGCTTCATTCGCTGGAAGCCATTTTTAAACATTTATCTGAGAAAGCGGTTGTATACAGCTGACATTTTAAATAGTAATTAATAATTAATTGAGAAAAAAATTATTCACTGATTAAGAAACGAAATTAAGGGTATGATGTCATCCTAACCATAAAAAGGAATATATTTACATTCAAGCTGTAAAAATAGAACAATGTAAGTAAATAAATGTGTTATTTGAGATATTATGATGTAAATTTTTTTTTCCAAAGTCTCAACTCAACTAGTTCATCTCAAACATAGCGGACGTAAACGCCGTTAATATTTGGTATGTGGCTCACTAAATTAGCAAACCGCGACGTGATTTGAACACGCAATGTTTTCTATACTAATATGTAGCTATTGCCTTTAGTTGTGGGTGTTTATATGACATCTATAAATAAAAATAGAAAAAAAAAAACTTGAGCATTTCAAAGTCTGTTTATGATTGATCTCCACCTACCGGATGTCAAAATACCAGCAGTCTATGAAAGCTTACGCACTGATAGTTTGGGCGTGTGGCCGAGTGGTTAGAACGTTAACTTTCCGGCCATGAGATCCGGGTTCGAATATCATTATGGTCGATTTATCAAAAAGTTCACCTTGACGTAGTCAGCCTGGTGAGGTAATCCCAGCATGCGGCAACTTTTGGTAAGTTCCTGAAAACCGCCCTAGCAGACATGCGTATTTGAACAACGAACAGCCAGTAATTATAAAAACTCCGACAAATGAGAAGGCCTCAACGGATAGGTTGAACACTGGAACATACACCCTTGTCCAAATTAATTGAAACAACCTCTTTAGTTTCCTTTCTTTCACCATACGGTCAGTTTTAGACCCACTGAAGGGACAGGGTGTAATTGATTTCTATTTTTTTCTCAGATTAGGTCATTGGCAGTGGTGTGCAGTAATATAAATTTATTTTTGGGGTATATGCTGAAAATTTTTTGTCCTTCAAAAATATTGCGTCATCCGTGATTGCATCAAATTTTGATCACACACAGAAACTACTGTCTCGACTGTCGATTAGTTGTCCTACAGCCATTGTCTGCGATGGACGTTACTTCAAGGATTCGTACGAAAATTGTAACGCTGTGCGAACACACTAGCAAGACTTACCAGTGAGCAAATCAAAGTACTATAGACTGGTCAGGAAACTCTTAATTAAAATCCAATCGAGAATCTGTGGTCAAACAGCAAAGAACGACTTCGTAGAATAGACTTACCAAGCACTAATATGTGCATTGGGTCATGTTTCATTGGAAAAATACGAAAAAAAAAAGTAAATAATTATGGAATTATTCGTTTTGTTTCAATAAATTTGCACAATGGTGAATATATATATATATATATATATATATATATATATATATATATATATATAGATAGATAGATAGATAGATAGATAGATAGATACACCTAGTGAGCCAGACAAACCTACCTAGGTTTCACCTAAACGGATCGTCAGGGAAGCCGGCTTTCCCTGACGATCCGTTTAGGTGAAACCTAGGTAGGTTTGTCTGGCTCACTAGGTGTATCTAGGTCTGCTCTACGGTTGTATTGAGCTCTTTTGTTAGTTAGTTTACTCGTATCGGGTTTTTTTTCTTTGGGCTTCAAACCTGCATCTATGCGATTTTTTTCGACAAACTTTCATGTTTCTAGCTCTTTCTTTTTTTAAAACCTTTTTTTCTCGCGAGATTGATTTCATTATTGGCAAATCAAAAATTCGAGGGTTTTTCGAAACGAGTATAGCTATCTATATTTGTATTTATATATATATATAGACGTTACTCTAAAGAGAGCGTACGAAAATTGTAACGCTACGCGCACACACTGGCAAGCCTTACCATTGAGCAAATCAAAGTACAATAGACTAGCCCTGAAACTCTCCTGATTTAAATCCAATCGAGAATCTGTGGTCATTCTGCAAGGAACGACTTCGTAGAATAGACATACGAAGTACTAACATGTCCACTAGGTCATGTTTCATTGGAAAAATATGAAAAAAAATGTAAGTATTAAGTTGGTGCAAAAATAATGACGTAATAATGTCGTTTTTGACGTTGAAAAATACGTCAAAAAACGACATTATTACGTCATTATTTTTGCAATAACCTAATAATAACGATATTATTCGTTTTGCGTCAATTAATTTTCACAAGGGTGTATTTAATTCCCATAATTCTGCAATTAGATTGAATAGAATCCTTATTTATTTTTTATTTGAGGAGTCATTTCATTACAATAATATATATGGCTATTAACCTTTCTTTTGTACTCAGGGATATTTTTGATACCCAACAAAATGTTTTTTTCTTAATACAGAGTGCGGCAAAAATACCTCGCACATTTTATACTGCCACGTGTGATGCTCGTGAACTTGGGCAAGTATTAATTGTATCCATTATTTACATTATTCGTTCTATTGTCCACATCTTTGTCGCCATATTTATTACAACGATTCGGCCGTTGTACGCCCCGGCCTTCTTCAGGTGGTTGGAATATCGAACTGAACCCTTTATTTCGCTCACTGGGGTAGACTGTTCTAGTTCTACATGCCGTGTGTCCTCAAGGAGACATTGCACAGTGAATAAAGGCATTAATTAGATCCAGTGATAGGACCCAAAGAGTGTGAGTTCAATACCTGGTTAAGGCAGTGGAGAACTTGGAGAGGGGAATTAACAGGAGATAACTGATAACTGACATCCATTAAACATGGTACATGCAACTAGAACAGTCTATCCCAGTCAGCGAATAATAATGTTTGATTTTCTTTCTATCTATACGTCCTATTATTTAACCGATAGCTGTCAGGAAACAGATTCATTCTTTTCCCAAAGAGTATTTGCGCGTAAGTGAATGTAATAAACCGACTGGGACTTGAACTCGGCTCTCCGATTCCTCACTCGCGTGATATCCGTGACATACAGCAATAAATAGTTGACGATTGACTAATGTCAATATCTGTCTATATTTCTGAAATGATGTATTATGTACACTATTTACATTATTCGGACTATTGTCCACATCTTTGTCGCCATATTTATTACAACGTTTCGGCCGTTGTACGCTCCGGCCTTTTTCAGGTGGTTGAAATGTCTAGTTTCAAGTGCCATGTTTAATGGATGTCAGTTATCAGTTATCTCCTTTGTGCGCTCCGTCCTTCTGATAACTGACATCCATGAAACATGGCACGTGGAACTAGAACAGTCTACCCCAGTGAGCGAAATAAAGGGTTTAGTTCGACATTTTAACCACCTGAAGAAGGCCGGGGCGTACAACGGCCGAAACGTTATAATAAATATGGCGACAAAGATGAGGACGATCGTCCGAGTAATATAAATAATGTACATAATACCTAATCTCGGAAATATAGACAGATTAATTGTGTCCTCATATAGCTAATGGCTTACAATTTCTTTTTCAGATACCATCAGTTACTATCATGGTTGGACCGGTGAACACCGTGCGTTTGCTGTTGAAACGTTTTTTTTTTTTTCAGATTTTCTCTTTCCTTTTATGCGCTGTGTCCCTTCAGGACGTAGGCGATCATGGCTCTCCACTTCCTCCTATCCCTTGTAGCTCTCAATAAATTTTGTCCCTTTGCTACTTCCCCCCCCCCCCCAGGCCCTGTTCTGTCATCCACTTGCTCAAACCCGCTAGGTATATCATACGATGCTTTCCCTTGTCTCACTTTCCTCAATTAGACCTGCGAGTATCAGATTCTCCAAGCCCTCCTTTTTCATTACGCACCCCAGAAATTTCAGCTGCCTCTTCCTGATGTTAAGTGTAAACTTCCTTCTTGTTTGCATCCTCTCCACGACCTCATCGTTGCTTACGCGCTCGTTCCATGACATCCTTAGCATCCTTCTGTAGAACTATACCTCCGGCGCCGCGAGTCTTTTCTTCATCTTCAAGAAGACCGTTCAACATTCGCTGCCGTAAAGAAGGACAGATGTCACGTAGCAGCTGAGTATTCTTTTCTTCGTTACCAACGAAACCCTTCTGTCTCGTAATACTCTGCCTAGCTTTTGGAATGCTTCTTTGACCATCCCAGTACGTCTTCGGATCTCAGCGTCGCATTTACCGTCCTCTGTCAAAACGCTTTCCAGATATTTAAATTTCCGTACCTGCTCGATTTTAGTGCCCTCGACCTGTAACTCGCATTTCGAACTCATCCTTTTACTGATAGGCCAGTGAATCTGTAAATGCAACTCAAAGAGGTTTTCGTGCTCATTTCATGTTACGTGGGAATCATGCTTTTTCGGATCGAAAATCGATACTGATATGGGTCACAAGGTTCAGCGTTTAAAAGAAAGCCTCCTGGGAAACTTGGAATTGTTCGAATTTCCGGGTGATGGAAAAATTTAGAAATCATCTACAAGAGTATATGGCGAATAGAGGCCTCTGTTTGGAGAATATCATTTTTAAAAACAAAATGAATAAAAACTGTAGCCCTTTGTTTTTAATAATACTTACGTTGGTCTTTTTGTCGAACTTAAAAATATGGGAGGTATTTCTACAGCACCCTGTACTTAGCAAGTAGAAAGTCAAATTTTCATGATTAGTTACGTAGCTTTCGGAATAAATGTCAAGTAACAATAAAGAGTTTCTGGATTTAGTCATAGTATTTGTGTGAGCTACAACCAGTTTTAAATTAAGCCTGGTTTTAAATTTTTAAATTAAGCCCCCTTTTGCATTTTTAAATTGACCCTCTATTTTACATTTTTAAATTAAGCCTGTTTTTTCATTTTTAAATTAAGCCTGTTTTTGCATTTTTAAATTGAGCCTCTATTTTACATTTTTAAATTAAGTCTGTTTTTTCATTTCTAAATTAAGCCTGTTTTTGCATTTTTAAATTGAGCCTCTATTTTACATTTTTAAATTAAGTCTGTTTTTTCATTTCTAAATTAAGCCTGTTTTTGCATTTTTAAATTGAGCCTCTATTTTACATTTTTAAATTAAGTCTGTTTTTTCATTTCTAAATTAAGCCTGTTTTTGCATTTTTAAATTGAGCCTCTATTTTACATTTTTAAATTAAGCCTGTTTTTTCATTTCTAAATTAAGCCTGTTTTTGCATTTTTAAATTGAGCCTCTATTTTACATTTTTAAATTAAGCCTGTTTTTGCATTTTTCAAGTTTTGAAACTTACAAATTAATTATTAATACTGTTCTTTCAATTTGAGTTTTCAAAATAAAACATTTTTTTTTTTGCTTTTTATCCTATGAAAATCAGAAAGAACACCCAAGACAATATATAACAAAAAATTAAAAACGGAATATCGCAATAATATTCTAAGCTAGCTCCTGAGGGGAGCGAATTTGGACTCCGGCCCCAAATTAAAGAGACCACTGGTCCAGCTTAGAAAATAGTAATGATAATTTTGAAGAAATAACTTTGAGTATTTGTCTATAGTTCTGAGATGAAGTATTATGTACACTATTTACATTATTCGGACTATTGTCCTCAGCTTTGTCGCCAGCATTTCGGCCGTTGTACGCTCCGGCCTTCTTCAGGTGGTTGGAATGTCGAACTGAACGCTTTATTTCGCTCATTGGGGTAGACCTGGTTAAGGCAGTGGAGAACTTTCAGAGGGGAATTAACAGGGGATAACTGACGTCCATTAGGCATGGCATGTGGAACTAGAAGAGTCTACCCCAGTGAGTGAAATAAAGGGTTCAGTTCGACATTCCAATCACCTGAAGAAGGCCGGAGCGCACAACGACTGAAACGTTGTGATAAACATGGCGACAAAGATGAGGACAATAATCCGAATAATGTAAATAGTGTAAATAACTTTGACTGCATTAATTCACTCCTCGGAACTTTAAAACCTCACTTTAACCTTGATTCAGGCTTTAAGTCCAATTCCGACGAAAAGAATATTTTGGGCCAAAAGTCCGATTTGGACTGTAATTTCATTTCAGGTCGAAAGTTTTTCAAATCACAAAAAATGCGGAACTTCAAAATCTGACGTCACGAAAGCTTTAACTCTGATTATTTGGCATTTTGAAGAAATAAAATTGATTTCTTCAATTCACAAAGTTTTCGAGATATTTTAAGCTGAATTTAAAACATTTTTTTTTTAAATTCACAAAGTTTTTGTGTTCCAATATAAATTAAAATAATCAATATAAATTAAAAACTTTTAAAATCAATAATGTTTTTCAGTTATTTTCAAAATTTGAATTTTTTACTGTTCTCTCCTCATCCGGAAACAAATCGCAATATTTAATGTTCAAGCCCCAAATAAAGGGCAGATTTTTAGTCTAGGGAGGCCATGTTGAAGGATGGTATTCTCGATGCTGGAGAGAAATGTCCAAAAGAGAACCTAGTTGTTAGTGATGCGGTCCTCCCAACTGATGCGAAGGATACTTCGGAGCTTCGTTTGCTCCAGATGTTTGATGTCCTGGCGATACAAGGTACAGTTCTCGCAAAGCGCAGGAAGATGGAGAGGGCTACTGCTCTGAAGACCATGATTCCGATTTGGCCCAAAACTAGAATTTGGGCCGAAATTCCAATACAGGCCAAAAATTGATTTCTTCAAGTCATACACACCGTGGAACTTCAATTGAGTTGAATTCTTCAAATGAAAAACCCTGCATAACTTCAAAACTTCACATCACGAAAGCTCTCACTTTAACTCTGATTGCTTGGCATTTTAAAGAAATAAAATTGATTTCTTCAATTCACAAAGTTTTCGAGATATTTTAAGCTGAATTTAAAACATTTTTTTTAAATTCACAAAGTTTTTGTGTTCCAATATAAATTAAAATAATCAATATAAACTAAAAACAACTTTTAAAATCAATAATGTTTTTCAGTTATTTTCAAAATTTGAATTTTTTACTGTTCCCTCCTCATCCGGAAACAAATCTCAATATTGAATGTTCAAGCCCCAGATGAAGCGCAGATTTTCCATCCCGGGATAATTTTTATTTCAAAAAGGTATAATATGTAGAGCAAGTGTAGTCAGAGTTAGAGGATTTTCTGTCACACGGTCGGGCAGACAGAATTTGTCGTTTATTTATTTAGAAGAAGATGGTGTGTTTGAAAACCACTCAACACTAATGCTATGACAGTACTTCAGGGTACAAACGAAAGGTATATAAGATACGTAAAAATGAAAGTATGAACATCATCTGTCCGGTATGGATTGACCTGTTGTTATTTATTTTCTGACCGAAACAAAAAAGAAAATTCGTTCGAAACAAAGAATGCTGGAGGCATGGTGGAGTAATGGATAGAGGTTAGGATTGATAAGTCAGAGTGAAGAGTTCAAATTCCAGTCGAATCCATTATATTCACTTGCGTGCTAATACCCTTGGGAAAGATATGAATCCTCTTCTTCTCCCCCAAACTATAAGTAAGTAACAAGACAGACCAGGTTCTATAGCCTTGGAGGGCAACTGATCTAGGAGGACAACTCTGAATTCAAAACCTGATCCTACTCACTTAAAACTGGTTTGTTATAGAAACCGCAATGATATCTTGCAGCCCTATGTTCCTCGAAGAATTTAAAGGCATATATATATATATTCGAACACAGTGGCGTTCCATATCACGTGACGTCCGCGTCTCGCGACGGACGCTACTTGTAAACAAACAGTAATTTTAATTTATTTGTAACAAACAGTTATTTCTGAAGAAAGATTGAGATCAATCTGAAATATCATGTATATATATATACATAAATAAATAAATACTTTCATAAAAAACATTATTATTTTTTAATTTGCAACTTTATATATATATATATATATATATATATATATATATATATATATATATATATAAAGAGTGCTGAATTGCTGCGTAATAGATCATCATTATATGGCAGTGAATGTTGAACAATTTAGAGATGTAGAGAGCTGAGCCAAATTTATCGTACGACTGAGAAGGCTGAGTGTTATATAAGAATAAAGTGTCGCTGTCGACACTGGAGTTTGAACACAGATCACCAGAGAGCAAACATAGGCGATCCCATTTTGAATAAGTAGATCACGTTATGGTAAATGAAAGGTATAAGCGTGGCGTCTAAGTGAATACTATACGGATTATTATGGTTGCTTAATTCCTTCGCTAAAAATGATGAAAAAAAATGGCCCGTCAATTCTATTCTATCGGTAAAAATACTGGAACAATGTTTGGTTCCTTCTATCGGTAAAAATGATGAAAAAAATGGTGTGCATTTGCAACGCTAAAAATACGGAAAAAATGGTTGGTTCCTTCTATTGCTAAAAATCCTGGGAAAATGGTCGGTTCATTGTATCGAGAAAAAAAAAAATAAATAAATAAAATAAAATAAATTCTGGTAAAATAGTTGGTTTCTTCTATCGGTAAAAATGCTGAAGAAATTGTTCGTTCATTCTATTCCTAAAAATATTGGGAAAATTGTCGGTTCCTTGTATCGCTAAAAGTAATGAAAAAACGGTTGGTTCCTTCTATCAATACTTTAAAAATTCTCGGTTCTTTCTATGGCAAAAAAGACTGGAAAAATGGTCACTCCCTTCTAACACTAAAATGCTGAAAAATGCTCGGATCCTTCTATCGCTAAAAATGCTGGAAAAATGGTCGGATCCTTCTATCAATACTGGAAAAATTCTCGGTTCCTGCCATGGCAAAAAAGACTGGAAAAATGGTCGCTCCCTTCTAACACTAAAAATGCTGAAAAATTCTCGGTTCCTTGTATCGCTAAAAATGCTGGAAAAATGGTCGGTTCCTTCTATCAATACTGGAAAATTTCTCGGTTCCTTCCATGGCCAAAAAAGACTGGAAAAATGGTCGCTCCCTTCTAACACTAAAAATGCTGAAAAATGCTCGGATCCTTCTATCGCTAAAGATGCTGGAAAAAATGTTCGGTTCCTTCTATCAATACTGGAAAAATTCTCGGTTCCTTCCATGTCCAAAAAAGACTGGAAAAATGGCCGCTCCCTTCTAAAACTAAAATCCTTCTATCGCTAAAAATGCTGGAAACATGGTCAACTCCTTCCATCGCCAAAAATGATAGGAAAAATTGTCGGCTCCTTCTATCGCTAAAAATGCTTAAAAAATAGTCGTCTCCTTCTATCGTTAAGAATCCTGTAAAAATGGTCGGTTCCTTCCATCACTAAGAATGGTCGACTCCTCATATTGCTAAAATACTGCAAAATTGTGCTTGCGATTATCGCTAAAAAATGCTGGAAACATGGTCGGCTCCTTCTATCGTTAAGAATCCTGTAAAAATGGTCGGTTCCTTCTATCACTAAATATAATAGAAAAATGGTCAGTAGCTTTCGTCGTTAAGAAAGCCAGGAAAAAATGTTGGTTTCTTCTACTGTTGTGTTAGTCTAAAACTAATTGTAAAAAAATTAGTCGACCGTAGTCGGGATCATCGAATCAATGCGAACAATCCTTTTCGTAGTATGTGCTCCGACAGAGCTACATACGGATTTGAATTCAAAGTTTTCCTTCTCCTAGATCAGTTGCTACCCAAGGCTATAGAACACAGTTTGTCTTACTATTTACCCATAGCTGGGGGGAAAATTGGCATTCGTACCTTTCCTGAGGGTATTAACACGTAAGTGAATGTGATGAATCCGATTTCGACTCTCCAATTCCTCAATCCGAGGTGCAGTAGATTACTTTACTGTGCCTGACAATCGTAAATATAATGAATTCAACTTTTGTTTCCTAATTGCTGACGTCAGCATATTTTTGCTGCCGTGAGGATTTGAGAAAATTACATATAACTCTTACACGAGAATTTCGGTATAGATACTTTTTGACTTGAGTAAACAAATTCTTCAAAGTACATACAACATGAATTCATTGCACTGTAAATGAAGCTATTTGGTTTATTGACTTGTCAAAACTCTTCCATTTCATGTCGTCACTAATTCAAGACCCAATGAAGATGTAAATGATAAAAGTTTAAAATAATCTTGAAGTTTCAAACAATTCATGCTTTGAAATATCTAAAGTTGAAAGCATAAAATTACGTAATAAATATTTAGATTTCAGCATTAAAAAAAACCCATAGAGATGTTGATATGCCACCAAAACAAGATCAACCAAACAACCAACATGAAAGAATTCTGCCATGATATTAACCGAAGAACACTAACCATGGGTATATAGTACCCAGCGCAAATTTTCCTATTTTTAATTACAATTTTCAGTACCTGATTTTCTTATCTAAATAATGTTTTTCAGTTCCTATTAATCTTAACTCAAAGTACAAAATTCGAAGTGCCTGCATGAAAAATATTTCAAATAAAGATTTATATTTAATATTTTTTTTTGATATTTTCAAAATCGGGTATGATATACCCATGGTTAGTAGGGGTGTGACTTTAATTGATGGTTAGTGTTCTAGGGTTAATCCATATAATACCCTACAATCTCTTAAAGAAATCAAACTGTAATATAAAATATAACTTCAACAAAACTACAGCATGAAACACACATATACCACCTCTAGTGTCCACACAAACATGTATATACACAAAAGCTGAGTATCATCTACCGTGTATTCAGTTGTGAAAGCACAATAACATATATGATAATTTTATTACTTCAAAACTCACATGAAAATTAAATTTCGACATTAAATGACCCATAAGGACTTTATATGCCGTTAAACAAATCAATCAATCATTTCACGTTTGAAGTATTGATTTGATACTAAAAATAGACTGTGATGAAAATCTTTTGTTGAGTGTGAATATTGTGAATCTTCCTTTTGTTTATTCATTACTGACGTCAGCCTATTTTTGCTGATGAGACGACTTTTAGTATTTTCGAAAATTACATATAACTCTTACACGAGAATTTCGGTATTGACTTGAGTAAACAAATTTTTCAAAGTACATTCAGCATGAATTCACTGCACTGTAAATGAAGCTATTTGATTTATTGCCTTGTCAAAACTCTTCCGTTTCATGTCGTCACTAATTCAAGACCAAATAAAAATGTAATAAAATAAATGATATTTTTTTTTATCATTTACTCCCAAGTAAGTAACCCTTTTGCCTTAGTGGCTTTACTTAGGGTGAAATCGATTTAAAAAATTCTTGTAAGTAACTATTTATTATTTCAAAAAAACAATCTTTCACTACCAAAAGAACCGAGTGTGTGCACATGCGCTTGCGAAGCGCATGTATCCGTATAAGATATTACGGACTGGATGTCAATGAAGCCTCGATTCAATGAAGCCTCGATTCAATGAAGCCTCGATCTGGTAGGGATTGATACAGTGACTTGCAATCGATACGCAAGAATTTGCGTAAGTGCGCGCGCACGCACGCAGACGTATGTAATTATATTGGTTAAAATTTGTCATATTTATGGTGCAAAGAGGCTCAAACTGGGATATTGCGTTTGCAGATATCAACAATGTAGGTCATAGAAATCAACACTGTATGGTGACTAACAGTTTGAGCGATATTCAGTTGTTGTCTGACAATTTTGTGTGATGATCGCGGACGGCACGAAAGCAATAATCACCATACAGGATTATCCACACTGTTTCTTTTTCTCTTTCTCCGACTATCTATCTATGTGAAGAATATGTGTATAAATTCATCTATCTATACACAAATATACATATATACAATCAGACATATATACATCTCTCTCTCCCTCTTTCTCTCTCTCTGTGTATACACACACACTCACACACACGCACACACACACACACACACACACATATATATATATATATATATATATATATATATATAACTATCAGTCTGTTCATATCTAAGTCTGTACATATCTATCTATCTATCTGTCTATCTATCTCTGATCCTGTTCATATCTATCTATCTAAATAATGTGTGTATAAAATTATCTATTCCTACACACAGATACATATACATACACAGACATATATACATATATATATATGTGTGTGTATACCAATAGATTTGTTACCTTTACTATATATATATATATAATATATATAATATAATAAAAAAGATTACTAAATATAAAATGGATTACGCTTTCAATGTACTGTCTATGAGTTTCTCTAATCGACTGTTTCATAGAAAATACCCAAAACTCCAACGAACTTCAAATTAAATTTTTCGTAGATTGTTTAGACATTTACATTTGCATCAACCCTTAACCTTCCAAATATGCCCATTAAAGTAACGCGAATTAACAGCGTCTAAGAATTTGAATGAAAACTGTCCTCGTGGAATGTAATTTATTAGGGTCGCTGTAGCTTCTTCCTTTAATGTCGGTACTCACTCCTTACCCATCGATATCTAGAGACAAGACGCATTAGGCTTAAGCAGCGTCTACCTGACAGACAGTGGGGTTAAGAATAAGGAATTGAAATGGTACACCTAACCCACTCATATCTTATCTTCTCTCCCACCTTACTTCCCCACTTCGTTAATTTTACATATGCTTGATGAGGTCCATCAAAAACGTGTGAATTTCTTTTCATTTTTCATTTCAACCTTTGGAAGTAAAGTCTGATGATCCATAGCCCTGTTAAAAGGGTTGTGGTGAAATAACTTATTACATGGAACCTTAAAGTGTTCTGTTTTTATTCAAACAATATATATATATATATATATATATATATATATATATATATATATATATATATATATATATATATATTAAGCATTTAACCCCAATCAAGGCGGGAAGCCACTAGCACGCACGGGGTTACAGAAAGTTGGATCGAGATAAAAAAGGAGTGATAGAGGAAAGGATGAAGAGAAGGATAGGGGATAGATCAGGGCATCTGGATATGTCGATTGACATTGCATTTGAATAGTTGGAGATTGTAGCTATAAGGAAAACAAGAACTGGGGAGGGAGTTCCACAGGCGAGAAGTTCGAGACATGAAGCTATTGGAGTAGAAGAGACGGCTACATATAACAGTTTCGACAGTGAAAGGGTGAGAGCGAGATGCCAGCCTAATTGAACGTTTAAATTTATGAAGTTTGGGAACCAGCGAAAGCAGCTCATGGGAGCAGTTACCGTGAAAGTATTTGTAAAAAAAGACAGAGGGAGGCAACGGCACGTCTGTGAGAGATCGGCTGCAGACGAGATGCCAGATCAGGGCCAATTACATTGCATATCCGTCTTTGGATTTTATCAAGGACCTTGAAACAAATAGAAGGGGCTCCAGACCATATATGGCAGCAATACTCCATGCAAAGGCGAAAGGCCACGACCCCGCGAGGCAGGATGTGGTACAAGTTAATGCGGGGTAAGAAATCCATTATTAGGATCCACTTGGATTATATCGGTCGTCTGTCTTATCAACCCTGTTGTGGACTGAGTTTATGTTAGAAACATACATTTAACTGCGAAAGCTAAAAAGAAAAAACATCGAAAGACTAATACAAAATGTATTCATTTCAATGTTTCAGTCAGACGAAAGGCACGAGACAGGAGTCAGGGGAGATTGGAAAGGTATTTGTTTTAATGGGAAGATGTTTTATAAAATGAAACCCGAATATTAACCTTATGACATTAATTTTGGGTTATATGAAGAATGAAATATCACTTTAAAATTAATATAGGAATAAAAAAAAGGGTTTAAAAATAACTTTAAAATACATAGATAAAAGAATGTGAAGAATTAATGGTAAGGGGGTATAGAGGGGTGGAAATAGAAGTTAGACATTTGAAGAGTTAGACGAGAGTGAATATTATGGAAATATAGTAGCTAATTAAGATAAACCTATATTATGAAAATTCGAACTTGTTTTTGTGCTGACATTTTAATATATATATATATATATATATATATATATATATATATATATATATATATATATATGTGTGTGTGTGTGTGTGTGTGTGTGTGTGTGTGTGTTTGCAGGTATGTAGAAAAATAGGAAAGAACACGTTAGGTAAATAATCCGGAGTTCTTTAGTATTTTTGTTTTTATTTTTAAAAAACAGTGCTCCATACAGAAGCAGAGATTAGATTATAATTATTTTTTTTAAATAATGATATATATATATAAATATATATATATATATATATATATATATATATATATATATATATATATATAATCTAATTCTGTAAAAAATGAAAATAAATATGAACTTTGTCAAATTTAACGATATTATAAAAAAAAAACTAATTTGAAAAATTTAAAAAAAAAGAACTTCTCGATATCATTTAACGAAATAGGCCTGAAAGAATTACTGCTGCTGAAAAACATCATATATATATATATATATATATATATATATATATATATATATATATATATATATACACAGATACAGAGAGAGAGAGAGAAAGTGGGAAAGAAAAACAGTTTGGAAATAAAAATCAGCACTTCAGGAACTGGCAGTTTCACGCTTTCAATTATATTCAGACTATATAATATAAATAAATATTATATAACATTTATCTCTTGAAAAGAAACAACGTTCCTTTTTTGTGATATCATTCTGTCTCTTTCTCTTTCTTACATTGTCTCTTTCTACACACATACACACACACACACAGAGGCATATCTATCTATCTATCTATCTATCTATCTATCTATATATATATATATATATATATATATATATATATATATATATATATATATATTATAATAAGTGTGAGAAGAGCATAAGTCATGAAAATGACACTCACCGGGCAGTATTGATTTCTATGTCCATACTGTTTTCTATCTAACCATATATATATATATATATATATATAGATAGGTAGATAGATAGATAGATAGATAGATATGCCTCTGTGTGTGTGTGTATGTGTGTAGAAAGAGACAATGTAAGAAAGAGAAAGAGAGAGAATGATATCACAAAAAAAGGAACGTTGTTTCTTTTCAAGAGATAAATGTAGAAATCGATAACCAGGCATAGATAGATAGATAGATAGATAGATAGATAGATAGATAGATAATTAAAATCTTAGTTTAGCATTCTTTTCTCGGCTTCTTCATATCAATTTCTGCATTCTTCAACAATTAATTTATCGTTAACAAAAAAAAAAAAAAAAAAAAAAAACGTAAAAGAAACTCCTTACAAAATAATAAAAGCACAAAAAATTATATAAGATTTTATACACGGATTATTTTCATGCTTACACAAATTTAATATTTTACCAAAATTCTTCAAGAAAAATCTATCTATCTATCTATCTATCTATCTATCTATCTATCTATCTATCCCAATCTGTTCATATACATCTGTATAGGTCTGTTCATATCTATCTATCTATCTATCTATCTATCTATCTATCTTTGATTGTGTCATATGTGTTGCACGTTGCTTGTGGTGGTAGGTAGTATATATATATATATATATATATATATATATATATATATATATATATATATATGAAATACGTATGAAATACATACACCCATATATCTCTATATATAAATGGCAATTTGGGCACTTCATGGTGGTTTAATTGTCTCGTTAGAACAATTACTATTGAGTTCGATCCTCACTGGGTGCTCCATAATTTCGGCCTTGTGCTACATCTAAGCTACGCTTGGAAAATCAGTATATAAATGTCAATTTCTGTCTGTCTGAATCAAGTTGCCGCCTAAACCCGTGAAACAATATTGATGAAACTTTGCATACATGTCAAACTAACATCCATTTTGTTACTAGGCTAATTGTGTTTTGTTTTTTTTATAAAAAATCTATAATGGCACAGCTAGTATCCCAGATCGCAGCTCACTTCCCAGTCTACGCTGTTTATCACTGATTAAGCAAGGGAGATAAATGGTTTCCGGAACTTTAAAGAAATTACGATATGCGTGTTACGAAATCACAAGCCTTATAAAGCTTAAAATTCCAGACAGATATTGATCTTTGTTCCATTTTAGAAATTTAGTGGGTAAACGTCGCATGTTATTTTCTAAATAAAATCTTTATTTCACATTAACTCATTAATCTTTCTTTGAATACGATCTCCGTTCTGTGTTTACATTGCAAAAAATTAATTCGTCTCAAATTCCGCCATGTGCACCATTAAATTCTCCAGGTTCGAATTTATAAAGTACAGAAAAAATTGACTCGATCCATTCAGTCATTTAAAATTAAAATAACATTTACATTGAGCGTATTTGCGAATAGAAACTTTGCCTAAGCTCATATTTCAACCTATCCTTAAAAAAGGAATATCGTGATTGTGCTTGTTGTCTGTGGTGTAACAACCTGTTTGAAGGGAAGAAAACTTTTGTGCTCTCTATCGCTTAGCTAAAAAAAGTCTAGCTGTAGAAATAGACATCCTTCTTAAAAATCCAAACGTTCTTAATCGGCATGAGCCACGTTCCCTTCCCCGTTAAGTTTTACTTTTAATTACAGTGGTTTAATTAGACGATATCAATTCGAATTGCGACGAAAAGCAAAGCTGAAATAAAAAAATTAAATAAAGACTCGTTTTTTAAAGCTTTCACTTCATTCAATATTGAAATCTATCTATATATTAGGTTGGTGCAAAAATAATGTCGTTTTTTGACGATTTTTTTGATTATCGTTCACCCATTTATCCAACTTTTTTGACTTCCCTATTTGCTTTAAATGGCGAACGACTGTTGAGTGGTCGACCTCGAGTTCAACAGTAACTTCTCGTGTGGTTTTGCGAGGATCGGCTTCAATTAAGGCTTTCAAATGTTCGTTATTAACCGCAGTCGGCCGGCCGCGACCGTCTTCATCTTCGAGGCTCTCGTCACCATTGCGAAATTTCTTGAACCACCGTTGCGCCACACGTTCGTTAGTGGTTCCTGGGCTAAACGCATCATTGATATCACGAGCTGTCTCGGCAGCTTTTCGACCTAGTTTGAACTGGAACAAGAAAATCGTGCGGATTTGAATTTTGTCCATTCTGTCTAAAAGCCTGCAAAAAAATGAATGAAGAGATTGAGAACGGTAACTAATAACACGATTCGATAGAGCGAAAAACGCGCTTCAAAATGATATATAACATGGCTATATATGTCAATGAATTAATTCAGAAATCATATATAAAAGTAACATATGTGAGATAACGACATTATTTTTGCACCAACCTAATATAATCTATAGATTTTTTTTTTATCAGCCGAATTCATTTGTAGGGTACCTCCAAGAAAACGCTAACAAATCAGCATACTCGTTAGTGTTCATAGGGTACGGTATATAACATATGTTAAAGCTTATTACAATATGACGAACATGAATATTTTAAAAGGAATTTCGATTTGTTTTTGTATGTGTGACAACGTACATAATTTCTGAACTATGGATGCACAAACAGATAAATTTAGCATTTAAAGAACACGTGCTTTAGGTGTTGTCTGCTCTTAGGGCGAAAAAAAAAATTAACGTCTGCTTCACCATACTTAATTATGAATACGTTCGACTGTCAATCGGATGTAAAGAAATCGATTAACACGTCAAAAAACAAGACCCCACAGTTAAAAATGTCTGTATACAACATTTTATGTTATAAGTAAATAATATTTGTTTAAAATTAGATTACTTTAACTTTAAATTCACTAATTTTTCTCAAATAACGTTTCAGAAATATATATTTTATTTTTGCAAGATTTTTAAAAACGCTAATTTACTTTTGTTTACAAATGTGTCAAAAATGTCCGTTTTGATCGATTTGAATAAAAAAATATCGATTCTGATTACTATAATTTCTGTTTGAGATACACCACAGTGTATTTTGCTTACTAGAAATAGTAAATTTTAAATCCCTTAGCTTTCATTTAAAACTAAATTGAACCCTTCAAGAAAGCTTTTTCATTTTAAAAAAAACTAATTTTAGACCTTACGTATACCAAATCAGTGGAGATAACCAATTTAGAGTCTTCTTCTTTTTTCCATATTTGTATATTCATGAAATAAATTGTAACCGAATGGATTTCTAAGGATCATCTGTACACATATTTCTCTGTTACTTACATCGAACTCTCTTTAGATTAATGTTCTCCTTGGAATTATCCCTACTAATTATCAATCGATACTATATATATATATATATATATATATATATATATATATATATATATATATATATATATATGGGGTGAGGCTGGTATTTGAGGACATACAGATTTAAGATTAATACTGCTTCCCACTAACTTCTAATGCTTTTATTTTTCATAAATCAAGAATGGTAAACCCTATGATAATAAATGAAAGTCCGACAAATATTTTAAGACATTTAAGAATGTGTAAACATAAAAATGTCTTAATACACACACACACACACACACACACACATATATATATATATATATACATACATATACATATATATATACTTACATATATATATATATATATACATATATATATATATATATATATATATATATATATATATAAAACTTTAAAAAATATATAAAGATTTTATAAAAAACTTTCATTCTATTCAATATTGAAATCTATATATATGATCTATATTTTTTTATCAACCGAATTCATTTAGAATTATTTTCTTTTTCTTTTCATCCATTTTGTAAGAAGTTGTACCACACTGTGATATTAGATGTGCCAGAAATGAACAGTATGGAATATATATATATATATATATATATATATATATATATATATATATATATATATATATATATGAACAGTATGGAATATATATATATATATATATATATATATATATGAACAGTATGGAATATATATATACATATATATATATTACGAAATGGACAAAGTCCGACAATTTATTTATTAAATAACATTTACCGGCCTGAATGTCCGAGAAATTTTCATAGAAAATATTCGTTCTTTGACAGGATTCGAACCTGCATTTCTCGGACATTCAGGCCGGTAAATGTTATTCAATACTGTTTATTATAAACAGAGCATTTACTTAAATACTTGTATCTATAAAAAGAACGTTAAACATAAAAATGTCTTTTATATATATATATATATATATATATATATATATATATATATATATATATATATATATATATATATATATATATATATATATATATATATATATATATATATATATATATATGAACAGTATGGAATACCCTACTTATAAAAATGTTGGAAAGAAAAAGAAAATGACTCGAATAGAATCTGGCTAATAATTTTTTTTTTTTAATCCCAGCACCCCTTTGCTGAGCGCATGTATAGTCCTACCAATATACAATATATAATCTCTCAGATGGGCAGACATATTTCCTCTAAAGAGGCAATGTGGCGCATTCTGGACTTCGAAATTCACGAACGGCATCGAACAGTGATGAATCTAGTTGTTCCTCTTGAAAATGGCCATTGTGTATATTTCACAGAAGATACTGCGCGAAACGTAGTTAAGAAAACACCAGAAACAACTTTGACAGTTTTCTTCAAACTATGCCGAAGTGACTTGTTTGCCTGGACACTGCTGTATGTTGAGGATCCCGTCTACTACATCTGGGTACACAATAGATGGAGCAGGCGCAAGCAAGGAGCATGAGGGCTGGGAAGAAAATGCTGTCTTTAGAAGCGAGACATCGGGGTGGTGTACACTGTACATCCTAGTCAGCAGGAGTTCTTTCTGCGTTTGTGGCTGCACACTGCCAGAAGTTCTACATCATTCATAGAGCTACGAAGATATAATGGAGAAGTCTGTACGACCTACAGAGAAGCGTGAGCCAAACATGGATTACTGGAGGACGATGTCCACTGGGGCCAGAAGCTAGAGGAGGCAGCAGTGGGTAGAGCGCCGAGTCAACTATGCTAACTATTTTCCATCATGCTGATGACATATGGCTGGGGTGAGCCTCTCAGGCTTTGAACGACCCACAAAACCAGCATTGTATGGGACATCCTACGAAGGATTCAACGGCAAACCTCATCGAAAATTGACACGTTCGATGATGCCATTTACAATAAGGCATTAGTTGAGCTGGACACCCAAATGGAGGCCAAGGAATTACTATATTTGGCCAACCTCAACCTGAGCAAGCAGTAATCAATCTCGTACCTGCAGGAGATCAGCTATGACACCGAGGAAATGATGGTGTATATAGCTGATAACGAACGCAAACTAATGGAGGATCAACTGGGTGTTTATAATGCGATTATCTCGAGTATTGAAGGTGAAAGAGATCTATTCTTCCTCGATGCCCCCAGGTGGATCTGGCAAGACATTTACCATCAACCTACTTCTGTCTAAACAGCACCAAATAAAACATATAGCTCTAGAAGTGGTATCAAGCGGATTAGCTGCAACCTCGCTAAGTGGTGGCTGCACAGCTCATTCGTACTTCAAAATCCCCTTGGAACGTTTCAAGAAAGAGAAGGCAACCTGCAACATCAGTCATGTTTCTATAAAAGGCAAAATACTCAGAGATTGCAAATTGATCATCTGGGATGAGGCGACAGTGAGTCGTAAGTGTTCCTTTGAGGTCACGGCACTTTAGTATTTTAGACACAACACACGGATCATGAGAGGTGCATCAGTTTTGCTTGCGGGAGACTTTAGACAGACCCTTCCAGTGATTTCGAAAGGGACAAGAGCTGACGAGGTAAACGCCAGTATAAAGTCTTCCTACCTGTGGAACAGTGTGAAAAAGCCGAGACTCACAACCAACTTGAGAGTGCAGTTTAATGGTTATGAGGAAGCTGGTACTTTTTCTAGGCAACTATTGAATGTTGATAATGCCACTTTGGTTGACGAGCCGGATGGCCCGGTCAGTTTGCCTTTTGGACCTATGATATCTGATTTAAAGGAACTAATGACTACAGTGTTTCCTAATCTGAGGTATCAGTTTACAGACCACAACTGAATGAGAAACCGTGCTATTTTAGCTCGAAAGAATGTGGCAGTTGATGATTTGAACATCAAACTTCTGAAACATGTGAGTGTTGCAGCTACATTTCCATTGACGCTGTACGCCGATGAAACTAAGAAACCTGGATTCACCGAAGCTTTGCAAAGGCACGCGACTTACAATTAATAGATAACGCCAAAAGTCTTGCAGGCGACAATGCTGACTGGTAAAGCAAGCGATGAGGCTGTATTTATTCTTAAAATTACACTTATTCCCTCAGATATGCCTTTCCAGTTCAAGTGGCTGGCATTCCCAATGAAAATGAGTTTTGCAATCAGCATTACCAAAGCTAAGGGGAAAGTCCATGGATGTGGTAGAGCCGGTTTTCTCCCATAGCCAACTTTATGTGCAATGTTCAAGCGTCGGCAATTCTAATCATTTATTTATACACCACACGCAAAGACCAAAAATGTTGCTTATCAAGAGGCTCTGTAAACTTGATAAGAAACACCCAATAATCAGGTGTTTGTGATTTAACTGTGCTATTTACTAGTGTTGCAAATATTTTCTTAATCTATATGTTATTCTATTTGTAAATCTATATATAAATCTATTTACACGTCTATTGTGAAACTATATGTCAGTCTATTTGTACATCTATTGTAAATTTATTTGAACAGTAGCCTTTCTAAGGGCTATATTCACTGTGAACGAACAAAAGCCATTTTCAGAGCTACTTACTTTAAATTGCTACTTTCGGATAAACGATTAGCCTGTAATTACATAAGTCACTATACGATTTTAGTATTCATAACTTATTTGTATTTCATCCAAAAATCCTAGGGATGGTGGTTGGATATTACTCAGCGAACGAACAAAAACCCTTTTCAGTGATATTTACTTTGAATTGATAACCGAAGAATGGAAATGAGAACAGGAACTGAGGATAACATCTGCTTTGCCGGGAATTACCGGGTACGTCAACAACTATATATATATATATATATATATATATATATATATATATATATATATATATATATATATATATATATATGCGAGCGTGCGTGCACACACGCACACGTATGGAACACACGCACACGCATGCACAAACATATATATATAAACTTAAATATTTAGTGTATACAACTTTGTAATATGAAATGTAAATAAAAAATAAAAACGATCCTTGAAAATATAAATAAAATTAATTAATAAGGAAATATTTGCTATTGATACACACACATATATATATATATACTTTTTAAAAATAGGAAATCACATGATTCCGCTATCTTGGTTTCAACCTTACGGTATACTCAGGCGATTTTCATGAATTGTTCTCCCAACGCTTTTTTTTAGAAAGTAAATGAAAAAACGCACGGCGTTTGATGTGACAGAAAGGGAGGACTACATGCGGGAGATCAGCTATGACACCGAGGAAATGACGGCGTATATAGCTGATAACGAATACAAACGTCGTGCGTCCTATTTAATCCATAGATGGGGGAAGGGGATGGATTCATACCATCTCCAGTGGTATTTGCGCGCAAGTGAATGTAACAATCTGAATGGAATTCGGCTTTCCGACTTCACATTCCAAACCACCATCCATTGCACCACACGCACGTCCCAAAGCGTAGGACATCCGACAAATCATTACCAATAACTCAAAACTCCTATAAAATATAAATGTAAAAAACGATTACAAATACTAGAAGCATTAATCCAATCCCAAGCAAAACTTACCAAACTTAACAAGAACAAACATACTAAATCCACGTGCCATGCCTCTTCCGGGCGTCTAAGGTATTTCCCTTTAACCCAACTCTCTAAATTTTAGTTCACCACCGCTGGAGCCTGGTATTGAACTCACAACTATTTGGGTCTAGTCATTGGATCGTTGGTTAGATCCAGTGACTAAAGCCAAAGAGTTGTGAGTTCAATACCAAGCTACAGCAGTGGTGAACTAAAAGAGTTGAGTGAGAGGGAAATAACTGACACACCAGGAAGAGGCATGGCACGTGGAATTAGAACAATCTATTCCGGTGGACGAAATAAAGGAAGTTCCAGACATATTAAATATATTTCATAAATGAAGTATAAAAAAAAAAAAAGCAACAGCACGAACTGTCACGAGAAGACGCGATACTTAAAAGAAGAAAAACATGACAAGCGAAGATGCGATGTCTGGAAAACGATGAAACTGAAATAGGACGGAAAAAGAAACTCTTTCATAATGGCTCGTGAAAGGCCAAAGTACTCAGACATCGGGTAATTTTCATTTAAATATATGCAAGAAATCAAATAAATGTTCTGAAATAAATTGTGCAATCATTAACAAAGAACTCTTCTTGGCCTTTAACCAAAACCTGTATTAGGTTGGTGCAAAAATAATGTCGTTTTCTCACATATGTTACTATGTGGGAAAACGACATTATTTTTGCACCAACCTAATATAAGTGAAAAATTGTTTCTGCTTTGCTTCACCAAATAAATAAAAAAAATGATATTAGGTTGGTGCAAAAATAATGTCGTTTTCTCACATAGTAACATATGTGAGAAAACGACATTATTTTTGCACCAACCTAATAGAATGAGAATTTTTACAATTCGAATATCGGGCGAGAAACTGGAGAAGTAGAATAACATGAAAATTGCTGAGATTGATATATATATATATATATATATATATATATATATATATATATAAAGAAATATAGTCTTAAGGTGTGCTATATTTATGGAATAAAGTGCTCAATATCAGAGATAGAGCGTGTGTAAATATAAAAGTGAACATAGAAGTCAACACTTAGAGGCGACAGTCTGTTTCATGCTATATGCAATCGTCAGGCCACGTGTGCTGTTATTTTTCTCGGCTATTTATATATATACGGGTTAGTGGTGCATTGTGGGTATTCTGTTATGGCGGTTATTTCACCGGAAGTCGTTTGTTTATCTATTTAGGTCAAATTATATTGCTTGTTTTTATTTTTGTTTTTTATTTTATTTATTTATTTATTAACGTAGTAAAAATTTGTTTATATCACTTATTTAACAGTTTTGTTTTGGTTTGGGAATTTAATTGAAGCTATTTGTTCAGTTTTGGGGTTGATTGTGTAGTTCATTCTAAGTATTATTTTGGCGGAAACAGTTTTTAATTGATTATCTTTATTTGGGATTGGTTTGTTTATTTATTTACTTGGATGAATTTAGGTTAATTTATTTTACTTGTATATTTTCTCTTTTCGATTTTTAAGTAACATAGTATTTTTTTATGTTTTATTTCTATTTTTTTTTTTTTTTTTTTTTTTTTTTTGCTTATTAGTATATTTATTTGTTTTTATTTTATTTTTTCCGTTTTTAATTTTTTAGGTTACGTAGTAAAAATTTATTTTCATGTCTGCATTTTGAGATGAGTTCGGATCTTTTGTTTAATAATTTATTTTGGTCGGGAAAAGTGATGATAGCTATTTTTTCCTCCGAGCAAAGTTTGCAAGTTTTTGATTGGTTATTGTAGGCTGATGATTTTTTCCTTATCTTCCAAGATATTTTTGGTGTGATGTTCGTTTTATTTTTAATTTCCCAGATATACTTAGAAAGCATTGTACTGTTTGCATATTTACTATTTGTGAAAGATGTTTTGTGTGTATAATTTCTTTGTTTCCAGGGTCCTTCAGTTACTCCTATGTATACTTTTTCTTCATTATCTGGTGATTTTATCGTGGCTTGGTATATTACGTTGTTTTGTAAACAATTTCTGTTTAAGGGACATTCGTTCTTTATTCTGCAGTTGCACGTGGGTTTAATTTGTTCGTGTGGTTTGTTGATAATTTTCCTATTGTGCTTTTTTATTATTTGTGCCATGCTCTCGGTGCAGCTGTAGCTGATTTTTACAGTGTTTTTGTTGAATATCTTGTGTAAGGTGCTTGATTCTGGGAAGTGTTTGTGTAAGAGTTTGAAGAATATTTTCCCTACGTTTGTTTTTACGTTCTTGCTGTACGGTGGGTTGAACCATATGATATTTCTTCTTCTGTTGGCCTTTTTTGTATTCTGTGGTGAGTATGTGAGTATTTCTGGGAATCCGCTATCTTTTAGGGCTGTTTCATAGACTTTCTTAGCTTTGTTAAATAGCGATTCATTGGAGGAATTGTCAGAGAGCCTGCGGTTAATCGATTTTGGTATCTGTTTGATTATAGAAGGTGGATGGTTGGAAGATGTGTGTATGTAGAGTGGTTTGTCATTAGGTTTTCTATATGGTTTATGTGTGCCTTCTCTTAGGTTGAAGGTAACATCTAGAAAATCTACTTCTTTTAGGTTAGTTTTTATATCTATGTCGAATCCGTTATTTTTAAAAATCTTTATTATTGCTTTTCTAGTTTTGTTTGTGTTTTGTTTGTTACAGTTTCTTAAGATTATGAGACCATCGTCCCTGTAGAGTCCTGTGTCATTTCTATCTATTATTTTGCTCAGTTCGTTTAGTAAGTAAATGCCTATGATTTCGCATGCTTATGCACCGTCAAAGCTTCCCATTGTAGTGTCAAATATCCCATCTCTCTTTATCCATGCTTCTTCATTGTGGAATAATAGTGATTTACGGGAGTGCTTAATGATGTTGATTTCGCTTGGTTGTATTATTACTTGTTCCTGAGCTAAGTTGATGGCCTTATCTAGCATACGTTCTGTTATGGATGGGTAAAATTCTTTTATGTCTAATTGTAAGAATTGGCAGTTTTGTTTGTTATTTATGCTGTGGAACCAGTCAATAGTTGTTTTCGTATTTTTCCACTGGTTTACTCCTAATTTCTTCCTAAGTTCAGAATTAATTCTTTCTAGTATTGTTTTACTTATTTTACCTAGTTCACTTTTGGCTGGGTTTATCAGTCGACATGCAGGATTGGTTTTGAAATTTTCTTTATGGTCTTTTAGTGTGATAAAGGCTCCTGCCTTGCTAATACAACTTATTCGGTCATCCAGGTCAAATTTTTGGGCGATTGTTTTAGCTTCCTTATTGATATCGTGTTCTGTTGTTTGGGGTGCCTTTTTGTATGTTTTGGTTATGTTGTTCTTCAGTAATTTATTGTGTGTAGGAGGACTTAGTTTGTATAAATTTCTCGTTTTGTCAGCAGCGATAAATACACTTGTTGAATTGTTTATTTTAGTTATATCTGCTTTTAGTTTTTTTTGGAATGCATCTTGTTTTTTGTGGAATTTTATGTTTCTAACTAGGTCAGTTAAGTCTTTCTTGAAATTGTCTAATTCTCAACCCCAAAACTGAACAAATAGCTTCAATTAAATTCCCAAACCAAAACAAAACTGTTAAATAAGTGATATAAAGAAATTTTTACTACGTTAATAAATAAATAAATAAATAAAATAAAAAACAAAAATAAAAACAAGCAATATAATTTGACCTAAATAGATAAACAAACGACTTCCGGTGAAATAACCGCCATAACAGAATACCCACAATGCACCACTAACCCGTATATATATAAATAGCCGAGAAAAATAACAGCACACGTGGCCTGACGATTGCATATAGCATGAAACAGACTGTCGCCTCTAAGTGTTGACTTCTATGTTCACTTATATATATATATATATATATATATATATATATATATATATATCTGTTCACATATCATTGTTCGTATTATATATATACAAATTAATTAACACCCTACACCCCTTTCTATTTAAACAATCGCGCTAGCCGTTACCATGGAATTTTTTATTTCAATAATCAATATGCTATCAAAACATGTAAATTTCAGAAATAAGTTATTAAAAAAAAAAAAAAAAAACTCGCTTGAAGATGAAACAGAGCTTACTTTAATTCAATTTAATTCAAATAATTATATTGAAGTTTTCGGCTCTTGTTTTGAAACATGAGAACTCTTATGTAGCGTGCTGGAGTCATATTTTTAAATAAATAATTATATATATGTGTGTGTGTGTGTGTGTGTGTGTGTGTGTATATATATTTTGGCGATAGTAATGTTTTACAAGTTTTACTAATTTCTTCTGCTTAATCAGTAGATTGATTGACTGATTCGTTTTTACGGTTTATCAACCCTTTGCAGGTTATTTAAAGCCAGAAAATATTTTTCAATTGGAAGAGTTTTTTTCTTATTTTTAGATTATAATGGTTTTAGTCATCCAAGTCATACTAATTAACCCCAATGCTGAGAAGAAAAGATGTGCATTTATACCTTTCCCAAGGGTTTTTGCACGTAAGGGAATATAACGAACCCAACTGGAATTGGAACACGGCTCTCCGATTTACAATTCCTATAAATTACCCATTACACCACTCGCACATCATGATGTGGACGTAAGCCATATACATATGTGCATGTACATTGCTATATATGCAAATGTATGGACATATCAGTGTGTGTATGTGTCTAATTACTAGCAGTATATGAGTTTGTGTGTAACTACAGCCATTATATGTGTACATGTGCGTGTAAGTATGGGCAACATAGTGATTTTCCAAGCGTAGTTTAGATGTGGCACAAGGCCGAAAGTATGCGGTACCCAATGAGGATCGAACTCACTACTCAGTCGTAATTGTTCTAGTGAGAAAAGCTTGCTAACCATTACACCGCCTCGTGATGACCAAACTGTGGGCAATATATATGTCAATGTGTGTCTAAATAAAGCCAATAGACACACGTATATATATATATATATATATATATATATATATATATATATATATATATATATATATATATATATATATATATATATATATATATATATATATATATATATATATATATATATATATATATATATATATATATATATGCTAGCAGCATAGCCCGGCGTTGCCCGTGCTTGATTCAAAAATCGTACGACTTATACAGCAATCGCTAGGACTTGACTTAAAATATTTTTGCCCTTCCTTGCCTTTAAAGGAGTGCCCTTTGTCGCGCTGATGTTGCTACATGTCTTACTTCTTGCCTATCTCACACTGCAATTTTTTTCTAAGCTCTATACTAAACATTAAATCTGTTACGAAAAAAGAACTAAACAAAATGAACACAAAACGATAAGATTTAAAAAAAGAACTTGTAATTGGAAAAACAACAAATACTTTTTCACACCCAAATCCAGTTCTGCGGCATCAGAATCAACGTTGAGTTTAAGCAAGCGAATTAGCCAATTGGAGTAAAGGGCCATGCAGATTTAAATTTTTCCCACTTGTGACGAATGCAGCTATCAATTTTTTTTGCATGCTAGTTAACATTCGTGTCAGTCAGCTGTTGGCACTCACGCTGGCCAATAGAATCTTCCTGCCTATTCGTGGCAGCCAGCTATAGGCTCTCACTCTGGTCAGTAGAAAATGGCTGCAAACTACATGAAAACTGCCGTAGAAGCATGAAAAAATCGATTATTTCCACTATCGATGGGAGTTGGGAAATGCAAAGTCGGTCTTGGCCTACTCGCTAACTTGGAGCATGTGCATGTAAATTTTGGTGCAAATCCGTTAAAAATTGCAGCCGTGCATTCGTTACACACACACACGCACACACATCCTGCCTTATATATATATATATATATATATATATATATATATATATATATGTGTGTGTGTGTGTGTGTGTGTGTGAAGAAATATAGTCTTAAGGTGTGCCATATTTATGGGATGAAGTACTCTATATCAGAGATGGAGCGTGTGTAAATATAAAAGTGAACATTGAAGTGAACACTTAGAGGCGACAGGCTGTTTCATGCTAGACGCAATCGTCATATATATATATTATTTATTTATTTATTTGATTTATATAGGAATTATATATATATATATATATATATATATATATATATAAATCCGTTGGTATATATAGCTGGCCACTTGCATTCGAGGATACCCATCTACTAGGGCGGCAGGGTTAGGGTTAGCCAATCCCTACTGCAGACGCTTGCTCCGGCCCATTTGTGTTTATTCAATAACCACAGAGTCAATACTGTGGTTTATACTGCAACTATGCTGAGCAGACATTAGTTACAGTTTCTGGGAAAGAGC
>OZ010588.1:28915291-28920291 GCA_963932145.1 Acanthosepion lycidas | reverse complement strand
CAATGGATACAATATAGTATTTCCACCTCATATCAGCCGAGAATATTAGCTCGAGAAGACGTAACGAGTCAATCTCATGGGTGTTAGCATCAGCCATGTTGATCGAAAGCAAAAAGGTGCCTCTCTACATCTAACCAGCACAAATGTCAATTGATTAAATCTCAACGCCAGTCTAGTACTGTGCTTAAATTCATAAAGTCTAGGTACCATAGCGAAGAGCGATATTTATTCTGTAAAATACACAGAAATGTGGCACATGGCCGACGCGGGGGATTGGGGAAAGGATGGTCTTCTTCTGTCTTAACTATAACTTATCTAGCCGCAAACACTGACCCAATCGTACAAATAATATTCCTTGCACCAAAACAACACATTCATACATACCTTTCTTACTACAATCAACATAATACCTCTTGTCTCTATGAAAATACTAACTAGTCCTCATATTTACAATTCATTGTCTGTGGTGGGAGGGGAACAAAACAACAAATCTATAAACTAGCCGCAATGAGTATTTAAGAAAATAGGAAGAGCTCATCCAAACAATTACCATGAAAGTATTTATAGAAAAGATACCGATATTAAAGCCTACAGCGGTGTCTAAGTTACTAAAGCCAAGCCCCTGGATCAAGACCAATAATATTGCTGATTCTTTTTTGGATCTTATTAATGAGCTCGAGGTAAATAACAGGGCCACTGGACCATATGCGACAGCAATATTCAAAGAATGGATGTATGATAGACTTATAGATATGTAAGATAGATTCTGGAGAAAAAATTTTCTCGCGCAACAAGGTGAACCGACTTTCATTAGTAGCAGACATAGCGGTGGATTCAATATAGTTTTTCCATTTTATGTTAGCTGAGAATGTTAGCCCGAGAAGGCGCAAAGAATCTCTCTCCTGGGGATTAGCATCAACAATGTTGATGGAAGGCAAAAAGGGATCTTTCATATGATTAATAGAGAGCAGCCTTGATTTGGAGGCGTTAAAATTAACAAACCGTCTTTTGCCCCAGTTAACAAAAGACTGAAAGTAGCTTTTGACATCAGCCGCTAATTTGACCTTATCGAACTGGTCAGACTTACTATGGAGACAGGAGAAAATCGTTGTGTCACCAGCTTAGTTATCAGTTTGAGAGTTGACCCCATCGAGAAGATTATTAATGAAAATTAAAAATAAAGTATGGCCAAGGACAGAGACTTGGAATTAGGTTAAAAGATTTATGTCGATTTTTACAAATCAGCTGTTCTCTACCAAGTAACCCCTTGTGTCTTAGTGACTTTAGACACCAAGTTGAGAGCTGATGTGGACAGGAAGTTCGTTAATGAAAATTAAAAACAAAGTGGGAGCTAGGATAGAGCCCTGGGGGCCTTTTGACCGTTAAATTTATATTTTTTTTTTTACTGCAGTGGGAAAGTAACTGAAGCCGAGATGCCATGTCAGGACTAATAATATTGCTGTTTTTTCTTTAGATTTTATAAAGAATCGCTAAATATATTGCAGGGTTCACTGGACTTTATGTGGCAGCAATATTCTAAGCACAGGTGAATGATAGACTTATAGACATGTAAGATAGATTCTGGAGAGACAGATTTTGTTTAGGTTTTATAAAGAATCTCTAAATATATAGCAGAAGCAATATTCTAAGCATGGGCGAATGGTAGACATAGATATGTCAGATAGATTCTGGAGAGACAGATTTTGTTTAGGTTTTATAAAGAATCTCTAAATATATAGCAGGAGCAATATTCTAAGCATGGACGAATGGTAGATATAGATATGTAAGATAGATTCTGGAGAGACAGATTTTGTTTAGGTTTTATAAAGAATCTCTAAATATATAGCAGGAGCAATATTCTAAGCATGGACGAATGGTAGATATAGAGATATCAGATAGATTCTGGAGAGACAGATTTTGTTTAGATTTTATAAAGAATCTCTAAATATATAGCAGGAGCAATATTCTAAGCATGGACGAATGGTAGACATAGATATGTAAGATAGATTCTGGAGAGACAGATTTTGTTTAGATTTTATAAAGAATCTCTAAATATATAGCAGGAGCAATATTCTAAGCATGGACGAATGGTAGATATAGAGATATCAGATAGATTCTGGAGAGACAGATTTTGTTTAGATTTTATAAAGAATCTCTAAATATATAGCAGGAGCAATATTCTAAGCATGGACGAATGGTAGACATAGATATGTAAGATAGATTCTGGAGAGACAGATTTTGTTTAGATTTTATAAAGAATCTCTAAATATATAGCAGGAGCAATATTCTAAGCATGGACGAATGGTAGATATAGATATGTAAGATAGATTCTGGAGAGACAGATTTTGTTTCTCGACAGAGTGTACCAACTTGCTTAGCAGCTGATCTCGGAATAGATTCAATATAGTCTTTCCACTTCATGTCAGCTGAGAATGTTAACCCAAGAAGGTGCAACGACTCCCCCTCGTGGGGGATAGCATCCGCCATACTGATGGAAGGCAAAAAGGGGTCTCTCAGATGATTAACAGAGAGCAGTTTTATTTTAGACGCCAACAAGTCATTCTTTGCCCCAGTTAACAACAGACGGGAGGTCGTTTTTGACATCATTCGCCAATTTGACCTTATCGAACATATCAGGCTTAGTATCGAGACAGAAGTAAATGGTTGCGTCATCAGCATAGATGCTAAGTCGATAGCTGATGTCGACAGGAAGGTCGTTAATGAAAATTAAAAACAAAGTGGGACCAAGGATAGAGCCCTGGGGGACATCAACATTTTGATCGTTAAATTTATATTCTTTACAGCAGTGGGAAAGTGAATGAAGCTGAGTTGTCAGGTCAAGACCAATAATATTGCCGATTTTTCTTTAGATTTTATAAAGAATCTCTAAATATATAGCAGGAGCACTGGACTTTATGTGGCAGCAATATTCTAAGCACAGGTGAATGGTAGACTTATAAAAATGTAAGATAGATTCTGAAGAAAAAAATTGTCTACCAATGACTAAATGAACCAACTTTCTTAGCAGGTGACCTAACAAGGGATTTAATGTAGTCTTTCCATTTTATGTTAGCTGAGAATGAGGTACGAGTCACTCTCTTGAAGGTTAGCAACAGCCATAATGATGGAAGGCAGAAAAGAGTCTCTCAAATGTTTAATAGAGAGCAGTTTTTTTAGAGCATTAAAATTAACATGCCGTTCTTTGCCCCAGTTAACAAAAGACTGAAAGTAGCTTTTGACATCAGCCGCTAATCTGACCTTATCGAACTGATCAGATTTACTGTGGAGACAAGAGAAAATCGTTTTGTCACCAGCTTAGTTATCAGTTTGAGAGTTGACCCTATCGAGAAGATTATTAATGAAAATTAAAAATAAAGTATGGCCAAGGACATAGACCTGGAATTAGATTAAAAGATTTATGTCGATTTTTTCTTTGCTTTTTTCTTTGTTTTTAGCTGTTCTACATCCAGTAACCCACTTGAGTCTTAGTGGCTTTACTGACTTCTTGGGGTGGAATCGATTAAAAACAAAAAAAGAAAGAAAAAAATATCGCTAAATTTACGACACGCTGTATCTGGCTATTTGGTTCAACATTTTAAACTTGTAAAAGATTTTTTTCTCTTTCCTAGAAACCGGTTTAATGTGAGAGTTTCTTCAAAAACTCCCCACTTCCCGTTGTAGGTGTTGACCCGACAAAATACTGCTAGGAACACTTGGAAAGTATAGAAAAATTGCGTACGTAGGGTGACTTCAAGTGAGCATGGTTGATTGATTTTATTGTGTAATGCCAGTACAGAACCCGCCCAAGGCGTTTGTTTGTAATCGCGTGGGAAGAAGTCCAGATACACGGTTCCTTATTTCAAATGCATTCAACAATTCATCAAACAAATGTAATCTTTAGAAGGACGGTCGATCTGAATGTAAAAATCGGTTACAGTTGAAATATACATTTGCAAAAGAATATATCAGACAAACACATCGTGTCCAGACCAATCAAACATGGCATCCTTTCCAAGTGTTAAGTCTACATAGTTGATTTCAAAGGCTTTTACTGTTTATCTATACACTGTTCAACGGTACATGGCCCACTGGATAAAAGCGTTGTTTGAATCTAGTGACTTGACCCAAAGTACTTGTGAGTTCAATACTTCGCTACAGCGACCCAAAGCAGGTGTGAGTTCAATACCTAGCTAAAGCTGAGGTGAACAAAATACTTGAAGAGTTGAGTTAAAGAGAGATAACTGATATTGAGACATCCTGAGACGTGGAACTAGAACAATATACTCCGGTGGACGAAATAAATTATTCAGTTCGAAATTCGAATCACCTGAATCACCACAAAGATGAGGACAACAGTCCGAACAATGTAAATAGTTACAATACCTCATCTCAGAAATATAGACAGATCCTGAAGAAGGACGGGGCGTACAATGGCCGAAGAGTCATGAATATGACAACAAAGATGAGAACAACAGTCCGAATGATGTAAATAGTGTAGTTACAATACTCCATCTCAGAAATATAGACAGATCCTGAAGAAGGACGAAGCGTACAATTGCCGAAGCGTCATGAATATGACAACAAAGATGAGAACAACAATCCGAATGATGTAAATAATGAAATTAACTCATCTCAGAAATATAGACAGACTGCCCAGACCTTTAACGATGTGTTCGTCTCTCATCCAATCTACCAGCCTATTTCGTTTTTTCTTTTTAATCTATCTATCTATCTATCTATCTATCTATCTATCTATCTGGCTTACGGTTATATCAAGTTGAAACGCTGGTTCCTGTACGATCACCGAAGTTAAGCAACATTGAGCGTGGCCAGTATATATTTACGTGTGAGTGCGTATTTGTGAAACCATCCCTCTCTAATACTAGTTTCGTTGAATAAGTTTAAGAATTTAATTTTGTTTTTGATCATGTTCTTCTTTTCAGCCTCTTCTTTTCTGGTTTGAATAAATCTAAACATTGTCCAAAGGTCAGTTGGTTACG
>OZ010588.1:28892791-28910291 GCA_963932145.1 Acanthosepion lycidas | reverse complement strand
TTGAAAAAAAGATGTAATACATTATCAAACTAATACTTTGAGAAACTTTTCTAACGAATGGCCAAAAGTAGTCTGTCCTGGGTAAGACTATAAACGACATTTGACCTCTTAATTTCAGGGGTTCCCAGGTCCCTCCTGACTCAGGGTAGGATCACCTGTTAGGGTCCCAGCTATGGGCAAATAGTTACCTCAACCCAAAAAAGGAGTCAAAACAATATGAATGTATAAGAATAGGTTTTAATACCAGCAATAATTTTTGGAAAAATTATTACCAGCAATACTTTTTGAAAAAAAATATTACCAGCAATAAAAATCTTGTCGGCATGAAATAACCCATTGATGTTGATATGCCGTAAAACAAAATAGCAAACCACAAACAAAAAGTTGAGTTGTAGTCATCAAGGCTAAAGGAAGATATTTTGGGGAGAGCAAATGTTTTTTTCTTTTTGTTATAATAACATTTCTAATAAAAATTATGTCTCAAATTTTTTTATACATGTATAATAATTTTCATTTATTTTATGTAAAAAACAGTTACTTTTTGGCTCAATTTTTAAAAAAATACCAGGGGTAGCGTCAATCTTTTCAACTATAATATATAATATGAACTATATGATATATATATATATATATATATATATATATATATATATATATATATATATATATATATATATGTGTGTGTGTGTGTGTGTGTGTGTGTGTCTCTGTGTGTGTCTCTGTGTGCGTGTGTGTCTCAGTGAGGGGAAACAAATCTTTACGTACCACATCAAGCCAAGCATGCTGCCATGTCACTTACCAGATAGAAACTGTAGTTGCGTTTGCTTCCTTTCTTATGGAAAAACGCACATTGCTGGTGAACCGGAAGTTATCTGGGATTGGACTATATTTTGTGAGGAGTCTCAGTGTGTAGTCAGAAGGATGGAAATTTTTTTATCTAATGATAGGTACAAAAGTCGATACCCGATCAGTAGCCGCTGGATCACAGTGGAGAAGGGGTATGATGTTGAAAGACCCAAAACGTCTAATGAACCTCGGCTAGAAATATCACTTATGATGTGTACTAAAGCATCCAATAGATGTTTTTTTACGATATATATATATATATATATATATATATAAAAGCAAATATATGGATACAGATCCGACAGTATGAAGAAAAATATACGGAAAAAACAAACAAAAATCCTAATATGCAATTATGCTGTTTTAATATTAACATAATGTCAACGTCGGACGTTTCGGTCTAGTAGACCATCTTCAGGACATATTCATAAAACATAATTAACATTAGACTATATTTAATTCAAAATGAAAGCCGATGGACATAAGAGTAAGACTAATCAAAACAGACAACTGAAATTTTTCAAGATCAGCGTTCCGTTTCAATATGATCACGTCGGCGTCACGTGGGCGATGTTGTGAAAACGTATTCTTAAAATATAGTATTTTGAATGAAAAATGAAAAGAATTTTAATTTAATCTAAAACTTATATGTACGTTTGTCGAGTATTAATCTTGCTAGAAAAGGAGAAATATTAAAGAAGCCAGGTCTAGTATTCACCGTGCGTATATTCACGCCAAGCAAGGCGGAAATGGCACTAGTACACAGGAGGCTACAGGGAGTGGAAATGAGAGAAAAGACTGAGTATAGCGAATTGAGTATAGTACTGAGGAAAGGACAAAAGTTGAAAGGGTCTTAAGAAAATAGAAGATGGCGATTGACGTTGCATTTAAATTTTTGAAGATTGCAATTATCATGGAAGCAAGTAAGAGGAAGGAAGTTACACAGGCGGGAAGTGCAAGAAAAGAAACTGTTAGAGTAGGAGTTGCGGTATCTCTCTCTCTCTCTCTCTATATATATATATATATATATATATATATATATATATATATATGAGGAGGAAAGTTGAAGTAGTGGATAGCGGCTCGGAGAGCCGAGTTCGAATTCTAGTCGAATCCACTACATTCACTTACGTGCTAATACCCTTGGCAAAGGTATTAATCTGCTTCTTCTCCCTCCAGCTATGAGTAAATAGCAGGGCAGACTTGGTTCTATAGCCTTGAATGCTAACTACTCTAGAAGACGGACAATTCTGAATTCAAAACCTGTGGAGGGTTATTTGGGGACCTTGTGGTACGTAGTGCACCAGGTCTCTGTATTCGGGCCTTCAAATATTGTGGTTGGTTCTGCACAAAGCATTATAATCGATCGGTTCTTAAGAAGTGAGTTGCTTGACCCTCATATGTCGAATACGACAAGAGAGTCCACTATATATATATATATATATATATATATATATATATATATATATATATATCAGTTACCATCGGTATAATAACGATACAACGAAAAATGCTGTGCTTAAATGCGTGAAATAAAGATAAAGAAGAGTAAATCTCATCAAAATAATTCCTGTGCAAATATCTATAGAAATGGCACAGAGTAGCTACGTAATGGCTGTGGGAAAATTGACTGAATCCGACATGGATCAATAACGCTGTAGATTCTTTACTGTAGATTTTGTCAAGAAATATGTAGATATATAGCAGAAGCCTAAGATGTGGCAGTGATATTCGATGCACAAAAACGTGTAAGATATATTCAGGCGAGAAGGAAAATTAAAACAGACAAAATTAGGAAATGACTTTTCATAGAAGAGAAGACATCTTATTCCAATCGATGGTTTGTTGCCATTATGAATGGGTGCTGAAATATTCCTGGCCCAAACAATAACGCAAAATAGTGACCAAATAACAGGACGAAATGCTAATTAACTTTTTTTGTTTTTAGGGGCTTCTTGGTTGGGTCGAGAACTTTTCGATAACCCCTCGGACGACAGGCGACATTAATTAGTCTTCCTACAGGCGGCATTAATGTCACTTTTAAAATATGAGGTGGAGCGAAAACAAAATAACTTTGAAGGATTATGGTTTCATTTTTATTTAATTTCATTGCATTCTTAATAATATAATATTTCGTCTGTCGTTTTAATTATATAATTACGAGGGCAGATTTTTCTTGAAAAACATTTTATAATTATACGCAAGTCTTCCTCTCTCCCTATGCATATATACATATATATATATATATATATATATATATGTGTGTGTGTGTGTGTGTGTTTGTGTGTGCGTGCGTGTGTCTGTGTCTGTGTGTGCCTGTGTGTATGCATGTATGTGTATATATATATATATATATATATATGTATCTATATATGTGTGTGTGTTTGTGTGTGTGTGCATTCCTTAACGTACGCTTCCTCGTCTTTCCCGAGTAATTCCCTTTCTCACTTTTCCTCTCTCTCTCCCCACCCTTCCCATATATCTTTCTATATATTTATCAGTTATATATGTGTGTGTGCCTATATATGAGTGTGTGTATATATGTATGTGTGTGTGTGCCTTCCTTAACGTGCACTTCATATATATATATATATATATATATATATATATATATGTGTGTGTGTGTGTGTGTGTGTCTGTGTATATGTGGGTGTGTTATGCAGGTAATAAATCAATTGATATATAAACGAAGTGGATCCTAATAATATAAAATATTAAAACTGATCCACAAAAAGAGCTCAATGTATTTATTATGACAGAGCATATAAATTAGATTACAGAGAAATCTAAAATTTCCTCATGGGTATAGACTATTCGAACTAACGTCAATGCGTTAGCTTCATTCAACTCAAATGGTGGACTGTATTCAGTATCGGAACTGGAGATTTAAAATTTAATATTGAAAAAAAAAGACAAATTTTTATATACTGTTTATATATTGTTTGAAATATTTGTGGGGACGGGTAGAGTATTTTATATTATAGAGGTGCGTTTTGACATTTTCACATACCTCGGCATAGAAATCAACACTTCATAAAGACTCCTCAGTGTAGTATTCCTTTTCACTTCCTCTCTCTCTTCCTCCTCTTCCCAGTATATCATTCTATATATTATCATATATATTTATATATATATATGTGTATATATGTATGTGTGTGTGTGCCTTCCTAACGTGCACTTCATATATATATATATATATACATACATACATATATATATATATATATTCTAGCTTTTGACATACGCCGACATAGGAATCAATTCTTCATGGAGACTCCGCAATGTTGTTTTTTCACTCTGTCTCTCGCTCTCTATCTATCTATCTATCTATCTATCTATCTATCTATCTATATATATATATATATATATATATATATATTATATATATATATATATATATATATATATATGTTATGTCATTCGCAGACAGTACTGTTTCGCTGTATCACAGCTCCTCAGTGTGACTAGACATCCGAATGCCTCAAGCCAGGATCGAAACCCAACTGATTTGGTGTCAGTCAGAACGTCTACCACGATCTTCACTCGGTAGAGTTACACAGCTAAATCTTTTTTTTACGAATGTAAGCAAACGCCAATCAGCCAAAATGCTCCATTCATTTTACTGAAGAGCATTAGCGCAGGTGGCTGTTGTTTAATATATATATATATATACTTGATTAGAGTTTGAAATATTTATGGGGGAAGGATACAGCATTCTATATTATAAATATTGCATTTCTATCTTTTGAACTCCGCAATGTTGTTTCTTCACACACACACACACACACACACACACACACACACACACATACACACACACACACACTCTCTCTTTCTTTTTCTCTCTCTCTTTCTCTTTATATATATATATATATAAATAGTGGTACTCGTTTGGAAAAACCTCGGATAGCTCAATTTGCAGTAGAACAAATCGGTACCCGAAGCAAAAATGCGGAATAAAAAAAGAAAGAACCAAGAACATTAAAACAAGGCAAAAACAATCGTCAATTGTTTAAGCTCCAAGTAAAAAGAAAAAAAAACAAAACGAGTAAAAGACAACTACTTAAATGCTCAATACACTAAGTAGAGTGAACCTTTACCCTGAAGAACCGTTTACCTGGCTCCTTAGGATTACTTTATATATATATATATATATATATATATATATATATATATATATAATTACCTGAATCATTCATACAAAAACAAATATAGAGGTTAATGATTTAAATGGCGAGAATACATCTTCGCAAACAATTTCAATAAGATACACTAACCCCGAACCTGTATATGTGTGTAGCTAAAGTTAAATCGCCAAAGAAAAGACAAGCTCTGGCTATTTAACTTTTATTGTATTTTTTAAAGTTTTGAATAAGTTGTGGGTCTTTTGATCCAAAATTTTGAAAAAACTGGACGAACTTCATCTTGTGTAATTTCGACCGTCGTAGTCATTTTCAAGAACCAATTTTGGTCTGTGTTGTTTGTATCCTGGTGTGCTGGTGTGAAAGTCTGAAATAGTATATAGTGTTTCCATGTGTAATGGTTATTGAGAGCATGGTTGCACCAAAAAGTATGCGATTTACTGAGAAAAAATTACCACCAGCACTCACAGTACACAAACACACACACTACATATATATATATATATATATATATATATATATATATATATATATATATATATATATATCAGTGAAGACTCGGGTGGTCGGGCTAAGCCCGACTGAATCAACATTCAAGAATATCCATTTCAAAGTAACAAAAAAAATATTTCGACGTGTATCGTTTTCATTCTTAACTTCAGCTGGATCCAAAATTAATTACGTTAACTCTGTGCCTCAAAATATTGACCGAAATACATTTTGTTGATATTGTTTATAATAAACAAGAAAGAAAGAAAGAAAGAGAAAAACAAAGAACGAAAGTAAGTAAAAAAAAAAAAGAATGAAATAAAATTAACGTGGCTAGTCGGGCTGCGTAGATGCCAGCCCTATCAAAACTGGATACATACTAAATAGGCAATGTAGTTCTTGCTTTCATTTTATAAATAATCTTTTAAAAATCTCTAATCTCCCATAGGCAATATTTTTTAAGGAATCCATTTCTATTTCCACTTATTCTTTATAAATATCAATTTTAAATAATTTATTCCATACAATATAAGATTTTTTTTAGTATAATGTATCTTTTGAAAAAGGCAAATTAATTTTAGCCCGACCAAAATTCGGTGAAAATCAAACAAAGCCTTAATTCCTCGACTAAATTGTTGGTGTGAGGAGTGTGATTTGTGTAGTGCTGATGAAATATGATATCAGTCAGCAGTACTTATCATAAATGTATAATAAATTAAACTAAAAAGTTACAGGGAGTAAACGCACTAACACATAAACATATATACAGACGCACACTCTACCATCATTGACTTGATAACCGAGCTATAAAATACTAAAAAAATAAAAAGTAAGCAATAAACAAACAAACACATCACAGATTTGTCTTCACTCTTTTTTCTTACATGTCTGGAAATTTTTTTGAAATGAATGTTTAATTTTACAGAATTATTACAATTAATATTAAAATGTCATAATATGTTTTTTTTTTTTTTTTTTTGCACAAAGATGTTTAAAAATTATACTTTAGTTAGAGTAAAGGAATCATTTTCGTATCTAAGTTATATCAATAGTATATTTTGTTAAAGATCGTAATGAGCTCGACATTCATGACCTAGAGTATGTGTGTGTGTATATATATATATATTAAGTAATTCATCGAGTCTGGAAGAAACCTCAAGAGAATGCAGAAAGCACTGGACGGCCGTTTCGTTCTATATTTGGGACTCATCAGCCGTGCGCATCCACTACCGAGAATTGAAACCGTGACAGTTAGGTTTCCAAGGGAACATCACACCAACTGTTCTACTGGGCCTCTGTGACGAAGTGATTGAAAATCAGACTCAATATAGCGCTGCTCGCTCACATATTCCGTTGTGGAACTCTACCGAGTTCTCTGTAACCATAGGACTGTGCCCCCTGGAGCCACGACTACTTTCACCAAGCCGCTCACTACAGAGCATTAGAAACCGGTTCAAGCAATGATGCACATGATAGAAATTATTAGGAGGTTTCTTTCAAACTCGATGAATTACTTAAATTATATAATCAAATCCTCCTAATAATTTCTATCATATATATATATATATATATACATATACAGTGTAACCTGGATATAAGTTGTCGGGACCGGAGAAGAAGTCTATTATATCCGGGTTTCTCTTATATCCGGGTTTGGTCTATTTTGTTTAGGTAAGTATGGCTCTAATTTGGGACCAGGGAAAATCTCTCTTATATCCGGGTTGCTCTTATATCTGGGTTACACTGTATATGTATGTATGTATGCATGTATGTATTAAGAAATATAGTTTTCAGGTGTACTATATTTATGGGGGAAAGTGGTCAGTATCAGAGATAGACCGTATGTAAAAATAAAAGTAAACATTGAAGGCGGTCTGACGATTGTGTCTAGCATAAAACACCCTGTCGCCTCTGAGTGTTGACTTCAATATGCATTTATATATATATATATATATATATATATATATATATATATATATATATATATATATATATATATATATATATATGTATCCTTGTGCAGGTATGCAGAAAATAGAAAAGAACACGTTGGGTGCATAATCCGGGGTTCCTTAGTATTTTTGTTTTTATTTTTAAAAAACAGTGCTCCATACAGAAGTAGAGCTTATATTATAATAATATTTTTATCATATTTTTAAACAAAAAATATTATTATATTATATATATATATATATATATATATATATTCATTTGTATATATATATATGTGTCTGAGTGTGTCTGTGTGTATGTGTGTGTGAGTGCGTGTGAGTGTGTGTGTGGGTGTTGAGTGTTCGAAATATGAATCAACTGCTTTCAGCTAATGTGATATTTTCAAGTATATTCGTCCCCGTTACTAAGGAGTTGGCCATTTTCTCCTAGGTGTTAAAAAAGGGCTTGTTTTACTGACATGTTTGTCGGCCGCTACCTTACTCACAGAAGAGATATTGAAAATTCCTAAGACATATTCACCGAATATTATAGTTTCGAATTTGTCGAGAACTGCGACATCGTATACCTCTTTCTTCAACACTGAAGTAATTATGAAAGAAAATGAAACAGAATAATGTCCGGCCAATGAAAAGTTGTAAAAGGATATTTATTCGGAACGCTTTTCCTCTGGTGGTTATTTCCCCTGGTGCTTTCGCATTATTAATGGATTTGCTTAAAAAGACACACTGACGCTGTGATATTTATTTATTTTTTTATAGTGCGAGGTATAATAATAAAAAATTGATAGACTCCAATAGCTTTGGTTCAAGCCATATTTATGACTTCCCGAAGAAGTAATGGATACCTCTTATTTATTACTGTATATACAATAATTGTGGCACATGGCCGAAAGGGGAAATCGGAGGAGAGATTGGTCTTCACTAACTCTCCTATTCCTAATTAATCACGATCATGACACATTCATCCAATACAATTGCTCCATTTACCACAAGAACTCGTTCATCGCCATTCAATCCTACATATACCATAATACCGCATACTCATCGAGGGAACTTACAAAAACACCCCATGATATAAAAATTTCAAATTCCTAATATATATATATATATATATATATATATATATATATATATATATATATATACAAATTTCATGAAGTATGGAATGAGGGGGTGGGGAATGAACCCCCAAAACAAACGAAAATTGGAAAAAAATAAACTAAAACAAAACAGATGTCTTGTTTCAATTTTAGTTTGTTTTCGAAGTAATGGATACCTATTGTAAAAATATACACACGAATTGCTGCATTAGAATAATACACCAAGAACATTGGTTTGTCAATGTAGATGCAAGTCATTTATAAATTCGATTCTATTGGTAACTGTTGTGGATTCCCGGTTGAAATCCGGTACCAATAAATAACAAACGCCAGGAATGAATATATGAAAATAATGTATTAACGTAATAATACAAACTGGTAAAGCAGGTTAGTAGTTCCAGGAATACGGGTTAGTAGCAATATATATATATATATATACAGTCTTTGGTATTGAAATATCGCTGTATGACTTCTTACTGAGTCTATGTGCTCGCTCACTGTGACTCCTACAACGCTGTTACCTCACCTTCTTCTGGTTACCTACAACCTTTTACTCTGTCACTCTGGACTCGACTCGACTCGACTCGACTCGGTCTTGCTCTCTCGGGTCTTCACGTAGCCGTAGTATATGTATATACTTGGTGAGTCCATTTGTGTAAAAAAGGGGAGAACCCCTCAACAGTAACCAATATATATGTATATATATATATATATATGTGTGTGTGTGTGTGTGTGTGTGTGTGTGTGTGTGTGTAGAAAGGGAGAGGTTATAGTCATTCTAATATTTTAAAGAGAAGGGAGAAGTTGCAGAGGTTTTTGGTTTTAATGTGGATTTTTAAATATATATTTTTACTTTATTTTCCATGTTTTTACTACATTTGGACTACGACGACACACATAAGGACAATGGTTAAACATCCAAAAACACGAGGAAAATTAATTCCTTTTAATAATATTTAATATTTAATAATTCTTTTCATGATGGAGGTCGCGAGACTGGAAACCAGTGTAGCAAAATTATGTGTGTAGCAAAAGTATAATATATATTTTAAACATATCCACATTATAATCAAAAACGTTTGCGGTCTCTTCCTTCTCTTTATATATATATATATATATATATATATATATATATATATATATATATATATAAGTGAACATAGAAGTCAACACTTAGAGGCGACAGTCTGTTTCATGCTAGACGCAATCGTCACGTCACGAATGCAACACTCATGGCCTGACTATTGCGTCAAGCATGAAACAGACTGCCGCCTCTAAGTGTTGACTTCTACGTTCACTTTTATATTTACACACGCTCTATCTCTGATATTGAGCACTTTATCCCATAAATATAGCACACCTTAAGACTATATTTCTTTATATATATATATATATATATATATATATATATATATATATATATATATATATATATATATAGATAGATAGATAGATTGATTGATTGATTTTGACAGTGTAGATACAGGGATCAACACTAGAGTTTCATTGCCCCAATCCTCATAAATATGTTGGATACTGTAAGTGGGGGTAATATGCTGTCTAAGCAGTCCACCACCAGAAGTGGTTTACTTACTTCACGCCTGTGATGAGTATTGTATTTTGTTGATGATATAAAGATCACCATTTCATTTCCAACCTCCTTTTAGGTTATTCCTCATTCAGTAACTTTTTCTAGATTACAACAGTTTTCGAGGGTTTATCTTATGTTCTATTTCTGGGAACATTTCTTTGAGAGTGTTCTTTATTTATGATGTGTTGATCCTTATCTATCTATCTAACTATCTATCAAAGACTATTCAAATCTCTCTCTCCCTCTCTCCCCCCCTCTCTCTCTCTCTATATATATATATATATATATATATGTCTATTCATTACCTATTCAAATATCTCTCTCTCTCTCTCTCTCTATATATATATATATATATATATATATATATATATGTCTATTCATTATCTATGTCCATATCTATCTATCTATCTATCTCTCAAAGACTATTCAAATCTCTCTCTATATATAGATATATCTGTTTATGTCTCTTCATTATCTATCTATCTATCTATCTATCTATCTATCTATCTATCTATTTATCTATTTAGCTATCTATCTATTAGAGACTATTGAAATCTCTCTCTCTATATATATACCTATTTATGTCTCGTCATTTTCTATGTCCACATCTATCTATCTATCTATCTATCTATCTATCTATCTATCTATCTATCTATCTATCTATCTATCTAAGACTATTCAAATCTAAGACTATCTATCTAAGACTATTCAAATATGTATCTATTTATGTCTCTTTATTATCTATGTCCATATCTATCTACCGAGAGGGAGAGAGAAAAATAGAGTGGGGGAGAGAGTGAAAATGTATGAAAATAGGAATCCACACAGCATCATGGTTGGCGTTCTCACCCTTTAAGACTGCTTAAGGCCTCGAGCTGCCATTCACCATACACTTAATATCCACATTACATGCGCTACATGCAAATATTGAGCTTTCTTCCCATATATGTACACACACACACACACACACACACACACACACACACACATATATATATATATATATATATATATATATATATATATAAATCTTGACACTTTTTTGATGCAGACACAACTTCGCAAGGCTGGTCATGTTGCAAGGATGAGTGATGACAGAATACTTCATATATAGCCAGCTCAACAGTGGACAAAGTGTTTTGGACGTCCGTTGTCCACTTATAAAGACATACTAAAGATGAACTTCTGTCAATGTGCCTTATACTAGCTTCCAGCGAGGTGCCCTGGATAGAAATAACTGGAGATATTTGTGCCAGGGTGGGATCAGAAATTTTGAAACCAGTCGTATTGACCGGCTACGAGACGAAAGACAGCGGCGAAAGCGCCAGCAAATATTCCTGTTGCTATGTGGACTTGTGTGCAGGTCATTAGATGGACTGAAATGTCACATACAACATAAACATAAAAACTAAATGAGGTTGTCGGATCCTCATACGTCGAAATAGACGGGAGAGTATATATATATATATATATATATATATATATATATATATATATATATATATATATATATATATATATATATATATTTTGAACAATAAAAAAAAAAAAATTAAAAAATTAAAATCTTCAGACACACTGGGTTGTAGATGAATATTCTTTCGTTTTTTTTATTATTATTCCATTTAGATTCCTCGACTAGTTTCGGCCGAAATGGCCATCATCGGGAGGAGAAATATTTCTGCTTGCTGCTAGCACTAAACTACAGATATATATATATATATATATATATAAATATATATATAATTTTTCCCAGTTTGTTTGAATTTAGCGTAGGTCAAATTCAATGGCTAATTACGGTAAAGCTCACAAGCCTATTTTTTGTTTTTTTTAAGATATCCTAATTTTGAAATTAAATTAATATCCTCTCTGGAATTATTCTTTCCAATCATAAATTAGTAATATATATATATATATATATATATATATATATATATATATATATATATATATATATATATATATATATATATATGCGCTTGTGTGTGTGTGTCAGTAGCAAATATTCACTCAAAGAAAATTAATTAGATATAGCAGAAAAGTTAATGATATTATACTTTTTAAAATTAAAAATATAAAATCGTTCCAATCATCCAGCCGTCCGCGGTATGACGGTACACAACATCCGCTTCCTGAGTAAGACGATAAACTACGCCCAACTGCAAGTCTTCTGAGGTTTTGCGGAGCGTGGAACCACCTTTTAATTGCTGGTGTTCCCAGGTCCACCCTTACTCGGGGTGGCACCACATATTAGGGTCCCAGCTATGAGTAAATAGTTAACCCCCAAATTGGGGTCAAGACCATACGACAGTGTGAAAATAGGTTTTAATACCAGAAATACTTTGTCAAAAATTATTACCAGTAATACATTTTTGAAGAAAAATTATTCCCGGAAATACATTTTTGGAAAAAAAAAAATTACCAGCTGTACATTTTTAAAAAAAATTACTGGCATTGTTGAAAAAAATTACATTAATACATTTCTGGATATATATATATATATATATATATATATATATATATATATATATATATATATATATATATATGCTGTAAAACAAAACAAGTCTAACCAAACCAAACAGTCAATGTTAACCTGTATGTTGAACAAATGCACAGGCTCAAAGTGGTAATTCAGCTGAAAAGACCCAACCAGCGATACAGTGTGATTATTCAACATGACAGTGATCCCCACCTCCATATTCCTAACATCACCAAACATGCAATTAAAAGCTTGGTTGGGAAGTTTTGCCACATTCACCATATTCCGATTTAGCCCCTTCAGACTACCAACTTTTTTGGTCGTTTTCTAACAATTCAAGGGGTGTTTCAGTCAACAACGATATGGATCTTAAAACGTCGCTTGATGAATTTTTCGAATCAAGGCCTAGTGATTTGTATCATCGAGACATTGAACAGTTAATGGTACAATGACAGGATGTCGTAAACAATGAAAGGGAATACATTGTTGAATGTTTCATCAGAAATATTAAGACGATAAACTACATCGAACAGCAAGGCCGGGCTTTTGAGGAGCGTGGAACCACCTTTTAATTGCCGGTGTTCCAAAAATCGTAAATAACCCATTGAGGTTGATATGCCGTAAATTAAACCAACCCAAACCAATCTAATAAATAGCGTTTATTATTTTTGTAGTGATTTTAGCACACCTTAAAACTTTGTTTTATCGCGTACACAGACACACACACACACACACACACACACATAAATGTATATTCGAGGCGAGCAATGAAAAAGAAATATGGCTTGTTTGGTAGCTGAAATACTTGCATATTTCCCACTAATAATTACCAGTAATACATTTATAATTAAAAAAATTATATTATCAGCAATACATTTTTGAAAAAAAATATTTTATATATATTACCACCAATAAAAATCTTGTCGGCATTAAATAACCCATTGAAGTTGATATGCCGTAAAACAAAACAAGCCCAACGAAGCCAAACAGTCAATGTTAAGCTGTATGTTGAACAATTCGGCGATACAGTGTGATTATTCAACATGACAGTGCTCCCCACCCAGATGTTCCTAACATGACCAAACATGCAACTAAAGAATTCGGTTGGGAAGTTCTGCCACACCCACCATATTCTGATTTAGCCCTTTCAGACTACCAACTTTTTCAGTCGTTTTCTAAGAATTTGAGGGGTGTTTCGGTCAACAACGATGTCGAGCTTAAAATGTCGTTTGATGAATTTTTCGAAACAAAGCCTCGTGATTTGTATCGTCGTGATATTGAACAGTTAGTGGTACATTGGCAGAAGGTGGTAAACAATGTATGAATTGAGGTTGATATGATGTAAAACAAAACAAACCAAAACAAAACCAGTGAAGCAGACTCCCTCATGGAGTTTGAATTTCATCAAATTTCTTTCTTTCTTGATAATGACTGAAGCCAGTGGAAAGCTTACAAACTTAACAACAAGATGAGCCGTGGACAATTCCTTCACAACTTCAACTCTAAAATACAAAAACAAATCCGTTAAGAAAATCTCATTAAAATATATATGGTAAAGGGGTCCGTCATGTTGGGATATTTCAGCTTCTCTTAAGTTCGTCTTTAACTGGGGCAAAAGACGGCTTCTTAATTTTAATGCCTCCAAAACTAAATTTATCTCCATTAATCATCGAAGAGACGCCTCGTTGCCTTCCATCAGCATGGCTGATGCTAACCTTCTTCTTGAGCTAACGTTCTCAGCTGACATGAAGTAGCAAGACTATATTAAATATTAAATCCGTTGCTAGCTCAGCTGCTAAGAAACTCGATTCACTGTTTCTCTGCGAGACACTTTTTCTCTTTAGAATCTATCTTACACATCTATCAGTCTACAATTCATCTATGCTTAGAATATTGCTGTCACATATGGTCCAGTGTTACTTACCTCGAGCTCTTTGATAAGATTCAAAGAACCAGCAATATTATTGGACCTGATCTGGCTGCTCGGCTTCAGCAACTTACCCACTGCCGTAGGGTTTCCTCTGTGGCTTTTTTAATAAATACTTTCATGGTAATTGTTCGGATCAGCTCTTCGCTGTGGTACCTAGACTTCGTGAATTTAAGTGCAGTACCAAACTGGCGGGAAGATCTCATCAATTTACAGTTGAACTAGTTAGATGTAATCGTAAATTCTATGCTAACAGTTTCTTTTCACGCGCTTCTCGCTTGTGGAACTCCCTTCCGGCTCCATTTTTTCGAGCAAACTTTAATCTGTAAAAATTTAAATGCAATGTCAATCGCTATCTACTGTCCTCCTGATTAATCTTTTCTCTTCCGTCTCATTATTTTTGTTCCTAATTCTTCCACACCTTGTAATCCCTTATCTTTTAGCGGTTTAAAGCCTTGTATGGAGTGATGCCGATTAAAAAAATAAAATAAAAAGTATCTGGCAATAACTGAAACTTTAATAAAATAATGTACTTTTCGCATTTCAGTATTCTATAAATTTTTATTAACGGTTTTTTTTTGCAATGTTTTTAATGTAGCTCGAAACTATTAAACACTCATTAACAAATTTTACAGATTTCATTATACAGTCCGACAATTATTTTCAGACATTTTTTTGTTTCTACATTCTTTTTATAGATACAAATATTTAAGTAAATGCTCTGTTTATACTAAACAGTATTAATAACATTTACCGGCCTGAACGTCCGAGAAAAAACCTTCATTTTTGATTCATTTAAAAAATGATTTTGTGAACAGTAAAACAAACGAGACAATAATATTTTAATAAACTTATTAGAATTTCTCAAATATCTTCTTCTTTGTGTCATTTCCCTGCAGGACGTTGGTGACAATGGCGATAAGACGCAAGGGGTTACTGAGTGTTAAAGAATATAAGACAAACTACTATTAAGGAGGGAGAGCAATAAAAGAACAAGAATTAAGAAAACAGAAGATAACGATTGACATTGCATTTGAATTTTTGAAAATCAAACTTGACTGGAAAGCCAGAAGCCGGAAGAGAGTTCCACAAGCAAGAAGTGAGAGAAGAAACTATTAGCATAGAACTTACGGCTATATCTTGCCATTCCAGCTGTAAAATGATAAGACGTAACGTGGAGTTACCAAACAGGAAAGCCTTTCAGAATAATTACCGTGAAAATATTTATAGAAAAACACAGAGAAACTATATTACGTCGGTTGGAAAGTGACTGAAGCCGAGATGCCAGCTTAGGACCGATAATATTGCTGATTATCATTACAGGTGCTCGTTGTTATATATTTATTTAAATTGGCTTGTTATCTTTATTCTCAGGCATTTGTATGAATAAAAATATTTTCTTAATTATTTATTTACAATATGACAAATAATAAATATTACATTATAGTTAGTTTTATAGTAGGCACATAGCAAACTTTTCCCTTCCCCCTTGCTATAGAATATGAGAAACAAATTATTAAAGAAAGAAGGCAATAAATGAACAAGAATAAAAAAGACTGAAGATAACGATTGACATTGCATTTGCATTTGAATTTTTGAAGATCAAAGTTAACTACGAAGGAAGAATCCAGAAGAGATTTCCACAAGCGAGAAGTGTGAGAGAAGAAACTTCTTTATTATTTTAATCATTTCAACCCAAGCAAGGGGGGAATACCACTAGTGCGCAGGGGGTTACAGAGAGTCAAAGTGAAAGGGAAAACTGAGAATAGAGAGGATTGAAGAAAGGACGAAAGATGAACGGGATTCGGTAAGGCAGAAGATGGCGATGGACGTTGCATTTAAATTTTTGAAGATTGTAGATATCAGGGAAGCAAGTAAACGGAAGGGAGTTCCACATGCGAGAAATGCGAGAAACGAAACTGTTAGAGTAAAAGAGGCGCTCGCATTTAGCTATTTCAACATTAAAAGGGTGGGACCTAGTTGCCAATCTAGTTTCACGCTTAAATTCATGTATTCGGAGCACCAAGGTAAAAAGCTCGCCAGAGCAGTTGCCATGAAAATATTTGTAGAAAAGACAGAGGGAAGCCACGTTACATAGGTGAGAAAGTGAATGAAGTCGAGATGACTGGTCAGAGACAATTACATTAGAAATCCGTCTTTGGATTTTGTCAAGAATCTCAAGATGTACAGCAGGAGCACCAGACCAGACCAGACCAGACCAGACATGGTAACGGATTCAATGCAAGAGGCAGATTTCTCCAACAGTAGGTTGCCATTCTTTTCTGCCGTTGACCAGTTGCACGGACGAATGGTAGATTTGTAAATAGCATAGAACTTACGGTGACATCTAGCCATTTCAACTTTAAAATAATGAGAACAGTCTAGTAATGAGCTTAAATTTTCGCCAATCTAATCAGTCAGTGATATGCCATGCATGATATACGCTCAAGCGATCATTTATCTTTCGATACATGACTGACAAGGCAGATTTTTCCCGCGGTAGCTTGCCATTTTTTCTGCGGTGGACCAGATTCCATCCAAGGCTATAGATCCCGGTCTGTCCTTCTATTTAGCCCTTATCTTGGGGGAGAAGGAGAGGATTCATACCTTTCGCAAGGGTATTAGCACGTAAGTGAATGTAATGGAATCGAACTCGGCTATCCGATTCCACAATCCGAGCCTCTATCCATTATTCCACTGTGCCTCCTCCGCAGAAAGAAATGGCAACCAATTGCGAGAAAAATCTGCCTCGTCAGTCATGTATCGAAAGATACACGATCGCCTAAGCGTTTATCACGCGTGGCACATAACTCATTGGACGTGCTAATACCCTTGGGAAAGGTATGAATCCTCTTCTTCTCCTTCAGCTATGGATAAATAGCAGGACAGACCGGGTTCTATAGTCTTGGATGGCAACTGGTCTACCGCAGAAAGAAATGGCAACCTACTGCTGGAAAAAAATCTGCCTCGT
>OZ010588.1:28865291-28887791 GCA_963932145.1 Acanthosepion lycidas | reverse complement strand
CCATAAGTTCAGTCCGAATTTTAAATAAATAAAACAAGTGACCAAATGTTACATTTCATTTCAGATTCAATCAACAATGTATTTTCCATGGTTACCTATGACTTCCTTCCATCTATTAACAAGCTTACTAATTCCATTACTGTAAAATTCTTTTGGCTTTGATTCGAAGCACTCACAAATGTCAGTTTTAACCTCTTCCTGTGTTACAAAAGCTGTTTCTTCCAAATGATTCTGTAAGCTACGAAACAAATGGTAGTCTGAAGGAGCAAGATCGGGAGAATAAGGTGGATGAGGCATTTTCTCCCAACCAAGTTCTTCGATCTTTTGTGACGTGATTCTTGCTGTGTGGGGTCGCGCATTGTCCTGATGAAACATCACCTCTTTTCGATTAACCAGAGCAGGTCTTTTTTTTCCTCAAAGCTTGATTCAAACGCTCTAATTGCTGACAGTATATTTGAGCATTAATTGTTGCATTAGGTGGTAAGAATTCAAAGTGGATTATTCCTTCGCGATCCCACCAGATTGAAAGAAGAACCTTTTGCCCATGAAGTTCCCTTCTCGGCTGTGGCTGGGGTCTTTCCCCTTTACCAAGCCACTGTCTACGACGCTTAACATTTCAATATAAGATCCATTTTTCGTCGCCAGTCACAAGTCTATCCAAAAAAAGGTGAAACAAGTTGGCGAGAATGGAGAGAAGAGCAGATATCAACTCGGAATTTGAGGTTGTTTTCAGACAATTCATGAGGCACCCATTTTCCAAGTTTAGGAACTTTTTCAAGTTGTTGAAGATGACGATGAACAGTTGTATGGTTTGAACTGAGAACCACTGCCAATTCCTCAACTGATAAAGCAGGATTTTCTTCAAGGGCTGCTTCAATAAGTTTTTCATCAAACTCAACTTGACGTCCGGTTCGATCTTCATCTTCAAGGGTGAAATCTCCACCTCTGAATTTTGGAAACCATCTTCTGTAGGTTCTCTCATTCACATATTGCTCTCCATAAACTGAGTGAATGTTTCTAGCTGCTTCGGCTGCTGAGTTTTCTTTCTTGAACTCATAAAGCATTAAGTGCCTCAAATGATTCTTGGGTACTTCCATGTTAGCAGGGTTTTAATCAAACAAAATTTAATTTTATTGTTCTCTGAAATAAATTTCGATCAGTTTAAATACATCTAAACATAACAATAATGTTCAGCTCATTAGACATTATAAAATACACTTTAAATTTCGTTCATTTTAACAAAAAGTTAAAATTCGGACAGAACTTATGGGATGACCTGATATATATATATATATATATATATATATATATATATATTTATATATATATATATATATATATATATATATATATATATATATATATATATATATATATATATATATATATGTTGTTTAAAATATCCTATATTTATTGGGGTAAGGATTATAGATATAGACAAAGTCAACACTGCCTTGTGACTGGCAATTTCAGTGATTGTGACAATGCTTTAGCAAGGAATTTAACCTCAGTTTCTTGTTCTGGCCTGTTTGCTTCAAGGGTCGATATGTCGAGTTTTCAGAGATGATCTATATATCACCGTTGTAAAGAGCGATTATTTAAGCTACTGTTTTGTTTCCACCAGCTTGAAGCAATCTGGCCATTCTCCTTTAAACCCTTTCATCACCAGGGAATTTTCGTCATGGCCATATTTAAAAGGATGCAACCATTAAATTATTGCTACATCATTGGTTTAGAAATTTGCACGAAAGAGCATCTCTTCAAGTTTACTTAAGTATGTAATCAGTAAGTGTGCGTCTCTCTCTCTCTCTCACTCTCTCTCTCTCCCTCTCTCTCTCTCTCTCTCTATATATATATATATATATATATATATATATATATATATATATCTTGCAAATGTCGACAATATATTTCGTGTTTCTATTACTTAGTGTATCTATTTTTCCTATAATTCCAGTATCAGATATTTTACTATATATTTCAGGCTGTTCATATCTATCTATCTATCTATCTATCTATCTATCTATCTATCTATCTATCTATCTATGTCTGTTCATAATTATCCCTTCTTTCTCTCTCAGTCTTTACATATTTATCTATATTCCTATCTATATTTCACCTCGGCCTGTTCACATCTTTCTACCTCTCTAAGAAAATGTACGACTTTTTGACATTTGCCTTGGTTTAATTCTCTAGTGTTCTCCACACTATAGCAGGAATAGCCAAACTCGCCAACGCATTCCGTCAGTAGTAACTGTCGCCGTCGTAGCAGTTGTTGTTGAGCAATCCTAAAAGCGCTTCATTTAACTTAATGCCTTTAAGAATTACATTACGTTATCACCCCCATATAATTCATTCAATATAATGTTTGACTCTGTTCAGTGGCTAGTGGGGTTTCAGTGTTTGTATCCGACGTGTTCATATTGCATCCAAGACGAACGGAAAACAGGAAATCCGAATGTTAATTTACGCGGCTAGCTGGCAGGCTATTCACACTGAAAACTGACATATCACGATCTTTCCACTCACCATTTTCATGTCTCTCAAATCAACATGGCATAAATATTTATTTATTCGTGTAAATACAGTACCATGCAAAAGACAAAGGTACCCTTATACCGGGTGTAACAGCAAAATTGTTCAAATCGTGTAACAGCAAAATTGTTCATTTATTAGATTAAGCTCTGAACCGTTGTATCTTAGAAATGATTAAAGATATCTTACTGGGTTTTTATAACACTACTGGACACTATTTTGAGCAATAAGAATCGTGATGAAATCAATCATAAACGAAAAAGGTTCATCATTAATTAATCATAGCTAAGGACAGGAACCTCATGAAGGATTGAAATAAAGTTCATATATATATGAGGCCATCACCACTGCACGAGGCCTTCACCACTATAATCAAATCTCATGTGCCGGTGTCGGGCTGTCGGTTTCCTGGAAACTGATCTGCTTGACCCTCATACGTCGAATATCGACGGGAGAGTCGATTATATATATATATATATATATATATATATATATATATATATATATTATTCCAGGATCATTTCCCAACTTATTCAAGATGATCTTCGCCCTCTCTAACCTTCTTTCTAACTTTCGGTCCTGGAGTATCAAGTTGTTTCATAGGTTTTACGTACGATTTCATTTTTTCCACAGCTCGTTGAAACGCCTCTCCCACGTGCCAAAGCCCTTCAAGATGATCTTCGCCCTCTCTAACCTTCTTTCTAACTTTCGGTCCTGGAGTATCAAGTTGTTTCATAGGTTTTACGTACGATTTCATTTTTTCCACAGCTCGTTGAAACGCCTCTCCCACGTGCCAAAGCCCTGATGAATTGAGTTGAATCTTTCATTGATCTCTTTAGCTCGAGGTTGAAATGATGATCCCTCTTCCTGTTGTGACGCCCTGATCCAGTTTTCCTCTCTACTGTTTCCTCGTTTTTAAACCTTATTCACCATTCTTTTGATGGTTCTTGAACGGACTTTAACGATGGAAGCCACAGTATGAATATTGGTACCATTACATTGAATGATCTTTCTCCTCTCACTATTGCTCAGTTGAGAAGACAGTGAGTCTGACACTAAACAATTATTACGAACTCTTTAATAATTTAAATAAATTATTACCGAACTCTTTAATGATGTGTTGAGCTTTTCCTTTCACACACACACACACACACACACACACACACACATATATATATATATATATATATATATATATATATATATATATATATATATATATATATATATATATATATATATATATGTGTGTGTGTGTGTGTGTGTGTGTGTGTGTGTGTGTGTGTGTGATTTTGTAAGTGATTGTACTTGTATTCGTATGTGTGCTTTAAATTATAGGCTACAGTCTTCACTTGCAAATACGAAATTTGCAATAGTGTTACATCTCAAGGTAAATGCCATTATTGCATCTGCGAATTTTCCTGACTGAGATCGAGGAATAGTTTTCATTTATAGAATGTATTCTTGTTTGATTAAGATCAATTATTTATACAAAGCTGCATGTATTAAATTTAACTTATTTAAATTCTTTTTTCTTCTTCAGAAAAGGGCGTATAATATACGATATATAACTTAGGCCTGTGGCGGACTTCACTACATTAATTTTCCTTTTGATTAGGAAACAGGGCTGACGCAGAAAATGATAAGCAAAAGACATCGTTACACATAAAATATGTATTTAATAAGATGTACAATATCAAACAACGATGGGAAAGAAAGCATACATTTAAGTAAGAAAAGGTTGAACTAAACAAGAGTTGTCTCTCTTTATCTGTTATTTTACTATTCCAAAATTCACTGGAACAATCTCTATAAGAATATCTTATAATGAGTGTTCTCAAAAGATTTTGCTGTGTAAGAAAAGATTATGTGAGTGTATACAAGGTATGTTTAGCATGTGTGTGGTGTGTGTGAGTGAGAAGTTTGGCGCATGGTTTCAACTGTCGTGGATTCGTTTTGCAGCTGAATTCTCACTAATTAGCTTAGAAAAATTCTTGCTTAAATAAGTGACTATAGGCTCCAGTTCGCTGCGCGGGAAAAGTTATTCTTCACGTGCAGACGATTTGATTGGTTGGCATTGACCAATCAGCGAGCGAGCTTTGGGGAGACTTAAGAAAACTTTCTGTGATCCGTTTCTTCCAAAAGTGCACAAAACTGACTACATAAAAATAGAGCGATTACAAAATTGTCGCATTGCTGCGATTTGTAAATTGTCTATAATAACGTAGTGGTGATTAATTAACCAATGAATGCTTGGCGTTGTATGTGATTTGTATTTTTGTATGTATGTATGTGTGTGTATGTGTAATAGATCCCCACAGACCTATTCCTATCGGAAAGGACGACCCCCAAACATACGGTAGTCTACCAGTGGCCCAAACCTTAGACCAACTTGTAAATAAAGTTAACCTACAGTAGACGATAGCCTATGCTAAAACTACATAAGGTCACACCACTTACTTGTATATTGGGACACTAACCGTAATATCTTTCTATATGCGTTGTATAGCAAACAACCTACAACACACACCGTTAAATACCGTATAGTGTATCGGTATAACTTAGCAAGCATCTAAAATTCGTCTGGTCTATTGATAAACACAATAATGTCAATATCGAGTCCTATAAAATATTAATACCTTAGATTACAAGTCATGCCAGATAGATTTTTTATAGCACTGCTACGTAGCGTATGTTATTGTAACAAACAGTATCACTCATTCGTTATTTACATCAGAGATATATAAAAAAAAAAAAACATTGACCCTAATAACCTCGTGCAGTGGACTGCAAAACTGTGGTTCCATTACACAATCGACAAGCTATTTTTAACATCATATGATGAACAGTAATTTGAGCAAGATTTTGAAGGATTTTAAAAATGTGATCATATTAGGTTTTATTGTGAATAAAATAATTTTTAATCGTTATTATCTTTGGAGTTGAAATTTATAAAATACCATATGTATGAGTTTTTAAAATGATGTGGTATCTTAGAGTAAAGGTTTTAATCGTTAATGCAATATGGTTACTTTCAAGTAACCTTCAAAATAATGCTGTACAACAATTATACAGCAATTATATTTGTATGGTATGTGAGAGGCACGGTGGAGTAATGGATTGAAGAATCGGAGAACCGAGTTCGAATCCATTACATTCACTTACGTGCTAATACCTTCTCCTAATATGAATCCTCTTCTCCACCCCCAGACTGGGTTCTATAGCCTTGGATGGCAACTGGTATAGAAGAAGGACAACTCTGTATTCAAAACCTGATCTTCCAGGTTAACAACTTAACACGCTTAAAACAAATGGCTTGTTACAGAAACCTTAGCTTACCTTGCGGCCCTATGTCTTGAGAATGACTGATGACAGTATACCCAAGATCCTAATGTACAGCCAGTTAGATCAGGGCTACAGGAATGTTGGACGCCCATGGCTAAGATACAAAGAGAAGCTGAAAAGCAACTTGTAAACTGTCAATATACCAGATAACACCCTTGAGCGCTTAGCCCTGAAGCGGGTAGAATGGAGATCTAGGTTTTTTAATGGACCCAGCAATTTTCAATCAGCTTGTCTGAATCATCTTCAAGAAGTTAGAGCAAGATCTAAAAGGTCAGCCAATCTAACAGTGATCTCATCTCACAATCCTCACTCTTGCTCTATATGTGGCCTACATTGTAAATCACTAGCGGGTCTTAATGCCACTTAAGATTATCGCACAAAATTTCATAAATTCTGTCATATCCTCATACGTCGAAATCGACGGGAGAGTCCATTATAATATATATATATATATATATATATATATATATATATATGATCAATAAACTGCCATTATGTATCGATAAACTGTCATTACTATTATGAAAGTGTGCAGATCATGCGCATACCATAACTAGTTGTTTGACTGACCGCTTGAGTTAAAGGGGCAGTTCTTACTCTTAGTTTATCAGCTTTTTGACGCAATGCCTGTTGGAGCTTTAATATAATACTGAATTTGTGTTAATGTTTTATTATTTTACATTAATTTCTGCGTTAATATGCAAAATATGTCCATCAAACACAAGTTTTAGTGGGATATATTTGTGGCAAACTGTTTAGGGGTGCTGTACAGCAGTCATTAGAAGTGATGTCCCGCTTGTTTACAACTCGGTGGTTATGGCTTTTATTTTATACCCGCCTCATAAGTCAACTTTGCTCAGAGGCGATGGCATAGCAAGTGAGGATTTTGCCAGGGGTGGCTATTGCTAGTTGAAAACTCTAAGTCGACCTCTGCATTTGGGATGATATTTTTTAGGCTTGAAAACTCGGTTTCTACGTTGCGATTTACGATAATTTTTTTGCGGGTTCATTTTTGTGTACAGAAGAATATTAAATATGCATTCGTTTATATCTTAATAAGATGACGATTAGGGCTTTAGAATATGATTATTTTATCCTCTTTTAAAATGATACAGAGTTATATGAAAATATATCTTATTGTACCCTGTACTTTCTCAAGGTTATGCTCTTGGTTTTTTTAGCTAACACTAACACCCGGAAATAATAAAATTACATTTTAACGTATACAAGCATGGAGATAGATAGATTTATTTTTATTTCATTTTTAATATTTGTTTTTTTAGACAATTATTACAAAAAAAGTTTTCAAGTGCGTGTGAAACCAAGATATTTTTATCTATAGTATTTTTAAAACTAATTTCCCTCTTTGATTTTTTCTCTGGTTAGGGAGACCTGAAAAATCTGTCTATTTTTAATGGTTTTTATATGTCGTCATTACCGTTTTACGGTAGATATAATTCTTTTTACCGCTTCTTTTTTTCTTATGAATTGTTTCTTTCTTGTTATGAATTGTTTCATGTTTTGTTATGAATTGTTTCTTTTTTTTATAAATTGTTACTTTTTTCTTATGAATTGTTTCTTTTTGTTATGAATAGTTTCTCTAGTAGTTATGTATTATTTCTTTGTTATGAATTGTTTCTTGTTATAATTTGTTTCTCTTTTTGTTATGAATTATTTTTTGTTATGAATTGTTTCTTTTTTGTTACGAATTGTTTTTTTTCGTTATGAATTGTTTCTTTCTTGTTATAAATTGTTTCTCTTTTTGCTATGAATTATTTTTTTGTTAAGAATTGTCACTTTTTATTATGAATTCTTTCCTTTTCGTTATGAATGGTTTCTTTCTTGTTATAAATTGTTTCTCTTTTTGCTATGAATTATTTTTTTGTTAAGAATTGTCACTTTTTATTATGAATTCTTTCCTTTTCGTTATGAATTGTTTCTTTCTTGTTATAAATTGTTTCTCTTTTTGTTATGAATTATTTTTTTTGTTAAGAATTGTTACTTTTTTATTATGAATTGTTTACTTTTCGTTATGAATTGTTTCTTTCTTGTTATAAATTGTTTCTCTTTTTGTTATGAATTATTTTTTTGTTATGAATTGTTTATTTTTCGTTATGATTTTTTTCTTGTTATAAATTGTTTATCTTTTTGTTATGAATTATTTTTTTTGTTAAGAATTGTTACTTTTTATTATGAATTGCTTACTTTTCGTTATGAATTGTTTCTTTTTTGTTATAAATTGTTTCTGTTTTTGTTATGAATTATTTTTTTGTTAAGAATTGTTACTTTTTATTATGAATTGTTTCCTTTTCGTTATGAATTGTTTCTTTCTTGTTATAAATTGTTTCTCTTTTTGTTATGAATTATTTTTTTGTTATGAATTGTTTCTTTTTCGTTATGATTTTTTTCTTGTTATAAATTTCTCTTTTTGTTATGAATTATTTTTTTTGTTAAGAATTGTTACTTTTTTCTTATGAATTGTTTACTTTTCGTTATGAATTGTTTCTTTTTTGTTATAAATTGTTTCTCTTTTTGTCATGAATTATTTTTTTGTTATGAATTGCTTCTTTTTCGTTATGAATTGTTTCTTTCTTGTTATGAATTATTTCTCTTTCTTTTATGAATTTTTTTTTGTTAACAATTGTTTCTTTTTGTTAAGAATTGTTTCTTTCTTGTTATAAATTCTTTCTCTTTTTGTTATGAATTATTTTTTTGTTTTGAATTGTTTCTTTTTCGTTATGAATTTTTTCTTGTTATAAATTGTTTCTCTTTTTGTTATGATTTATTTTTTTTGTTAAGAATTGTTACTTTTTTATTATGAATTTTTTCTTTTTCGTTATGAATTGTTTCTTTCTTGTTATAAATTGTTTCTCTTTTTGTTATGAATTATTTTTTGTTATGAATTATTTTTTTGTGAATTGTTTCTTTTTTATTGTGAATTGTTTCTTTTTCGTTAAGAATTGTTTTTTTGTATTATGAATTGTTTATTTTTCGTTATGAATTGTTTCTTTTATCAATTGTTTCTCTTTTTGTTATGAATTATTTTTTGTTATGAATTGTAACATTTTTTATGAATTGTTTCTTTTTATTATGAATTGTTTCTTTTTCGTTATGAATTTTTTCTTTTTGTTATAAATTGTTTCTCTTTTTGTTATGTATTATTTTTTTGTTATGAATTTTTTTTTTGTTATGAATTGCTTCTCTTTTTTTTTTTTTAATCATTAGTGGCTTCGGGTCTTTTAGCATCGTGCCCCTTCTACACGGCGAAATAACTGATATTGATCAGATATCTTCTTGTGTTTCGGCCGACACCCATAACTCTTCTCATAATCGACCGTTCTTAGAACCCACGGCCACAAATGTACTCCTTAGATATTTATAGTCCAGTCACGATAAAAATTCCAGTTCAGCGGCTTCTACGCTCTTCTATAAAAAGGAAGAAAATGTAGTGGCCGTTGTCCTAGCAATATTAATAACACTCTTATGCTGTGCACTGCTAAGTAACGACCTTTCGTTTCACTCCCTGATTATGCATGACTCTACCGCTCCACCCACAAAAGAAAACCTTACAACACTACCTGATATTAAATTTACACTCTTATCCTATTTTTCTAATGAATACTGGACGTTACGGTGAGGCATTAACGGGTTAAAAATCACGTCTTTGCAACATATTAGACAGATATATAATAACCGGTTACCTCCTAAAACCCTAAAAAATCAGCATACCGTGATGAAAACATGCTTCAAACGTAATGAAATCATAGTTTTATCGTCAAAATCGTTACGTTATTATTAAGAGGAAGTGTGACAATATTTGGCTTGCTAAAAGAAAAGAAAGAAGAAAAAAAAAGAAAGGCGAGAATTAAATTTAGGTGATAAGAAGCCATCACGAAAAGGACACTAAGCAGTGTTATTTTTCTGACAAAGAAAAGTGGTAATTTTTTTTATTTCCATTGTCGAGAAAGGAAGATACTGTATTTAATCTGATTTATGTTATGGGGAAGGTGAAAATTCCAGGCTGGTCAAATGACCTATAGGGCAGAATTCTAAATAGATAAAAATTAATTAGGTCGCAGAAAATGTCCGTTGGATCAACCGCAGAATTACAAAAACAAAAGACTGAGCCGTTGGCTATCTACGAAGATCTTTGAAAAAGGCGTCTGTTTTGTGCCAGGGTCTGGCTATGACAAGAAAATTATTTTTAATTAACGCCAGAATGCGATCTCATCATATGACCACCCACTTGATGCTGGAGAAAAGCTGGTTGACGAATTCCAGGTGATCCGGTTAAGATAAAGAGTCTAGGGTGTGAGGTCTCCTCGAAGAGAAGAAAGAAAAGGAAAAGAAAAAGAAAAGGAAGATAATTTTTTTTCTTTGAGCAAGATTTTTTAAACCGAGGCTAGTCTGGCCACACCCACGCTGCTGAGCGCCCATTGGCTGAATTGTGGCATGAGCGTTAGGCGGAGGTAATCATGTGAAGAAGAAGGGGAGGCCTGTTGCGCCCCCCTGAAGGGATAGGTGTGAGATGCCACTGTGAGAGAGAGGGGAAACCCGTTGACACCCTCTGAGGGTATAGGTGAGATACCAATATGAGAACAGAAGAAGGTGGGAAGACGAAAGACTTCCAAAAATGGAAAATAATAAAATTTTCCTGACCGAAAACAAAGAAGTTGATTGTGGGTTTGGAATTATCAAGGAACCTCAAACCCCGACAAGCCCACCCCGGTTTTGGTCGGCGTCCATATAAGCAGAGTCGCAGCGAGTTAAGTTCAGTTGAGTTCGAGTTCAAGTTCGCAGTTGGGGTTGGAGACAGACAGGCAAGCAGTCGAAGAAGCTTACTAAGATTCGCGCAAATTCCGAACTCAATTTCTAACCGAGAACAATTTATTTTTGAAGAACGACTTAGACTCATACCACCAAAACAAGTTTTACGAATATCACCTGAAGATACACCAAGAAGCAGTTTCTTAAAGAACAAACAACTTAGGATGTTAAGACACGCCTAACAAACACAAAGTGTTACGAATCCATATAGCGGGTTGGGAAGTAGACGCAGTCCTGTATTCAGCAACCATATATAAAATATTGTTATCCTTTTTTAACACATTTGAACTTTTCGAGTTATTATTTTATTTTATTTTACATATACTTGTGCTATATCACCCTTATTCGAAATCGACTTGCATTACGGCCCAGCGACTGATTGATTTCGTCTGCCTAAGATCAATTCACAACGTGGGTAGGTTAGACTGGAAATCAAAGCAGTTACTTCAGTAACCAGACGTTGGAAGCGAGCTGGGAACGACAAGGCTGATACCGAATCTAACCAGATTCCCATTCGAATCACCAAAAGGTTAGATCGTCACATTTGGTGTCACGACCAATACCAAACCAGTTGGTCGTCACAGGACAGGATAGCACGACGGACGCGGCTAGGCAGACGTCACATTTGGCGCAGCGACACCGGCGGGGGACGTCACAGAAGGATCAACATACTTTTTTTTAATTATTTAATTAAATTTTTTACTCCTTTTTAGAATATTCGAAATTTTGATTAAAAATCATTTTTTTTTGCGTCAACAGTTGTACTCAGTTTTGGCATGGAAAAAATTTTGCCTCTTTTTTCTTTTTTTTGGTGGCAAACATATTAATTTGGAACTTCTTGCAAAAATCAAATAATATTCGGTTTTTAATGAAATTTTCGGGATTTATTCACAAATGAATGAAACTATATTTGAAATTGTTTATATTAGAAAATAATGTTAAAATTATTTTTTTTTTACATGTGTTTCAGCCCCTAACTTAATTTCATGAAAACTTGAGAAATTCAACGCGATAATTTTTAGTAAGTATATTAAAAGCAGAATTATTTCAAGAACTTAATTCACCGATTTTTTTGGCAAAATCGGGCCCGGTCTTACCGAAAATCTAGTCTGAATCGAAAAATAAAAAGCGCAATAAAAGAAAGACACTATTTAATTAGAGAAACTTTCAATTGCTTTTATGATTAATATAGATTAAAGACAATGTTATCTAAAGAAGAAAAATTTATCGGCAAAAAATGAATTTTTCCAAGATTTGTTTTCATTTTTTTAAAATTTTAAATGGAATAATTTGTAAAGTTTTTAAATCTTTTAAAATTCATTTTCAATGAAATAACACTTAGAAAATATTGTTATTAAGTAGAATTATTTTTACTAATCATATATTGTAAAGCTTATTACAATCTGACCACCCCATCTATTTTAACAAAAATGCAGAATTTTTGTATGTGTAATTACGTGCAGAATTTCTGAGGTATGCATGTACTAACCGATAAATCTAGCATTTGATGATCACGTGTTTTAAGGATTGTCCCCTCTTACGGCGAAAAAACTTTATCGTCTGCTTCACCATACTTAACTATGTACAAGTTCGGCTGTCAATCGAATGTAAATAAATCGATTAGCACGTCAGAAAAACAAGACCCCGTGGTTAAGAAATGTTTGCATACAACATTTTATGCTACGAGCAAGTAACATTTGCTTCAAATCAGATTAATTTAAGTTTAAATTTGATAATTTTCCAGAAATAATGTTTCAGAAATATATATTTTATTTTTGCAAGATTTTTAAAACTGAAAATTAACTTTTGTTTAGAAAGGTGTAAAAAAATGACCGTTTTCATTGATTTTAATGTAGAGAGTATTTTTCCTACTGGGAATAGTAAATTTTAAATCCTTTAGCTTTCAATTAAAATTAAATGAAAGGTTCAAGAAAGCTTTTTTCCTTTTTAAAAAAATAATTTTATACCTTACGTACGCCGAATTGGTGGAGGGACCTATATAATAGCAGTGTTTTTGATATTTCTCTACTCAAGCAAACTTATGGACAGATCGAGTTGGTTTTAAACTATAAAGAGCCAGTTTAAGACAATGATTTCCATTAAACCTTTTATCACTTCCTGTTTCCGTAAGTTATCTCCCTTGAAAAAATAACTGCCATCATAGAATTATTAACGGACTACTTTCAGATATAAACCAAATATAACTCGTAATATTTTTGTTTGACAAAATAAAGTCAAATTTAATAATTCTCGAAAAAAAAAACTAAAAAAAATGGAAAATAGATTCAAAACAAAGGAATCTTTGAACTGTAAAGCAACGAAATAACTTAGAATAGATGAGAAGAAAAAGTCAAGAGAATTCGAAAAAGCAATTAAAAAAAGCCAAGAAGTGAAAACGTTGTTAACGAATGAAAAAAAAATCTGAAGACAAAGAATTCATTAGAAAGTAAGAAAGCGATGAATATAAAACCAAATTAGGTGTTCATTCTACAAACTGCTTAAAGAGTTTCTTTTTTCTTCTTTTCATGAGACACTTGGGAACATTTATACGAGGGTGGCGGGGCTTTTAAGAATTCGAACAAATTTGTGGTCTCAATCCGTTAAGAAACATTTTTTTTTTCCATGGGGAAATTAATTTGGTTTATGAGATTATTTTTTTCCTCATTGCCAAATAAAAGAAAAAAAAGTAGTTTGATTTTTAGGTACTTAGCCTCGTTATGAATGGCTTAGCCTCGTTATGAATGGCTTAGCCTCGTTATGAATGACTGCATCTGGCGTCCGATTTGTGAGAAAACTGAAAGGAGATTTTTGAATGAAGGAAGATGAACCGCTTGAACTTGCATGGCATTTTACTGAGACAAAGTGAGAATGTGAACTGAAATACATATGGGAAGACATCTTTAACGCGTATCACAATCGTTTAGGATTTTTGATATGGGGTGAACAACATTATCACATACCATATTATGCATATGAAATGAGTTCTGGGGAGTAATCCAGACTCTCGAAGAGATACTTTATGTTAATGTTTTTAAGAATCTGTGCAAGCATATGCACATTAGTAGCTATATATATATATATATATATATATATATATATATATGTGTGTGTGTGTGTGTGTGTGCGTGTGTGTGTGTGTGTGTGTGTACATACATACATACACACATACATATATATATATAGTTGGTTTGATGTGAGTTTGGGACAGTGGGTTTCACGCAATTTGCGATCGTCACACGCATGTCTGACGATTGCAAATAACGTGAAACCCAGGGTCACAAACTCACATCAATCCAACTAAATATGTTAGCACTATTAAAGATATTGAGCGCTTTCCAATAAGTACCGCGCATATAATATATATATATATAAAATTTCACACACACACACATATATATATATATATATATATATATATATATGCAATTTTATATATATATATATATATATATATATATATATATATATATATATATATATAAATTCATGAATCATTCATACAAAAAATAAATATAGAGGTTAATGATTTAAATGGCGAGAATATTTCGTCACAACAATGTAAATAAGATACATCAACCCCAAACGTGTATATGAATGATATGATCCCCGTTTATAAATTCCAGTTGCATAAGGTCTTTTTAATTTTACAAGCTTTCGTCTGTTCCTACAGACATCATCAGGTATGGAAATAGATTTTTTTCTTGTTTTTACTTCTCAGTAATAAGAGGACAACGAAAATAGAGATGTAATCCGAAAAAATGCTATGAGAAATGTGTTATTGTTTTGGAACGTACGGTCGCAACGTTGAGTTTGAATTTATAGCAATAAGAGAATTCTTTTTTACTGGTAGATTTTAGTGAATATAGCATGAACTATATTGTTCAATAATTACAGTAATGTCACACTTATTATCCGAGAGTTGCACGTTGGATCAGTTATTTTAATTTCAATTAAAAGGTGCAAATATAATTTATAAATTCATGAATCATTCATACAAAAAACAAATATAGGTTCGGGGTTGATGTATCTTATTTACATTGTTTGCTACAAAGTATTCTCGCCATTTAAATCATTAACCTCGCTCTATATATATACATATACATATATATATATATATATATATATATATATATATATATATATATATATATATATATATATAAAATTACACACATATGCACGTATATATATATATATATATATATATATATATATATATATATATATATATATAATATAAAATATATTTTCTGGAGAAATAAATTATAGTCATGGAACCTTAAGTTTGTTTCTTTCTTAATTATTTAATATTTGCTCTGTTGTTACATTGAGCTCTCTGGTTTACATCCTCTTTGGGATTATCCACACGGATTACCAAAACTTTCTTTACCTTACTATATATATATATATATATATATATATATATATATATATGATAAGATAAAGAACAAGTGGGAAAGGGATCTTAATCTAACATATTTCACTTTATTAAAGCTTCGTTAGAGATCCAGATAGAAATGATAAAAAATGATAAAAAGCAAAGAGACGCAGATTAATGGTATGTTTTGCTTGGTTATTTCTTATTGGTTAGATACGTGTCACATGTAATAAAGTAACAGATAATATTCAAATATGTGTGAGAAACACTCTGGACGATAATGTGCGTAAAAGATAGCGAGACGCAGGAGGATGTTTTACTTGGTTACTACTTGTTATTTCTTATATATATATATATATATATATATATATATATATATATATATATATATATATATATATATCAGAATATTTTCATACGAACAGGTTTGTTTAAATAATTTAGGCTGACCATGTCGATTTATTTTGGTTGTGATCCTTTCAATTTCGCGGATTAATTTTCTTGGTAGCCTTAGAAAATTGATTAAGAAAAATGCCAAAATTTTCTTTCAAATAGTTTTTATTTTTACAAGTACTTTCAATCTCATCTGAGACCATCTTCAAGACGTTAAGTTGTCTGTGAATATGTATATATATTTTTGTAAATTCAAAATATTTCAACTGCTCGTTTCTACTGCTTATGCAACGTTCTAGATTTCAAAGTACAATATTCATTTGTTTTTCCCAGTATAAGGGAATTAAATTTTCCATTTTTGCTCATACATATATAACTTTCTCTCATTTTTTCATAAGCATTTAAGGACTTTGTTGCTATACTCAAAGTTAACTTTATTTATTTAGAGCTTAAATTCTCTTATGTAAAGTGCTTCAAGGATTTTTAGTTTTTGGTTGTTATTGTTTTTATGTAATATAGATTTAGTTTCAACTAATATCCGTCTAACCTGTGAGTGTGACCATGTGTGTTCCTTTAAATGCTGAGTTATTGAACTATGCTCAGCCAAATGAAATGTAAGCCTTTTTGGTAGCATTGTCGTAGTAAAGCCAACGTACTTATTGACATTTTTATCAGAGATACAATCTCCTAAAGGACATTTGAATTTGATAGTCAATGTTGGCCTTTTGAAAGATGCTAGTTGGCGGAGAAGAATTGTTCTGGACAACAAAGTAGGTTGTATTAAATTTAGTATAGTATATAATTAATTTTTTACTTGGCTCAGTGCGGGATATATTAATGTTTATGTGCTTTTTTAGAATGTTATCCTCCTGCTTATAGGTGGAATGCATTTGATTACGATGTAGTTATTGGCTGTATTTAGAGTTATTTGTTGATGTACTGTATTCATTTTTATGTATGTTAATATTCCTAATAATAAGTGTGTATATATATATATATATATATATATATATATATATTCCTAATAGCTTGTCTAATTTGTTCATCAACAATGTAATTAGGGAAGTCATTATTAATGAAGTCTTTTAATATTTTTTTAATTCAGTGTAGAAAAGAATTTGATTTTGCACGGTTTATTAAGTTTCGTATAATAGCTATTTTATAATAGAACATTTACTTTTCTAGTTGAGAGTGCACGTGTTTATACTAGTTGCTTTTTATAAGGAGAGATAGTAAATGCATTATTATTATTATTATTATCATTATTATTATTATTATTGTCTATCCATACATCGAGTACCAGGATTTTTTTTCCATGTCAAGTTAATACGTTTGGGCTTCACGGTTTAATATTCTCTTGCCTAGTTCCTCTTCTAAATTATGTTTTCCTGTACCTAAAGTTAATAAACTTGTTAAACCAATTCCGGTTTGCTATTGTTTTTGATAAATCAGTTACAACATATATATATATATATATATATATATATATATATATATATATATAAGTGAACATTGAAGTCAACACTTACAGGCGACAGGCAACGATTGCGTCTAGCATGAAACAGCCTGTCGCCTCTAAGTGTTGACTTCAAAGTTCACTTTTATATTTACATACATTTTATCGCATAAATATAGCACACCTTAAAAGTATATATCTTCATATATATATATATATATATATATATATATATATATATATGTATAATAAGTATATATATATATATATATATATATATATATATATATATATATACATAAGTATAATTTAAGCTCTACTTTTGTATGGAGCACCGTTTTTTTAAAAAAAAAACAAAAATACTAAAGAACTCCGGATTATTTACCTAACGTGTTCTTTTCTATATTTCTACATATCTGCACCACCCATATATATATATATATATATATATATATATATATATATATATATATATGTATATGTATAATCATTTCATGCCAATCAAGGGAATGCCGCTAGTACTCAGGTGGCTACGGAGAGTAAAAGTGAGAGAAAAAACTGAGAACAGGGGTGAATGAGGAAAGGACAAAAGATGACCGGGCTTCAAAAAGATAGAAGTTTGTAGTTGTCACGGAAGAAAGTAAACGAATGGGAGTTACACAGGCGGGAAGTGCCAGAAAAGAAACTCTTGAAGTAGAAGTGGAGGTATATATATATATATATATATATGTGTGTGTGTGTGTGTATGTGTGTGTGTGAAATTTACGCTCCAAGGCCAAATTTAGACCCCAAAGTTTTTTTTTTGTGGTAGTAGTTGGCAGAGGTTAACAGAGAAAGAAGCTGTTTTACAACTTTCCTGGCTGTATGACAATTCTTTTAATTAAACGTGTTGTTTGTTCGGTCTGAGCCTAATTCCAGCACATATTGTTATAGCGTTTATTCGCTTGCCTGATACTTATGGGATTGTATAGTTTTCATGCTTTTTACATAATTGTTTTGTAAACTCAATAATGACGTCTGCATGTAAATAAAACATGATTTACCTTGTTTCGAATGAGGAAGCCATTTTTTTTTTTAGTCTTAGATATTTCTTACCAAGAGTAGAACTGGAAATGAAAGAAACGGATAAAGAGGATGAAAAAGTGATAAAGAAGAGGAGAAAAAAAGTGAAAGACAAAGACTGAAAGAAATGGTGAAAGAGAAGCAGAGATTAAAAGACGAGCAGATAAAGAAAAAGAAAATATATTTGCCTTTCAAGTCGTCTTTCGCAATTGCAATACACCTTTGGACTAGAGCGAAAATTTCCTGACCTTTCCATTAAAATTCCAATACACCTTTGGACTAGAGCGAAATTTTTCCTGACCTTTCCATTAAAATTCCAATACACCTTTGGACTAGAGCGAAATTTTTCCTGACCTTTCCATTAAAATTCTAATACACCTTTGGACTAGAGCCAAATTTTATTGACCTTTCCATTAAAATTCCAATACACATTTGGACTAGAGCCAAATTTTCCTGACCTGTTCACTAAAATTCCAATATACCTTTGGACCAGAGCGATATTTACCTGACCTGCTCACTAAGATTGCAATACACCTTCGGACCAGAGCGAAATCTTCCTGACCAGTCCATTAAAATTCCAATAAACCTGCGGACCTGAGAAGAAATTTACCTGACATGTCCACTAAAAGTTGCACGTGTCACAAGGTCTTTTTTTTATGTGGGAAGCCCATACGCATACATATCGTAAATATGAGGAAATGGACAAAAATAGCCAAATGACTGAAACCACAGTCAGGCTGACATTGATGTTACAACTGCCATCATCTTTCTTACTGCAAGGATAAAGATCCTGCCCAGGGTTGGAATCTCCGGAACCGGGCGCCTCCTCTCATCTCAAATGAGAAAAGAACAGGTACTACGACTTTACCTCGGCTCGAAGGCAGCTCTACCTACTTGTTTCTGGTGCCTTGAATTCAAACCCCGCACCTATTTCGCCCACTCCGACTAATAGCAATAAAATGTATCATATTTAATGGTCATTCCTTTCTTCCTGCTTTCTATTCCTACATTGTCTGGAGTTTTGGTAGTTTTCTGTCATAATGCGCCATCAGAACAATGTCATTTGCATGTGTTATGTACTTAAAATTATGTCCGACAATAATAAATCCGGATAGAACTTCTAGCAGTGTTGAAACTCAATAATAATAATAATAATAATAGTAATAATAATAATAATAAGGAACTTGAAATCGAAATCTCAAAAAATGTGGCACATCAACAATCGCTGTTGCAGTTGAGGCCCTCGGATTGGCTGGAAAAGATTCCAGTAGACTAATTGAAGATATACTGCAGTTGGAGACGAATCTCCAACTGCAGTATATCTACCAAACCGCCCCACGCGGTCAGATGTGGCACATGTCCGAATTTAATGTGGGGTATCCGTAGACTCGTCTAAAAATTCCCCGTAGACCCCGTATAAAGGGGACGAGTAACTGTTTCCCGAGACGTGACTCTGTCCTTCGATAGAGCCTCGTCTGGGGATCCTCTCTGCTCAGAAGCAGAGAATTTGATCAGCACAGCTGGAGACGAATCTCCAACTGCAGACCAACATACAGGATTTCCTACTGTATTTATGTGAATGAGGACATGCCCATTATCGTCCGTAGGTATGCTACAACAAATAATAATAATAATAATTTACGGTGGTTGGTAAAGAAGGAAGAATAATTACTGCATGACCGAAAAGGATGTGCGGGTGGTGTAATGGATAGCAGCGTGGTATGAGAAATCGGAGGACAGAGTTCGAATCCCAGTCGTCTTCGTTACATTCAATTACGCGCAAATACTTATGCGAAATCCTTCTCTTCTCCCATCTATGGGTTAAATAGTAGGGATTGTATCTGGAAAAGTCATTGCTTGTCTCAAAAAAATTGTTAATGCAATATTTACTCGCCAAAAAAATGACGAAAGAATTATTCTTACAATCTGAAAAATGTATTGGTTTTAAACAACTCGCAACAGGTTGAAAAACTCTAAAAAACAAAAACAAATTAAACATTCCATTTTGATTTTAAATAACTCGCAACGGGTTGATAAACCCTAAAAAACAAAAACAAATAAAAAAACAAATAAAACAATCAATTTTGATTTTAAATAACTAGCAACGGGTTGATAAACCCTAAAAAATCAGAACAAATAAAACAATCAATTTTGATTTTAAATAACTCACAACGGGTTGATAAACCCTAAAAAACAAAAATAAATAAATAAATAAATCAAACAATCAATTATAATTTTAAATAACTCACAACGGGTTGATAAACCCTAAAAAAATCAAATCAAACAATCAAAAGCACTAACGGAAATGGTAGAGTAGTCGTTAAATAGGAAGAAAAACAGGAAAGCTATTACGGAAGTGGTCAAAGAATTTTGGTCAAGGAAGAGCGTCGAAGCTATTCCCCATCATTTTTAGGGTCATTTTCGAAAAGTTATATACCACTGTACTAAATCATTTTTACACTCTCAGTATGTCATTTTATGGCTCTTAACAGGTTTCTGTTCGCCTAGACTGGCATCAACCTACGGTTAATGATCCCAGCCAACCCTACGATATGTGGGATTAGATAATCGCATTATCATTATTTACAATATTTATATTCAGACTATTATCCTCACCTTTTTGTTGTTATCGCAATGTTTCGGCCGTTGTGCCCTTCCTCAGGCGTATATCGATCTGGGTAACCTACAAGAAATTCTAAACAGAACACTTTATTTAATCTACGCGGTTAGAAAGTTCTCGTTCCACTGCTCACATTTAGGGATATCGTCTAGTAATAACCGTTTCTACTGAGTACAAGTACACCGACTATGTGATTGTGATTTCAATCCCTCACAATCACTATGTTACCAAATTCACAAAACAATGCTTTAATTTACTAGGCTATTGCTTCATAGGACATTTTCCTATAGTGAACTTGGAGCCTTAAACCTAACCTACCTGTTGATTTGAGTTGCATATACTGCTGCTGCTGTTTGTCATGTTTTGATTACTGCTGCTGCGATTGAAGATCTGCTGTCATTTGTCTATCTATCTTTATTATAGGTTCCCATATTGTATTTATTTCTATGCTAGGTCTACTAAGGAGCTCCTCATAGCCTAGCATAATGTGATGATTCTTTCAGACGTGTAACTCTCCAGTGTTCTTTCTTGTCCAGTATTTTCACAGGAACTGACTGCCACTATTCTTTCTATACATTATCAGTCATACTCGATCTCACCGCTCACTACGGCTAATCCTAGTGGATTAAAAAGTTGGTATCAATTTGGTGATATAGTGATTGTGAGTTCAATCTCTTTGTCGGGCAGTGCGTACTTGTACTCAGCAACAACTGAACAGTAAAAATAAGAACAAGGCGATATACCTAGATATGAGCATTGGAATGTAAACAGTTTATCCCCGTAGATTAAATAAAGTGTTCAGTTCAAAATTTCTTGGCGCTTAGCCAGATTGATATACAACAGATGAAGGCCGAAGGGCATAACAGCCGAAACGTTGTGATAAAAACAACAAAGATGAGGACAATAGTCTGAATATAAATAATGTAAGTAATAATAACTCCTCATCCCAGAAATCCAGGCACATTATTATTATTATTAGTAGTAGTAGTAGTACTACTACTAGTAGTAGTAGTAGTAGGATTCTACGAAGCCATCAAAAACGAAGGCATATTTAACTAATTTTGCATCTATACAGTATGGCTTTGTATATTAGTATATACTAATATGTTTTTTTTGCAAGAGATTTTCACAATAATTGTAAATTAGTAGTTACCCAGACCCCACTCTCCAGACTTGATAGCGTCCAAAAGTGTCTTCCAGCCCTTGTGGGTGACGAATTATACTCCACGCTTCAACCGCTTTCCCACGGACAGAATGTAGTAAGCCTTTCGCTGCTCTACCGCTACTTCCATGGAAAGTGCACGGACGAACTACATTCCGTTGTCCCGCCAAGTCAAACCTTCACGGCAAGAAGACGCCAAGCCACTTACATAGTAGCAAACCTCTTACATTCCCCACGTATTCCACCGGTTAGAAATAAGTTTCCACTGGAGCACCTTCTTCCTGCGAACCATTGCCTTGTAGAACCGACTCCCAAAAGGATATCTCAATCTTAGCCTATTCAAGTCAAGGGTTAATCGTTATCTTCCATTCCTATACATACAAATGGCCTCCTAGTGTAACACTCTACCTCGAGTGGCCTCTGGGCCTGGTAAAGGGCGATCCTTACTGTAAAAAACAAAGTGTCCACATACACATGGCACAGATATGCAAGGAGATGCTGAAAAGTTCCACACGCTATCCATACGTCAAAATTAGTATTGCAATGGCCAAAAATCAGAATACTAAATTTCAGTAGTCAATCAATATCTATCTATCTATCTATCTATCTATCTATCTCTCTCTCTCTCTCTCTCTCACACACACACATACAATATATATATATATATATATATATATATATATATATATATATATATATATATATATATATATAATGGACTC
>OZ010588.1:28855291-28862791 GCA_963932145.1 Acanthosepion lycidas | reverse complement strand
TGTCTCTCAGAGGACGATTCGCGTCGACTAAGATGAATTTTCCTTTTGTCTTTATTCATAGTGTACGTTATATAAATTATCTAAAATTTTACACACGCACACACATACATATTTAATTAAAACATCATATTCCATCTCAATATATATATATATGTGTGTGTGTGTGTGTGCGTGAATGTATGTGTAAATGCGCACACAGTAATTTACTTTCAAGTTTGTAATAATCCTACACTCACAAAAAAAGTTCCAACCCTCTCTATCATTCCAAACTTGCTGATTTATTTTCATGCAAACCTCCTTGAAAAAATAATTTTGTAAATCAAATGCTCATTTAGAATTACGAAACAGTTTTGATACCAAACTCCATTTATAACAATTCTAAATTATATTTTAGCCATGTAACGTGCTGTATTTCCTCTTTCTTTTAAATATAATTTATGATATGACCGAGAAAAAAAAATTTCGTAGAGCTTGACAAGTCTGAAACTTCGACATTATTTATGGCTTTTCGCAGTCAGTTCATGGCTTTATACAACGAGACACGACGATCCGTGAGAGAAAGAATAATAAATGAAAGACATTGGAAATATATTTCGTAAGGTTTATCTTTACTTGCGGTAAAAATAATCGATAGGGAAGAAATTTAATTTAACTCTCATTAAATATGCCATATGTTTATATATATATAATTCTCTCATTCAAATAAACTAAATTCTACCTGAATTCCACCACCTCTTCAAATTTTTACAACCCCCCCTCTTATCACTCGCAGCCACCATCACATTTTATTTGAAGTTTGAAAATATACTAAGTGTATATACATCAAAATTACAGTTGCTGACACATCGCGCTAGGATAAAAATGTCTTTATTTCCTTTTCCTCTCGGCACTTTATTATGCACACGTTTATATAACTAGTGATCAATTAAATGAGAGAGATTGCGTTTCAATTTATTGATTACCATAATTCAAGTAGTGGAAGCGTCCTTTTCCTAGATCGATACTGACATTAGAATTTGCTCTTCCGCGCGCAGGCGCATCAGTCGACAACAGACGTAACTTTCCATGTTTTCAACTTGGACACGCCGCCAAGCGCATTTGCACTGACTTGAAAGCCGTCAGCAAGATTTGCGATTGGTTCATTTCACTATGACGTCACCGATCGGACTCTGAATACTCGCTTTTTGGTATTAGATCATAGTTGGCAAGGGAGCGTTGTTCTTATGCATATATAATCCCGAAAACACATTTCACACTCTTCTCTTACATATCCCGACTCTCTCTCTCTCTCCCTCTCTCTCCCTCTCTCTTCCTCTCTCCCCTACGCACACACACACATGCACAGACATGCGTCCATACACTTGTGTAGTTGGATGTTTTTATCGAGAATAGAGAGGATAATTTATGCAAACAACATGGCTTCTGTCTTGAAACCAAGCGGTCTAGCTGTTGTATAATTTATAAATACTATCGCAGTAATATTGTCAGCCATTTTGCCAAAACCTCCCATTCTATTATTATCCACATTATTATTATTATTATTGTAATTATCATTATTATTATTATCATTACCATTATTATTATTATTATCCTTGCCATTATTATTACTGTAATTATCATTATTATTATTATCATTATTATTATTGTAATTATCATCATTATCATTATTATTATTATCATTAACATTATTATCATTAACATTATTATTATTATACTTATCATTATTATTATTATTATTATCCTTACCATTATTATTATTGTAATTATCCTCATCATCATCATTATTATTATCATTAACATTATTATCCCTATCATTATTATTATTATCATTATTATCCTAACAATTATTATTATTGTAATTATCATTACTATTAATGTCATTATTGTTTCCATTATCCTTATCCTTATCATTATTATTATTATTACCATTATTATTATTGTAATTATTATTATTATTATTATTGTAATTATCATTATTATTATTATCATTGTTATCATTATTATTATCATCATCATTATTAATATTACCATTATTATTATTGTAATTATCATTATCATTATTATTATTATCATCATTATTATTATCATCATCATCATTATTATTACACAACAGTTAAGAAAAGAGCGCACTTTAAGAAAAGATAAAACACAGGCGTGTTCCATAATATTTATACTAATCTGTTTGGTTGATTCCTCTTAGTAAATAACCAACTAACGGGAAATTCCAAGAAGAACAAGATCGCCACCATAGTAAGCACATTTCAGTTTCATGCCTTCGCGTGGGCAGTGTTTCATTCAGTACAGCGACATCATTCTTTTTCAGTTTGTTTTTGGGGGTCACCATTTCATAACATTGATAGATTTTTTATCTAATTGTAAATATTGAAATTTCAAGTCATGGTTTTTTTTTTTCAGTAGGGTTCCTGTATATGTGAGGTATTTTAGTGTATGCATCAGCGAATTGTAATGGAGAGATTCTTATAGTGAATGAGTAAATTGTAGCGAGTAAATGGGTCGTGAATCTGATTAGATTGGTAAAAGATAATTGTACTGATTCCCATTTAATATATGCCGCCCAATGTACCAAATATGCTTTGATTTATGAAGGTTGCACAACGGAAATATGAAATAAAAGATTCAATGGACACAAGTATAAGGCCAGGCACAATAAAGTGACATCAACGGAGCTTGCAGAACACTTTATTAATAACGAGTTTCATTTTTAATTTTGGCAAGCATCTTAAGGTGCACATTCGGAAAAAAATATTCAGAATCTCCCGACCCTTAAGATGAATGAAGGTGGTTACGTAAGCAAATTATTAACTTCCCGGCTCGGCGGAATGAACCGAATGATAGGAAAGTTCCATAAGATCTATACTAAGCTATAATTTATTAATTCCTCTTATTAAATAATTAGCTAACAGAAAATTCCAAGATCAACATCATATTAAGCACGTTTCAGTTTCAAGCCTTCATGCTGGCGGTGTTTCATTCGTTTTGACGCGTTGATTACCAGTACAGCCGTTTTCTTTTTATTACAAGACAAGTAAAGTTTGTACAAAGACTTATAATTTTTTGGAGGTTTATATATTTTTACACTTGAAATTTTTGAAAAATATAACTACAGACATTCTATTGAAATCTGGTTTAACTTTGTCAAAAATTGTGTTTTTTCTTTTCTTTATCTTTTTTTTTTAAATCGCACTCTTCTCGTAACTGTTGAAAAACATTAGAAGAGTTACGTCAATCATTTTATTTGTTATTATTATTATTATTATTATTATTATTATTATTATTATTATTATTATTATTATTATTAATTCGTTGACCGGTGCCGTCAATTATTATTATTGTGCTATCACCTTGTCAGAGAATAATTTTAAGTGCTTAATAACCAAGTCCCAAAGGGTAGTGTAGGAGAGTTATATAAACACCTTTGGAACATTTCTTTTAGACAGAGAGGGTTTTGTGAATGATATGAGCACTTCCGCACAATGTAATCTTTAGTAGCTCTGAGATGCTGATGGCACCAGAAATTTTACTCACATGATTTTCAGTACTCTTCTTCATCATACACAATGTCTTTATCACATCAGGGGTAATCATAGTTTTAATTTTCCATATTTTTCTTATTTCGATTTGTAGGTCCTTATAATTTGACATATTTTGAAATTCCTTTTTAGAAACACTAGAATTCCGTGAAAAAATCATACCAGTTAGTTGTCAGGGCTTTTTAAATATCTTTTATCACTATGTTTGGTATATTTGCACCAATTTTCCTGTCTTCGACGATTGAGGAATTCCACAGTATCAGTGTGACATCATCGGGTGGTATTATTATTATTATTATTAAAAGAAAAAGAAAAGAAAAACACTGTTTGACAATGTTAACCAATATTTAAACAAAACGTCTGTCTTCAAATTATATAAAACATATTTAAGTATATATATATATATATATATATATATATATATATATATACCATCTACAAAAAATTATCAGACATTTTATGTATATAATTTCTGTAGATTTGTATATTTTCATACTTGAAAATTTGTAAAAAAATATAACTTGAAAAAGATAGACATTCTGTTGAAATCTGGTTTAACTTTGTCAAAAATTGTGTTTTTTTCTTTTGTTTATCTTTTCTTAAATCAAATTCTTAACTTTTGAAAAATATTGGAAGAGTTACGTCAATCATTTTTGTTATTATTATTATTATTATTATTATTATTATTATTATTATTATTATTAATTCGTTTACCGGTGCCGTCAAGAAGGATGATTACTTAACTAATTTTGCCGTTGTACACTAATTATAACACATTAAAAAAATGATCCCGAGCATTTTCTTGTTTATATTCAATACTTCCTGTATATTAAAATAAACATATAAGATCCTATTCCTTGTTGAATAGTTATTGGACTTTATTTATTTATTTTAACGTAACGTAAAATTATGTTCTGACTACGGTGGACTAATAAGCGGCTCCGATTGAGAAATCGGAGAGCCGAGTTCAAATTCCACTTGAATTCATTACATTCACTTTCCCATAGGAAAGGTATGATTCCTCTTCTTCTTCCCTCAGCTATGAGTAAATAGCAGGACAAACCGAGTTCTCTAGCTTTGGATGGCAACTGCTATACCACAGAAAGAAATGGCAACATACTGCGGGAAAAAAATCTGCCTCGTCAGTCATGTATCGAAAGATACCTGATCGCCTAAGCGTGCAAGGCACATAACTAAATGACTGACTATATTAGAATGATTCCCAACTTATTAGCAACCACTTTACCAGAAGAGACCCCTAAGAAATTTCACACACAACATCTCTCTGTATAGATATTTTCAATCTGCTTGTCTGAATCATCTTCAAGAAGCGAGAGCAAGATCTAAAAGGTCAACCAATCTAACAGTGATCTCATCTCACAATCCTCACATTTGCTCCATATGTGGCCTCCTTTGTAAATCACTAGCGGGTCTTAAACGCCACTTAAGATTATCGCACAAACTTTCATAACTGAATCAATAAGCTGTCAGATCCTCATACATCGAAACCGACGGGAGAGTCCATTATTATTATTATTATTATTATTATTATTATTATTATTATTATTATTATTTATTTTATTGTATATATATATATATATATATATATATATATATATATATGTGTGTGTGTGTGTGTGTGTGTGTGTGTATGTAAAAGGCTCAAACACTAATATTCCATGGTTATAATTTATTCGATTGGAATCGTAATCACGACCCAATTCATTTGTAGGTCTGATGAATTGGATCGTGATTACGATTCCAATGTAATAAATTATGACCATGGAATATTAGTGTTTGAGCTTTTTATATAATATTCTTACTCTGGATATTGAGTTCTACCTGGATTCTATCCTCTTGGGAATTTATATATATATATATATATATATATATATATATATATATATATATTATAAATTAACTGATTTAAAATATGTTTTTTTCGTTCTAAGCATGTTTCAAAAATGGAAGCTAAAAGCTTCGAATTTAATTTTGTAATTAAATTAAAGACATTAGTTCCATTTCATCCTCAAGCGAATTTTGGAGTAACTTATTTTTAAAATTACTAGGTTTAAAAGGCACTGCAAAAATTCATAATTCACGTTTCCAAGGATACAGAGAAATCCATTCATCCAGATAATGGGTGTTTGCGTGTTCATTATAACTGTATTTTGTTGTATCACTAATTAGTTACGTTTGAAGAAGGGTTTTCGTTTAGGTAGGTAGTTTTATTTAACTACGATTTAAAAAAATATTTTCACTTTTAATTTTTAATATACTATATTCCTTTTAAAATCAAGTAAATGTATTAGAATTACTTACAGTATGTAAAATTATTTTCACATCAAGTATAAGTATGTATATTACCAGGTCACAATTTTTTTTAAATTTATGTTTAAATATTATTTAAGTAAAATCTATGACAATGACGGTAAAAATAGCCAATTCATTTCTCTGATTTAGTAAACTTTTATTTTTTATAATCTTAGTAATATATAGTTTCTCATGTAAGTACAAAGGATATGTGTCATTTAATGGCCTACATCTTCTAGCTTTTCATATTAATTTCATTTTACAGTAGGTGTTTTATTGGATTCTTTTAAGTGCTTGTAGTACTTTGAGAGTGGTGTTTAGGTTAGAATACATTTTATTTAACTACAATTTTAAAAGATGTTTAGGTTAGAATTCGTTTTATTTAACTACAATTTTAAATACAACTTTAAAGCATTTTCACTGTTAATTTGAATAGACTATATTTCTTTTTAAACTGATTAAGAAAGACGCGTATGTAATTGTTAGTAATTATGTTTTTGTGCAAGCGCATGAAACGCACTCCGTTATAGTCAATTTAAAAATTAATTGTTAAGAATATGTAAAGGACGTAACATAAATCATATTTTTTATTATTAATGTTTTAAAATACTCAACCTGAAATTTAAGAAAAAAGTTTACCATTTGAGTATCTCAAAACATTGCTTTTATAGACATTATAAAACATCGTTGCTATAATCATAATTAATTTTAATCAGTATTGGTTTCATTTTTTTTTATACAGAGCGCTCCAAGAATTTGAACATTTTGTCTTTTTATTTTCATGGTAGAGTATACTTGTATTGTCAATTAATATTTCTCTAAAACATGAATGAAGACCTGAATGTTCTTTTAAATGTTGTGCAATAGAACTTGAATCCGAAGTGTGTAATGTAAGACTTTTTGATAATGTTGTCGTCGTGAAACCAATATATATATTTAAGTTTTTGTCAGCGATACAAGCACATTTGAATTGATATACAATGTTGCTCTTTTTCAAAACATTAGTTGACAGAGAAGAGTTATTGAGGATGATTAAGTTGGTTGATATATATGAATATATCAAACAAGTCTGATTAAAAAGAACCGACAAGGCCAGTCTAATTAATAAAAAAAAAACCTGAAAGAAACATTTGAGAATCACTCTGTCATGCAATTTCCTTACAAATTCAATATTAGCAATAAAATCCCGTTTTTTGACGTATTAATCGATGTCAATAGCCATAACCTTATCATCTCTACAGAAACACGTGTATAATTAACTACAAAAGTGAATGTTCTCATTGATACAAAATAGTTGTTATTAAAAATTTATTTACCGGACCAAAGTAATCTATTCTTCGCAGATATTTGTTCTATAAGGAACTTATCAACATTAAACAAACACTAATTAACAATAATTTCCCTAACCACACCGTCGATGTACAAATAAAATTAACCTTAACGAAATTTAGAAAAAAAAAACAAACATCAAATATTTATCATCTAATACAAAAAGTTTGAAACATCTATCTTAATTATTAGAAACAACACCGGGCCGTATAGATCGGCCCTATGTAAAAATAATGTTTTCTATGAATACTCATGCCCCGCTACGAGATTGCATATATAACACTAATAATGCCAAAAACAAAATCAA
>OZ010588.1:28850291-28852791 GCA_963932145.1 Acanthosepion lycidas | reverse complement strand
GTGAATATCGATTTTTGATTTTTAAAAGAAATATCAAAAGGTTACGTTCCGGAATATATGCAGATATATTAATTTATGTTTTGCTAATAGCCAGAATTTGTTTTATATCTACAACATTAATCTAGCTGGAATTAAGCTAGGATACATTCAGATATAGAAAAAAAAAACATGTATTTTTCCACTCAGTTTTTTCTTTAAATAATTTTATAATTTTAAACTTAATATAGATTAAATTTAAAATTTAAAATTGGTAATATGTAAATTTTGAATTTTATAATATAATTTAATATTTATTAGTTAGAATGAATTCTATTTTAGTCTAACCCTAACATTAAAGCATTAAATAATTATTATAACCTTAGTTCGTTGTCAAGTTTTTTGAATTATCGTACACTTGTATTTTGATTGATCATTCCAGCTTATGTAACAGCGTTTCCCCTAGCGAGGGATGTTTGATTGATTTGAACCTTTTAAAACCCTTTATTCTACATTCAACACCATCACTTGATAAGACACCAGATGTGTTGAAGCAAAATGGCTATTTTTGTAGTGATTTTATAACATATTTATGTTATAATTTTCGAATAAATAATTATATATATATATATATATATATATATATATATATATATGTGTATATATATATATATATATATGTATATATATATATATGTATATGTATATATATATATATATATATATATATATATATATATATATATATATATATATATATGTAATTATTTATTCAGATCACAAGAAGAAGAACGATCCTCATTTCAACTTAGAGCTAAAGAGATCAATTAGAAAAACTCCAACTCAGTCCCTAAGACGTTTGGCTCATGAGAGAGAAGTTTCAGCTATGACAGTCCAAAAAGCAGTGAAAAAAGAAATTAAATCGTATGTAAAACCTGTGAGGCAACTTGTTAGTCCAGGACAGAAAGTTAGATGGTGAGAAACGTCGGCTATCATCTTGACTATGTTGGAAAATGATCCTGGAATGACACACATATATATATATATATATATATATATATATATATATATTACAATGAATCATTTATAAAAAAAAGTAGATTAGGAAAGTTAATGATATAAAATGGCAAAAACTCTCCGCAAACAAAATTTTAAAGTTGCATTAACCTACGGAGCACTCGATAAATGTTATGAACCTTGTTTTTAATTACTACAAGCTGTATAAGGTCTTTTTTTAATCTGCTAGTACTTTCAACTGTACATACAGTCATCCTCAGGCATAGAAATTATTTTGTTTTTAGTAAATCCAGGTAGTATTGGAGACGAAAAGTTAAATGCGAATCGAAATATGTTTTTTTTAGAAATGTGTTATTGTTAACGGATAAAAACATTTTGGAGGTGCGGTCGCAACGCTAAAGTTGAATTTTTTGAAAATTTAAGAGTGTGCGTTTTTTTACTAATTTGGTAATTTGAGAATTTTTTTTTTTTTTTTTGCAGAAGTTTATCAGTCAATGTGGCATGAACTAAATTGTTCAATAAATAGATTAATGTCTCAGCTGTTATCCCGAAAATTTGTATGTCTAATCAGTTCTTTTAAATCAAATATGTAGTGCAGTTCAATTTATATTACAATGAATCATTCATACAAAAAGTAGATTAGTAAAGTTAATGATATGAAATGGCGAAGTCTCTTCGCAAACAAAATTTTAAAGTTGCATTAACCTACGAACTTTATTTCCATACTCCATGAGCTTCCAATCCTTAGTTATTATTAATTAATGATGAACATGATCGATTTCATCACGATTCTTCTGTTAAGCTATGAGAATAATTATATATTCTTATTGCTCAAAGTAAAGTCCAATAATCTTATAAAAAAAACTCGGAGATTTCCAGTAAAATATCTTTAATCATTTCTAAAGTACAACGGTTCAAAATTAATCTAACACTTGGACAATTTTGCTGTTTCGCGATTTGGGCAATACTGCTGTTAAAACCAATATATATATATATATATATATATATATATATATATATATATATACTAAAAGATGAGAGGAAAACGATCCCCCACTTTATGTCCAGGAGAATCATATGAATGTCAATCATGAATCAAGAATAGACATGATCGCCTAAGCGTGCCTCAAGCATGGCACCTAAGGAAGAATATTAATATGTAGTAATTTTAGGTGGATTAGTTATAGTACTAAATAACAATAGGAAACCGATCCCTCACTTTATGTCCAGTAGAATCATATGAATATCAATCATGAATCGGGAAGGGACATGATCGCCTAAGCGTGCATCACGCATGGCAGATAACTGACTGAATTTTAGGGGGATCAGTTTAGTGCTAAATGACAACAGGAAACCGATCCCCAACTTTATGTCCAGTACAATCATATGAATGTCAATCATGAATCGCGAAGAAACATGATCGCCTCTGCATGCCTTGGGTATGGCACCTAAGGAAGGATTTTAATATGTAGTTATTTTAAGGGGATCAGTTTAGTAGTAAATGACA
>OZ010588.1:28820291-28845291 GCA_963932145.1 Acanthosepion lycidas | reverse complement strand
ATAATTACTTTAAATTTAACCGATGTAGCTCTGGCATAGAGTGTTTCTTTTTTAGTAAACAAGCGTCTATAATATAAGGGTGCTAACCAGAGTTGGTAAAAATGCAAATGAGATTAAATGTTGGTCAAATACATTTTAAAACATTGCTACGATACTCGTAATATTTTTTTTCAGTATTGTTTGGTTGTTTTTGATATAGAGAATATATATATATATATATATATATATATATATATATATATATATATGAAGAAATATAGTTTTAAGGTGTGCTATATTTATAGGATAAAGTACTCAATATCAAAGATAGAGCGTATGTAAATATATATACATTAGGCTGGTGCAAAAATAATGTCGGTTTTTGACGTTAAAAATACGTTATTTTTGCACCAGCCTAATATATATATGTTTACATACGCTATATCTTTGATATTGAGTACTTTATCCTATAAATATTATTTTTGCACCAACCTTATACACACACACACACACACACACACACACACACATATATATATATATATATATATATATATATATATATATATATATTGCTACGATGCTCGTAATATTTTTTTCAGTTTTGTTTGATTGCTTTTGATATAGAGAATATATATATATATATATATATATATATATATATATATATATATATATATATATATATGAAGAAATATAGTTTTAACGTGTGCTATATTTATGGGTTAAAGTGCTCCATATCAGAAATAGAGTGTATGTAAATGTATATATATATATATATATATATATATATATATATATATATATATATATATATATGTATGTATGTATGTATGTATACCAATCCTCCTCAGTCTGTCAGTCTCAGACTTTCCGAAATAGTCAATCCAGGGCTGTGAGGGACTGGCATATGATTGTGCTGGTGTGAAATAGATTATACCTGGATTATATACCAACGGGTCTATTACCAGTAATATATACTAGTACACACACACACACACACATACACACACACACACACACACACACATATATATATATATATATATATATATATATATATACGGGGAAGCACTGGGAATAAACTTCGAGCTTGGATGCACGGCTTGGAATTGGAAAACAGACAGCCGAGATCCAATCCCATTCATGTTCCTTATATTCACCTACGCGCAACTACGCTTATAGAAATACAACCTCTTTTCATCCCAGCTATGGATTAATGAATAACATTTCTATCGCTAAAACCATTATTAGGTCCCCAAATATTCTTAATATCTAAAAATATTGAATTAAACTGCAAAAGGGTAAGAACAAATTAATTCATTATTTGCACTTCTCGCCTGTAGAACTTACTTGCTTGAAATGAAATTTAAAAAAAAAGAATTTTAAAGATTTAGTTACTGTTATATATATATATATATATATATATATATATATATATGAATGTAACTTCTAAAAGTATATTATAGTATATTCAAACACATCTATCTATCTATCTATCTCTCTCTCTCTCTCTCTCTCTATATATATATATATATATATATATATATATATAGATAGATAGATAGATTAGACAGATATTAGGTTGGTGCAAAAAATAATGTCGTTTTTTGACGAATTTTTAACGTCAAAAAACGACATTATTTTTGCACCAGCCTAATAGATAGATAGATAGATAGATAGATAGGTAATTAATAATCAACAAATTCTTTTACCTCTTATGAGGAATAGGTTATTTCGTCAGACGCCGAAAGTGGTCGTCTGTTTGTTCAAAAATGGAGTGAAGGTCGTCTGCCGAAATAACTTGTTCTCCATATGCGTTAAAAGGAATTGTTTCATTATTAATTATATATATATATATATATATATATATATATATATATAAAGGTATATATATATATGCATATATATATAAAGGTATATATATATATATATATATATATTTAAAATTATATATATATATATATAAAGGTATATATATATATATATATATATATATGTATATATAACTCTTAACAGTAAATATATTCCACCCTTGAATATGGCTAAAAATATAGTTAATAGAATTTTTCATAAAAAATGTTATGCACTACAATTCATTATTTTATTAATATTAGGGTGGTGCAAAAATAATGACGTAATAATGTCTTTTTTTGACCTTAAAAATGCGTCTATTATTATTACGTCATTATTTTTACACCAACTTAATATATAATGGTACAGAATTACTACTCTCCCAAACAAACGTACAGAACAGTATCAAGAAATCAAAAGAAAATGGTTGAATCCGTCAACACATCAATAAAAACAATATCTCCACACGTGACTGTTACTGACGTAATTTCATTTAACAATATGAAAATAGCGTTCTCTAAATTCTTCCATTTGCTCAGGACATTTTGTTTTGTTATTATTAGTTACTTCTAAAATTCTGGTTCCTTCTAAAATCATTTCCTTATGTAATCCTCTACCTCGTGTGGCTCTTGGGTCTTGTACAGGGTGAATAAGATTGTTAAGGGATAACTTAATTTGCTTCATTTGTAAAACTGACCTAACAAAATCTATTTATCCTTACTGTTTTGCTATGTATTATATTTACAATAATATAATTTTAATTTACTAAGTTACTTATAGAATTTACTAAATTACTTATACTTACTAAGCTAAGTAAGTATAATGAAGGCTTTCATCTCCAGAACGAAATTCTTCAGCATAAAAGACATGCCTATAAAAATACTTTTAAATGGCGCGGGCGATGTTTTTGGTTAATTTTGAAGAATTTCTGGGTACTGAATCCAAAAATAATATCTATATTCCACAATTAGTTTTTTGTTTTCCTGCTACATGATACGATATACTAAGCAAAACGAAATGGTCATAATTGGGTTAGGTTACTCTAAATGTGAAGACGATAACATGCTCATGTAAAGCTTGATATTAATGTGAAATAATACAAAAAAATAATCTAAATATGAAAAAAGTATTATACAACGGGAATTAAACTTCAAATATTGAGAACAATTAGTAGCAAGAAGTTTTTTTTTATTTTCGTAAAGGCTTAGTAGACTTGTCTTATTTTAATTTCCAGTCATATTCAGACATTATTATATTGTCCTATTTTAATTTCCAGTCATATTCAGACATTATTATATTGTCCTATTTTAATTTCCAGTCATATTCAGACATTATTATATTGTCCTATTTTAATTTCCAGTCATATTCAGACATTATTATATTGTCCTATTTTAATTTCCAGTCGTATTCAGACATTATTATATTGTCCTATTTTAATTTCCAGTCATATTCAGACATTATTATATTGTCCTATTTTAATTTCCAGTCGTATTCAGACATTATTATATTGTCCTATTTTAATTTCCAGTCGTATTCAGACATTATTATATTGTCCTATTTTAATTTCCAGTCATATTCAGACATTATTATATTGTCCTATTTTAATTTCCAGTCATATTCAGACATTATTATATTGTCCTATTTTAATTTCCAGTCATATTCAGACATTATTATATTGTCCTATTTTAATTTCCAGTCGTATTCAGACATTATTATATTGTCCTATTTTAATTTCCAGTCATATTCAGACATTATTATATTGTCCTATTTTAATTTCCAGTCATATTCAGACATTATTATATTGTCCTATTTTAATTTCCAGTCATATTCAGACATTATTATATTGTCCTATTTTAATTTCCAGTCATATTCAGACATTATTATATTGTCCTATTTTAATTTCCAGTCATATTCAGACATTATTATATTGTCCTATTTTAATTTCCAGTCATATTCAGACATTATTATATTGTCCTATTTTAATTTCCAGTCGTATTCAGACATTATTATATTGTCCTATTTTAATTTCCAGTCATATTCAGACATTATTATATTGTCCTATTTTAATTTCCAGTCATATTCAGACATTATTATATTGTCCTATTTTAATTTCCAGTCATATTCAGACATTATTATATTGTCCTATTTTAATTTCCAGTCGTATTCAGACATTATTATATTGTCCTATTTTAATTTCCAGTCATATTCAGACATTATTATATTGTCCTATTTTAATTTCCAGTCGTATTCAGACATTATTATATTGTCCTATTTTAATTTCCAGTCATATTCAGACATTATTATATTGTCCTATTTTAATTTCCAGTCGTATTCAGACATTATTATATTGTCCTATTTTAATTTCCAGTCATATTCAGACATTATTATATTGTCCTATTTTAATTTCCAGTCATATTCAGACATTATTATATTGTCCTATTTTAATTTCCAGTCATATTCAGACATTATTATATTGTCCTATTTTAATTTCCAGTCGTATTCAGACATTATTATATTGTCCTATTTTAATTTCCAGTCATATTCAGACATTATTATATTGTACTATTTTAATTTCCAGTCATATTCAGACATTATTATATTGTCCTATTTTAATTTCCAGTCGTATTCAGACATTATTATATTGCCCTATTTTAATTTCCAGTCGTATTCAGACATTATTATATTGTCCTATTTTAATTTCCAGTCATATTCAGACATTATTATATTGTCCTATTTTAATTTCCAGTCGTATTCAGCTATTATTCTATTGTCCCAATTCCCTTTCTATCATTATTTTATAACGTCAATTTCTTGGTAGAATCTTTCACTCTAATTAAATTACAATTAATTAATCGTAAATTCTACTCTAACAGTTTCTTTTCTTGCACTTCCGGTCTCTTGTTTCCCAGGCAACTTTGAACTTGACTATTTCAAATGCAATGTCAATTTTTATCTTCTGTTTCGTTCATTATTGTTCTTTTATTGTCTTCTCTCCTAACATTCAGTAACCTCCTACATTCTAGCGGGTTTATGAATTTATATATATATATATATATATATATATATATATATATATATATATATATATGGGGTAATTTTGGATTATATTGTGTACTAATTATTTACACTAATAATAAAAACATTGAGTTCGTTTTGTGGATCAGTTTTAATATTTTATATTACTAGGATCCACTTACATTAGATAACAAAAGATTTATTACCTCATATATATATATATATATATATATATATATATATATATATATATATATACAATAATAAATATACATTTTTTCCTCACCGGTAAGACAATTGTGAGATTCATGGATGACGCAATCGTCAGCTGCTGACTGAAAACTGAAGTAGCAACATGCAACTCCGAATCGAGTTACAGCGAGGAATATATATATATATATATATATATATATATATATATATATATATATATATATATATATATATATATATCGACTCTCGACTCTTCCGTCAAATTCGACGTATGACGGTCAAGCAGATCAGTTCTTAGGAAACCGACAGCCCGACAACAGCACATGAGATTTGATTATAGTGGTGAAGGTTTCGTGCAGGACCATCCACACTTTTTGAAGGTCTGAATACAGAGACCTGGAGCAGTACGTGCCACAAGGTCCCCAAACAACCCTCCGAAGGTTTTGAATTCAGAGTTGTTCTTCTCCTAGACCAGTTGCCATCCAAGGCTATAGAACCCAGAGTTTTGTTGGTCTCTCGCTCAACTGCACATAATAATCTAGTGGTGCACTCTGTGGACTTAGGTGGATAGATGTAACGGGTGATTTGATCACACAAATTTTCTGAAAGACATGACTGGTTTCTCCTGCTTGTGTGGCACGGTGGATAATCCTACTGCCAGACATAGGTTCTTCCAGTAGTCACCCTCTTGACTAACGGCAGCAATACCCCCACAAAGCAATTGACATAGGCCTCCGCATTGAGTCTGTGTTACTTTGCTTACTAGAACAACCAGAGTGAGTTTTCTGAGCTGCCGTACCTTTTTAATCACCATTAGACTCATCCAACTCTTTCTGAGTCCTCTGCACTGTCCTCAGATTGACACTCAAACACTCTAATTGGAGATTCCGGTGCGAATGCCAAGCAGTACCGCATGTCTTGGGGGACACTCGCGTTCGTGTGAAAGGATCTGGAAGCGAGCCCGTTTAAAACGACCTTCATTTCCCGATTTGACAGGAACGTTTGGATTAATCCAAACAATCGACCTGAAATATCTTTGTAGCCCTGAAGCTGGTGTAGAAGACCAGCGTGCCAAATCCTGTCAAACGTCTTGGAGACATCTTAGAGCCTCAGCATTTGCTTCGTTTTTATTGTCAAGAGCTTGAGGCACGTATTCAGTGATGGTCCTAAGCATAGCAGTGGTCGACCAAGCAAAAATGAAGCCATATTGTTTGTAAGAGAGTAGGTCATGAGAGGTAAGATGATTAACCACTTCAGCATTGATTAAAGCCTTGAATACTTTGCCGAAAACATTAAGAGACTAAGAGGGTGATAGTTGGGGGTGTCGGTAGGTTCTCCAGAGTTTTTAAAAACAGGAACTAGAGAGGATGATTTCCAACATGCTGGAAAGCAAGCGAGGCAATAGTTGTAGAATTTAAAGAGGACTGGAGCCAGCTCGGAAGCATATTTCTTTAGAGTGACGGCTGGTATCCTGTAACCTCTACTTGCCTTATCTAATTTTGAAATTAAATACGAGACCAGTGACGGAGTTATCCGTATATCACTTAGTAAGATCTTCAGTTCTAGAAGTGAAATCAGGTGTGGTTAATGCAAATGAGTTGGAACAGAATTTCCGGGAAATACGTTCAACCTTATACACGGCAGATATCAGGACTTTGAATTGTTTGAACAGAGGAAGGATTGAGGACTTTCTGTTATTCAGCACACACTTTCAGAACCACCTTTAGAATCGAACTTGCGAGATGCTATGCGTTGTTTCATTCTATCAGCAAGCAGTAACTTCGCTTCATTGCAAGCAGAGACAAAGAGATGCCTGTTGCAATCAGGCTTGTCTCTCTGGTACAGCCGAAAGAAGTGACTCCTGAGCATGCGGGTGAGAACGAAAGAGATGAACGCGATTTAACTTGATATTTCCTTGCTGAAATGAAAGAAATGATACCGGCCTTCACCCGGGAGGAGACCTCAGACGCACATTTCTGAACAGGATGATTGAAAACTTCATTTCAAGGAATGTCACGAAGGAAATCACGGAACGAGTCTCAATCTGCTCGTTGATAGCAGACTGATATTCTGTTGATAGGAGATTGTTGGCTGGTGAGGGAACGGAAGGAGATGTTTATACTACCGCATGATCAGAGTTGCCAAGAGGGCAAAACTGGACAGAGTCAAGGATAGAGGATTCAAAAAAGAAGAAAAGCGTGGCCGTCAGGGTTATTGGGGAAACGCGTGGGGGAATCAACCACTTGCATGAGAGATTGAATGATTGAGAAGTTAACGGTTTAACAAGCAGTACTGCATGTCTTGGCGGACACCCGCGTTCGTGTGAAAGGATCTGGAAGCGAGCCCGTTTAAAACGAGCTTCATTTCCCGATTTGACAGGAACGTTTGGATTAATCCAAACAATCGACCTGAAATATCTTTGTAGCCCTGAAGCTGGTGTAGAAGACCAGCGTGCCAAATCCTGTCAAACGTCTTGGAGACATCTTAGAGCCTGAGCACTTGCTTCGTTGTTATTGTCAAGAGGTCAGTGATAGAGTGTTTAAGCCACCTGGTACGGTTGGAATTATAGTCACCGAACACAAATATGTTAACAAACGAGTGTAGGGAGTGTATCGAAAATAATATCTGACATGCAACAGTCTTGAGAGGAAGGGGAACGGTAGAGAAAGAAGAGATAGCTGGGTTAAGTAGAGAGAGACGGAGACACATGTAAGAATGGTCTGGTAACTGAAGAGAGAGTTCCCTCGTCAGCGGGAGATGTTCGCGAAACTAAAAATTCCCGGGTCATTGGAGTCCTTTCGAAGGAGAGGAAGGTAGCTAGGAATTGAGAAATCAGAGGAGGAGATTGAAGAGTTAAGATTAGTTTCACAGAGAACTAGGATGTCCGGAGACTTTTCGAAGAGGAACGATTCCACATTGCAGAAGTTGGTACGAATACCATGAAAGAAATGTTAAGGGGTTTAGGTGTTGTTTTTGTCGAGCTGGTTTAGGTTTATATCTTTTTTTTTTTTTTTTTTATAGTCATGATATGTTATTTTGGTAAGAAATATCCTAGGATAGTAGCACCCGGTCTTCTAAATAACACGTTCAGGAAGGGAACCGGCGCAGACTACAGCATAGTGTGGCATCGGGGTTGCCCAACGGAGGTGCTTGCAGGGATACTCTTCCATGCGCGACATGGCAATGCAAGAACCCCGTTATTATGCAGCTGTTGACCGGAGCAGCCTTTCAAACTCTATGCAAGTGTTCGGGCTCCTAACTACAAGTCTGGAACAGCAACCAGAAAACTGCCAATCCGGTACCCTCAGTACCATCAAGGCATATCACATGAAATTCATGACAGCACCACTATTAAGGCCAGAGAAAAGAAAAGAGGAACCCCCTTTTAAAGAGGATTCAGGGGATGAGCCTCTTCTCCTGTTCAAGAGGAGAGGGAAGGATATGAACAAGGCGATAGAGTCCCTATCTACTACTATTAAAAACAAAAAATAAAACCCCAAAAATATATAGCAAAAACCTCAGAGAAATCCTGAATTTGATTTCAAGATAAATTATTTCAGATTGAGCTTTCAGGTAACTTATTTATAAAGTCGAACTACGGCACTAGCACAAACAAGTAGACATATCATATCAACTATATATATATATATATATATATATATATATATATGAAGTTGTATCTTTTTCTGTATGTTTGTTTGTTATGAAACTTAACCCCCGCCCCCGCTGAAAATTTTCTTCCCTTTGATTTAAATTAAATTTAAATTTGAACAAAAGAATGATTCCTATCCAAAATATAGAAGGCGAAAGCCAAAAGATGGAGGTAACATCGGCAAGATCATTGAGTAATATCGAAATGAATCATTTTTCTCCACAATTTATAACAATGGTTTAAAATCAACCATTATTTTCTTCCAAAAACAATATGTGAGACACAAGCAGCAAGGCGTGGGTAATTCGGATATATATATATATATATATATATATATATATATATATATATTAAAGACATTTTTATGTTTAACGTTCTTTTTATAGATACAAGTATTTAAGTAAATGCTCTGTTTATAATAAACAGTATTAAATAACATTTACCGGCCTGAATGTCCGAGAAATTTTCATAGAAAAGGACGAATATTTTCTATTAAAATTTCTCGGACATTCAGGCCGGTAAATGTTATTTAATACTGTTTATTATAAAACAGAGCATTTACTTAAATACTTGTATCTATAAAAAGAACGTTAAACATAAAAATGTCTTTAATAAATAAATTGTCGGACATTGTCCATTTCGTAATATATATATATATGTGTGTATGTATTAATGTTTAATTATTTTATTTATCTACTTTAAATCTTGCTGAATTATACCCACACTTGTACATTTTTCATTTATATAAATTATGTCATTATACACTGGCCTATTATTTTATTAGCACCAGTACTCAGTATTAAATATTACACACACACACACACACACACACACACACACACACACATATATATATATATATATATATATATATATATATATATATATATATATATATAATTTTTATAATTTTTAATTTTTATTAAAGATGTTTATATTAGATGATAATCGACTAATTCTAGTGCCTAGAATTAACATTAATATAGGTGGGGGTTTCATTGTCTTTATGGTATGGTTTAAACTTTTTATTATTGAGGTTAAGGGTGATGTCTAGATAATCAACCTATTTATAAAGTCGAACTACGGCACTAGCACAAACAAGTAGACATGTCCGAATATCAACTATATATATATATATATATATATATATATATATATATATATATATGAAGTTGTATCTTTTTCTGTATGTTTGTTTGTTATGAAACTTAACCCCCGCCCCTCTTTATGTTTAGAGGAAATATTAATCCTGAACCCTAGTAAATTTAAAATCCCTAATGATTTTATTTTAATAAAAATTTAAAAAAAAATTGCATGAAAATGCTCTACATAAAAGTGATTTTAAAAATAATTTATCTTATCTAACACCTAAGTACCACAGAAATATCTAAAGTGGAATGTAGACACGGAAAAGGAAAAAGTATATGGTTCAACCACCCCCTTTTGCAAACTGTCAGATATTAATATCAGACAGTATTTTCTAAATTTAATATAAAAACACTTTAAAAAAATAACCCTCTAAGTAAGATCTTCAATAGGAAAGCAATTAAGATTAGCTATTCCTGTACCGACAACATGCATAAAATTATTAACTCACACAATAAGCATATTTCAAGAAATTTCTATGAGACAAACCTTGCATTGAACCCTCCTGTAACTGTAAATCTAAAGAAAATTGTCCAGTAGAGGGCAAATACAGATCCATCAGGGTTATGTATCAAGCGACCATTTCCCCCAAAGCACATATGAAAAATTATAATGTTTACATTGGAATTTCCGCAGAGGAATGGAAACAGAGATTTTATACCCATAGGCACTAATTTTCTAACCCTAAACTAAAACAGCAGACAGCTCTTTCAAAAAAAATTGGGGAATTGAAGGAGATTGGTTTGAGCCCACAGATAGTTTGGAAGATTATAGGTTCCGCACATACTCCTAATAGTCTTAAAGATAGGGATGACTTATGTTTAGAAGAAAAAATTAGAATGCAATAATTAAAACCAACTTTTGAACCAGAGGAATGAATTAGTGTTAGAATGTCAACATAAAAGCAAATTCAAATTTCCATATCATATGGTCTAACTTAATTAGCTACTATATTTTCATAATGTTCACTCTCCTCTAACTCTTCAAATGTAGAATTAATTCTAATTTCTATATTCCCCCTCTACAATCTCTTTACATTATATTAATATATCAATTTTCTCCTACCTACTCTAAGATCTCCCCAACTCTCTTTCCATTAATCCTTTACATCCATTCATCTATATATTTTAAAGTTATTTTTAAGCACCTTTTTATTCCTCTTTTAATTTTAAATTAATATTTCATTCTTCATATAACCCCAAATTAATGTCATAAGATTATTATTCGTGTTTAATTTTATAAAACTTCTTCCCTTTAAGACAAATATTTTCCACCCTACCGTGACTCCCGTCTCGTGCCTTTCGTCTGACTGAAACTTGATATTGATAAATTCTGTATTAGTTTATTGACCTTTTTTTAATAGCTGTTAAATTTCTGTTTCTGAACTCAGTCCACACCAGGTTAATAAGACAGACGACCGATGTCTACGTCTGCTGAAATAGAGGAGATTTGGGATACTTTATTAGTTGTATTGTTCTTTTTGTGGATCAGTTTTAATATTTTATATTATTAGGATCCCCTTGGATTATATACCAACGGATTTGTTACCGTTACTATATATATATATATATATATATATATATATATATATATATATATATATATACAGGGTGACCAAAAAAAAACGGGAATGATTGAAGAGCGTATTGCCAGACATCAGCAAGTAGCAACACTGCGATACAGTGACCTTGAGCAAGTAAACATTTCGCCATTTAGAATTCAAGATGAAATTTACAGAATCCCAGCTGAGATGTTGCAGCAGTCAATGAGGAATCTCAACAGCAGATTTCAAGAATGCATTCGTACAGGAGGACGCCATCTACAGGACGTAATTTTTTAAAAATGAAAATTCCATCATTGTTTCTTAAATGGCATATTTTAAGGTTTCAATTACCGTGAATAAAATATTTTTCTTTTATCATCCTTGGTTTTATTGGATTGTTAAAAAGTTCCCATTTTTGGGCGGCCACCCTATATATATATATATATATATATATATATATATATATATATATATATATATATATATATATACTAGCAGCGTTGCCCGTGCTTGATTCAAAAATCGTACGCCTCATACAGCAATCGCTATCATTTGACTTAAAATATTTTTGCCCTTCCTTGCCTTTAAAGGAGTGCCCTTTGCCGTGCTGATGTTGCTACATGCCTTACTTCTTGCCTATCTCACACTGCGAATTTTTTCTAAGCTCTATACTAAACATTAAATCTGTTACGAAAAAAGAACTAAACAAAATGAACACAAAACGATCAGCTTTAAAAAAAAAAGGACTCGTAAATGGAAAAACCGAATGAAAAAAGAATGTTAACAACAAATACTTTTTCACACCCAACCCAATTCTGCGGAATCAGAATCAACGTTGAGTTTAAGCAAGCGAATGAGCCAATTAGAGTAAAGTGCCATGCAGATTCAATTTTTTCCCACTTGTGACGAATGCAGCTATCGATTTTTTTTTTTGCATGCTAGCATGCTAGTTAACATTCGTGTCAGCCAACTGTTGGCTCTCGCGCTGGCCAATAGAATCTTCCTATCTATTCGTGGCAGCGAACTATAGGCTCTTACTCTGGCCAGTAGAAAATGGCCGCAAACTACATGAAAACTGCCGTAGAAGCATGAAAAAATCGGTTATTTCCACTATCGATGAGAGTTGGGAAATGCAAAGTCGGAGCATGTGCATGTAAATGTTGGTGCAAATCCGTCGAAAATTGCGGCTGTGCATTCGTTACACACACACACACACACACACACACACACACACACACACACACACACACACACACACACCCTGCCTTATATATATATATATATATATATATATATATATATATAAACTAACACTTCATGATCAATGAAAACGGAAAGTAAAGCGTAGCATAACGTATAAATCTAAAACTTTTAGACGTATTTTTAACAACACAAATTTACTCTTTGTTTGAAAATGGCTTTTAAAGGAGAAATGGCTTACAAATGTGAAAATATTTATACACCTTCAATCCTAATGGCAAACATTATTCATGAAGGAAAAAGTATACGTAAGAAAGAACTACCATTGTTTTTTTAATACATCCGTAAAGACAACCGGCTGTCGGTTCTGAGCACTGTTGACTTCTACTTTCACAGGAACCCACCCGGGGTTCATATTGCAACTATGATAGTCGGTGCTTAGTTACAAGAAGAGAACGCATCATCTGGCGTGATCAGCAGTTTGAACGAAACCAGGACGCTCAAACCATCGATCACGATGATTTTTAACTGTATCCTATTGCAACCATCGAAAGCTTCTGAATAATTCTGTCTAGCCAATATCACTCACAAGTCTCAGGTCAATCTGTTTAGATTGAGGCTTCAATCCTATATGCATTTATTACAATCTTTTCTATTTTTCTTTCTTTTACTCTTTCTTTTTTGGGGGAGTAGTTATTCTTGCCGTTTTCCCATTCCAATCGAGTTCATTCCAAATATGTTTTCCCACAATAGTGTTGATAGTAGACACAGAAAGGAACTACAGAAAGTAATGAAAGAAAGCGAGAAGAAAGGACTAAACATCAATTGTAAGAAGGAAGAATATATGGTTATCAGTAAAAGGAAAAGCCCAAGGTGCCAGTTACGAATTGGAGGGAGTAAAAGAAAGCGAGATGAAAGGACTAAACAACAATTGTAAGACAGAATATATTTATAAAGAAGAACCACGGTTCCAGCACGATATATGTATTGATGGTATCAAAATCTATTTTCACACTTTCATAGTATTTTGAGCCTATTTTTGCCCTTAGCTGGGACCCTAACAGGTGCTACCACACCAGGTCAGGGTGAACCTGGGTACAAGCAATTAAGAGGTTCTTCCACGCACCTCAAAACCTCCTGATCAGAGGCCTTGCTGTTGGATGTAGTTTATCATATTACCGACGACGCGGATGTAGTTTATTGTCATATCCAGGACGCGGAAGTAGTTTATCCTCATAGCCATGACGCGGATATAGTTTATCGTCTTACACAGGTCACGGATGTAGTTTATCGTCTTACCCAGGTCGCGGATATAGTTTATCGCCATAGCCACGACGCGGATATAGTTTATCGTCTTACCCAGGACGCGGATATAGTTTATCGTCTTACACAGGTCGCGGATGTAGTTTATCGTCTTACCCAGGTCGCGGAAGTAGTTTATTGTCATAGCCAGGACGCGGATATAGTTTATCGTCTTACCCAGGACGCGGATATAGTTTATCGTCTTACACAGGTCACGGATGTAGTTTATCATCTTACCCAGGTCGCGGAAGTAGTTTATCATTTTACCCACGTCGCGGATATAGTTTATCGTCTTACCCAGGACGAGGATATAGTTTATTGTCTTACACAGGTCACGGATGTAGTTTATCGTCTTACCCAGGTCGCGGAAGTAGTTTATCGTCATAGCCAGGACGCGGATATAGTTTATCGTCTTACACAGGTCACGGATGTAGTTTAACGTCTTCCGCACGCCACGGATGTAGTTTATCGTCTTACCCAGGTCGCTGATGTAGTTTATCATCTTACCCAGGTTGCGGATGTAGTTTATAGTCATACCCAGGACGCGGATATAGTTTATCGTCTTACACAGGTCACGGATGTAGTTTATCGTCTTCCGCACGTCACGGATGTAGTTTATCGTCCTACTCAGGTCGCGGATGTAGTTTATCGACTTACCCAAGACGGATTCTAGGGATTGAAACCAACATTAGAAACATATATTATGAGCTACAAAGGAAAGGAAATTGGTGGAGGGTCGCTAACGCCCTGAAGGGGCATGGCATATAAAAGATAAAAAAGGACACCCGGGAAATGTATGAATCCATTTCTGCTCCCCTATGAGTTAAATAGCAGTGTAGACTGGGCTCTCTTGCCGTAGACAATTGTGAATTCAAAACCTTATGAAGCATATATATATATATATATATATATATATATATATATATATATATATATATAGCCATGAAAATATTAAGTCTACAATTAACTGCGGCACGTGGTTGTAGACTCTGTGATCTCGAATGCAGTCGATGAGGTAGGTAATTCTTTTTTTCTTCATTTTTCTTGCTTTTTCTTTCTTTTTGTTCGTTTCGTTTTCATCGCTTTTCACTCTTTATTTGTTTATCTCCCCAACCTTTCCTGGAGACTAGCCACATGAAAATTGGAAAAAAAGGAACAAATGCTTTCAACCTTAATGTGCCGACATTGATAATTAACGCAGTGGGTGGGCAAGAGAAAAAAGGGCGGTAACTCTTGCTTTTAACCTTACATATTACTTCACGCAACAAGAACAGCATTTTTTTTTCATTTTTTTTTTCGACAAAAAATATATTTCGACTTTGTGATACAGTTTCCATGTTTCGTTTCTCCTTGCTTGGTTTTGTTTTGTTCGCTTTCAAAAACAAATTTGTGTTTTCTTTTTACTCCCAACAAATAATTACAATGGCTCATTATTTCACACAACCAGAACCTAAGTTCAAAAAGCTAAAATAATTATAAATACTAAATAAATAAATAAAAAAATGTCCATATTGTTAATAATAATAATAATGCATATGTTTTCTCCTTCTTATATCCACACACACACACACGCACACACAAACACACACACACACACACACATATATATATATATATATATATATATATATATATATATATATATATATATATATATATATATATATATATAATTAAAGTGTCACTTATCAGATTGATGTTAGTTTCAGTATCCCGACTCCAGGGTTTCGTAGACAGACACAGCGGGAATCACTCGGTTCCCTCTTCAGGTGATATTAGCAATTGACTTATATTTCTCGATTTGTCTTATTATATTCACTTTTCATTGATGCAAGTTTTTTAATAGTCTATACGTGCGTGTGTACGTTCGCGAGTGCGTGTGTCCATCTGGGTGTATGCGCGTAAGTGTAGAATATCATGGTTATTTGTGCGTTCTTTTTTTCTTCAAATTTATTTGTTATTGTTTTCTCACTATTTTTTATATTTTTGCTTTTTTCTTTCAATTGTAGCTATTTTGATTTCCGGTTTTCCAGATATATACTGTTTTATATATATATATATATATATATATGTGTGTGTGTGTGTGTGTGTGTGTGTGTGTGTGTGTGTGTGTAGAGAGAGAGAGGGGGAGAAGAAGACAAAAGTGTTAATGAGCTTTGTATCAACTGTTTCTTACGAGAGGAAAAACAGATATTACTCATAGACACACGCGCGTGCGCGCACGCACACACACACACACACACACAGAGGCACAAACACACAGACACACACACACACACATATATATATATATATATATATAGTGTATAGAGGCAGCAGGTCATTATTCAGACATGTATTGTTAAATATAATAGACAACGAATATCTATTATTTTTTATCAGGAGCCGTTCCAAGCTTCGTATATTGGCTTTAATTTCAGGAGAAATTAAAGAAAAAATTGTCCAACGTTTGGATATTTCTTTGTTGTGTTTTTCATCGATATCAGGTTTCGGCTCACACGAGCCATCATCAGAGTGGTTATTTGGACTGTTCGACAGAGATGTTCACCGTTAAAGATGACCCCTGTTTTGTTTACATAGAAAGTGCGACGATAAAGGAATAGCAGACTCGGATTATAAGTTGAACAGTTTTTGTCTTTATTTTCATCTAAAATTCCGAAAACCTAATATATACTTAAAGGTAGATATATCTGTTGTAATTTAGCATGGCATAATACTCTTCGATCGGCCACTGCCAATACATTTTCGAAACTAGTATACAGAATTACGATGCCAACCATGGCGTCCAATTCGTTTAGAAATGTTTAAATTATCAGATACACCCTTGTGCAAATTAATTGAAACAAAACGAATAATTCCTCTATTATTTACTTTTTTCGGATTTTCCAATGTAACATGACCCAGTGCACATGTTAGTACTTCGTATGTCCATTCCATGAAGACGTTCCTTGCACAGATTCTCGACTGGATTTAAATCAGGAGAGTTTCCGAGACAGATGATAGTACTTTGATTTGCTCACTGGTAAGGCTTGCCAGTGTGTTCGTACAACGTTACGATTTTCGTACGCTTCCCTGGTGTAACGTCCATCGCAGACAAAGGCCGTAGGACAACTAATCTGGGTGTAAGTAAAACCCTATGCAATCACGAATGACGCAATATTTTTCAAGGTCAAACAAATTTCGTCATACATCCCGAAAATAGATTCATATTACTGCATACTACTGCAAATGACCTAATCTGAGAAAAATTAGAAATCGATTACACCCTGTCACTCCAATGGGTCTAAAACTGACCGTATGGTGCAAGAAAGAAAACAAAAGCGGTTGTTTCAGTTAATTTGCACAATGATGTATGCTTTGAAAGGAATAAGATTAACAGACTTATGCATAAAAGTCAGAGTTTAAAACCTTGAACACTTGTTTGTATCGAGTTGACGTTTTCTGGAGAGAACCTAACCAAACACACACACACACACATTTTTCAGATCAAAGAGCACACGCTATGGGGACTGGAGTCACGGCTGTAGATAGGTTACGTACCTCTTATTAATTTTTGAAAGTAATTCCACTCCGCTCTTATTTTTATAAAATCTGTTTTGTTTATTTTAGTGGAAACTTAGAGAATATTTCAATTCTAAGAAAAGAAGAATTTCGAATTGCGAAAGTGATTCGACACCGATTCCAACCTTTAATATAATTCACTAGTTTTAATCTGTGAAAATTTCACGGTTTTCCTAATTTACTATTCTAAAAAAAATCTTAATTTTAGAATGAAAAACTTACCTGTTGCTAATCCTCCTGGGCGCCAAAATTCGCCTGCGGGCGTGTCCGCTCTATTTACGGATTGGGGAAGACTGAATTTGGGATTTTCCCATTCAGATGAGGGTGGAGTGCCAGCGGTTGAATTTGATTGGAGGAAAGCTGATTTGCAGTTTTTTAGGGTACAAAATTTCGTACCGTCGTCTGATGTTGGATAAGTCCGAAACTCCTAAGAAGCTCAGAGCAACATCACTGATGATGCGGCCGCGGTCATCTTACGGATGGACTAATAAACTAATTCTTAATTTAATGATTGAGTAAGCTCATAGCAAGTTCCACGGCAATGAAATACCGTAGAAACTTTCCTGTCGCATCGTTAAGTATTTGAGATTAACAACTTTAACAAAATAATATAATAACGAAGATAAATCTTGATGCTGGTAGTTATTTTCAGAAGTGGGTATAAATGAAAAGATTTGAAATTGACAATTTTTTTCCATTTCACTGAAACAGCCGCTAAACATTTCTTTCTTTCTTTCTTTCTTTCTTTCTTTCTTTCTTTCTTTCTTTCTGTTATATACCGTACCTATGAACATAATGGGTATGTCCTAATCCTCATAAATACGTTAGACACTCTGATAAGTGGTGGGTAATATGGTGTCTAAGTAGTTCACCGCTAGCAGTGGTTTACCTACTTCACGCCGCTGGCGAGTATTGTACTTTGTTGATGTTCTAAAGATTAACATTTCATTTCCAACCTCCGTTTTGGTTATTCCTCATTCAGTAATCCTTTCTAGGTTACAAGAAACAGATAGATAGATAGATAGATAGATAGATAGATAGATAGATAGATAGATAGATAGATAATGAACTGAGTGAGATAGATATATAGATAATGATAGTTAGAGAGCGACAGATATGAACAGACTGAGATAGATAGACTGGCAGATGAGCCGACAGGCAGGAATTAATAAACTCAGATAGATAGATACAGAGAGAGAAAGAGAGAGAGAGAGACTTTAATTTGTTTTGAGAGAGATATTTTAGTTTCATAGATAGATAGTGTTACATACCGTACCTATGAACACTAATGGGTATATTCCAATCCTCATAAATACATTGGACACTATTGTAAGTCGGGTTAATATGGTGTCTAAGTAGTCCACCACTAGCAGTGGTTTACCTACTTCACGACGCTGGCGAGTATTGTATTTTGTTGATGTTATAAAGATTACTATTTCATTTCCAACCTCCGTTTTTCCTCTTTCTAGGTTACAACACTTGTTTCTTTTTCTTTCTCTCACTGAAACCAACTAATGTCTTTCCCCCATTTTCTACTCGATCAAAACGAAGTAGTCCATTATTTATGAGGCATTGGCAGGACGTAATGGTCGTGCGATAACGAAGGGATGGTCAAGCACTGTTATAATAGGATTCAATTCTAAAAAAATCAGTTCAATAGGATATTATAATGATGCTCTTTCCTCGTTATTTAAAAAAAATAATCTAAAAATATGGCCAAGAAAAGAATATTTGGAATTGGCTTTTATAAGAAACATTCTATTTGTTGTGGGTTCCGGGGATGGAACCCTGCACAAATAAATAAACAACGCCAGTAATTGAAATAGAAAAATGTGTATTAAACGTAAGAAAACAAACTTGAAATGAAGATTAGTAGTCCAGGAATGCGGGTTAGTAGAAAAGTATATGTACAAGTCTTTGTAAGTGAAGCCGTAATTATCTCTCTTTCTGGAATCTCGTATAACTCTGGGTGAACACGCTGTCTCGACGTTTTTCTCACGCTATCTCTCCGTAGTATAAGTATACTTTGGACGAGCCCATCTTGTGTACAAGGGGCGAGCCCCACAATACTATTGAAGAAAAGCAAGCGCTTTAAAAAGGAATTAATGTAAAAAAAAGAAAAGGTAGCGACAAAGTTTCCTCAGTACCAGCTGACCCATCATACCAAAATACACCTGAAGACGCTCCAATCATAAATCAGCTGGAAAGTACAGAAGAAAGAAAGAAAGGGCGTCACGGTAATGGTAAAAGACTATGTGATACGAAGTGGCCAAAGAAGCATCAGCAGTGAAATGACGACAGTTTTTACATTGTGATATCTTGCATTATGTTATATACAGTATTTTTTTTTAGTTATACCTGAACTGATTTTGTAATGTTTTATGATATACTGATGATCGCTTACGTTAAACATTGCATACTTAAATGCACTAAAAATATTTATTTCTTAAAGTTAGATATGACTAATATGTCTGTGTGTCCTTTATGCCAAACCACGGAACTGAAATAGTGTAAATAATCTGTACAGAAAAAAAAAATAACAGAATTATATATATATTTTCAGTCACTATTTGTTTCAGCAAACAGTGATATCATGAAGGAGGATTTACTAAACAAATTTAAATGCAATGTCAATCGTTATCTTCTGTCTTATTAATTCTTGTTCTTTTATTATTCTCTTTCCTCAATAGTGATTTTTTTAAAAATATCCTTTTATACTCATTGGCTTTATTGTTTTCCTTGGGGGTGAAATGATTTAAAAACATGTGGAGCAATAGAAGAAATTCAAAGGAAGCGTCAATGAAAAACGAGGCGTTGGTACGCTGTCATCGGAACAAAAGGGTGTGTTTTATTTAAACAAAAATTCGATATAACGAAGTCATGTCAAAAGTATTATATATGTTTGTTTTTTGTTTGTTTTTTGTTTGTTTGTTTTTTTGATTTTTTTTTTTTTCAAGGAATAAAATTAACAGACTTATGCATAAAATTCGGTGTCTAAATGAGCGAACATTTTCATTTTATCAAATTGACATGGTCTGAAGAGAACTTGTGCCACAAACCAGTCAAATCAAGCATCGTGTTTCATAAGAGGCTGGTAATCATCCTATTTTCACGTCTTCAAAGATGATTTAAAGAGGTCTCTTGCAGTAGAAGATAATGAGCGGAAAATTCCTGCTTGTGATCGAAATAAGTGGAGGCTTAAAATATATGGAAGTATTAAGATTTTCCAAGAATATTCAGCGAGTTGGGCAAATGGCAAGCGTGCAGCAAGAAAAGGGGTGGAATCATTGATCAAGAAATTATGGAAGTATTCAGATATTCCAAGAACATTCAACGAGTTGGGCAAATGGCAAGCGTGCAGAAAAAAGTGGTGATGGAATCATTGATCCAGCAATCAACTAATTTGCATGTGATGAATGTGTTTGAGTATGTCTCTCCAGCCACAACGTCGGTCATATTGGTAGACATTTGATAAATAACGATCAAACCTACACTGGGAATAACAGAAAATGCGAAGTTTGCCAGAAAACCTGCAGAAACCGCTCTGCTTCACGCGTCACATGTAGAGCCACAAGCAAGCTGAACAGAATTTACAAAACAGGCCAGGCCCTTACAAAGCAATTTAGTTGGCCACATCTGCAATAAGCTTTGCAAGTCACTTGCTGGTTTCGTTTCAAAAGCCAGTTTTGTTCTCACGAGAACTTTGTCAGCGATGATCAAATTTACATCGTTGGGTTTGGGCACATTTTATCAGTGTCTCTTGCCAAAGTACCCCAAAATGACAGTTTTTGCTGAGAAAGTTTTGTGCATGTTTGGGACTACCTGCCTTTATGAACAAGTTTTCTCTGTAATAAGCACCAATAAAACAAATCTACGCCCAAGGCTAACATATAAGCATCTAAATGACGTCCTGAAATTGGCTGCTAACTCAGGATTTGGCGCCAGATATTGATGCACTTGTAAAAGAAAAACGATGCCAAGTTTCAGGAACATACTGAAAATAAATGGTAAAAAAATAATGAAAATGTTTTTTTAATTCCAACCACCTGAAGAAGTCCGGAACATACAACCGCCGAAACGTTGTGAGAAATATGGCAATAAAGATAAGGACATTAGTCCGAATAATGTAAATAGAGTATATAATACCCCATCTCAGAAATATAGACAGATACTGAAGGATCGGATAAATATGGCGACAAAGATGAGGACAATAGTCCCAATAATGTAAATAGTGTACATAATACCTCATCTCAGAAATATCGACAGATACTGAACGGTCGGATAAATATGGCAACAAAGATGAGGACAATAGTCCGAATAATGTAAATAGTGTACATAATACCTCATCTCAGAAATATAGACAGATACTGAAGGATCGGATAAATATCGTGACAAAGATGAGGGCAATAGTCCGAATAATGTAAATAGTGTACATAATACCTCATCTTAGAAATATAGACAGATACTGAAGGATCGGATAAATATGGCGACAAAGATGAGGACAATAGTCCCAATAATGTAAATAGTGTACATAATACCTCATCTCAGAAATATCGACAGATACTGAACGGTCGGATAAATATGGCAACAAAGATGAGGACAATAGTCCGAATAATGTAAATAGTGTACATAATACCTCATCTTAGAAATATAGACAGATACTGAAGGATCGGATAAATATGACGACAAAGATGAGGACAATAGTCCGAATAATGTAACTAGTGTACATAATACCTCATCTCAGAAATATAGACAGATACTGAAGGATCGGATAAATATCGTGACAAAGATGAGGGCAATAGTCCGAATAATGTAAATAGTGTACATAATACCTCATCTTAGAAATATAGACAGATACTGAAGGGTCGGATAAATATGGTGAAAAAGATGAGAACAATTGTCCCAATAATGTAAATAGTGTACATAATACCTCATCTCAGAAATATCGACAGATACTGAACGGTCGGATAAATATGGCAACAAAGATGAGGGCAATAGTCCGAATAATGTAAATAGTGTACATAATACCTCATCTTAGAAATATAGACAGATACTGAAGGGTCGGATAAATATGGTGACAAAGATGAGGACAATTGTCCGAATAATGTAAATAGTGTATATAATACCACATCTCAGAAATATAGACAGATGATCATACATATTTAACGAGTCGACAGCCATCACAGAGAACAAGAAAATGGCGGATAATCGAAAGATTGACATTATGTAAAAGGCAGAAGGAATGTTTTAGATATCATTTGGAATTGTCTGTGATGCATCATGGGACGTGATGTACAGTAATCGTGTGCAAAGCGCAAAAAATCCAATTTTTCACTCATAAAAATAATTAATTTTTATTGAATCGTTTATGAAGTTGCACATGTCGCATCGAAAGCCATTTCCTTTTTAAAAAAGGGGAAAATATTTATGGAATTTCTCTTCTTTCTTCTTCGGTGATTGAAAGGGAAAGTGAAAGTCGAAAACTCGTGAAAGAAAGCATTCGTTGCGAATACGAGATCAATCAGTGCTGGTCATAAATGACAAGAATTTTCGATAGTAATTAACGAAAAAAAGACAGAGAGTCAGGCTATCACACGCACACACGCACATGCACACAGACAGGCGCTTACATAAACAATAAACAGGTGCGCTCACTGACTCACACACACATACACACATACACATATAAACATAACAATTTCAATTAAACTTGAAGTATTTATACATCTCAGGCGATAAAAATAAAAAAAATATACATCTGAGAACAATTTAAAAAATGTAAAAAGATGAAAGATGGGTACACTTTATATATATATATAAATATATATATATATATATATATATATATATATATATGTATATGTGTGTGTGCGTGTGTGTGCATATATATATATATATATATATATATATATATATATGTGTGTGTGCGTGTGTGTGCATAAGATATGTATGTATGTATATAACATAAGATATATATATATCTTATATATATAAGATATATATATATTAATTAATTATTTTATTTAATGAAACGTGTATGAATGAAAAGATGCTGCCTAAATACACACAATATATATATATATATATATATATATATATATATATATATATAGAGAGAGAGAGAGAGAGAGAGAGGGGGAGGTTTGTGGGTTAATGTAATTTAAATAAATTTGTTTTCTAAGATATATTCTCGCCATTTATATCATTAACTTCACTAATCTGTTTTTTGTATGAATGATTCATATAATATAAATTGACATTTGACTGAAAAAGAATTGACCATATTAGTAAAAAAAAACGCACTCTCTTAAATTTTCAAAAAATTCAACCTTAGTGTTGCGACCGAACGCTCCAAAATTTCTTACAGTTAACAATAACATATTTCTAAAAAATCATATTTCGATTCACATCTAATCTTTCGTGTCCCGTTATTATCTGGATGGAGTTAAAAAAACAAAAACCAAATCAATTTGCATGCCTGATTATGTCTGTATGAACAGATTAAAGTATATGCAAAAAAAGACCTTATACAAGTTGAATTTATTAAAAACGGGGATCACAACATATCATCTAGAGGTTCGTGGGTTAATGTAATTTTAATAAATTTGTTTGCGAGTATGTATTCTGGCCATTTATATCATTAACTTCACTAATCTGTTTTTTTGATTCATTTAATATATATATATATATATATATATATATATATATATATAAGATATAAGATATATATATATATCATATATATATAAGATATATACATATCTTATATATATATTTATAATAAATATATATATCTTATATCTTATATATATATATTTATATATATATATATATATATATATATATATATATATATATATATATAAGATATAACGATATATAATTTTGTATATTTTAGATATCAGGGGAAAAAGGTGATGGAGAGAAAAAGAAAAACTATACAGATAAATTTGACTGGATTGAAAAAATTTTCCTTAAAAAAATTATCTTTCAAAAATTTAGATACTGCCAGTGTCTCTCATTTCGTACGCATGTGTAGACGTTACATCAACAAAGCCCAGTCCGAAGAAAACCTTACTGATGAAGCCATTCACAAAAAAATTTTCAATTTGTCATAATATATATATATATATATATATATATATATATATATATATATATATTCAAGTGGACATAGAGGACAACACCCAGCGGTGGCTGTCTGTTTTATGCTTAAACGCAATCCTCAGACTGTCGCCGTTGGGTGTTGATCTCAATTCCCACTTTTATATTTACATACGATGTATCCCTTATATTGAGCAATTAAACTCATTAGTATAGACGACCTTAAAACTATATTTTTATTATTTTTATTATATATATATATATATATATATATATATATATATATATATATATATATATATATGAGTGAACATTGAAGTCAACACTCCGAAGGGACAGGCTGTTTCATGACTTCAATGTTCACTTTTGTATTTACATACGCTCTATCTCTGATATTGAGCAATTTATCCCGTAAATATAGCACACCTTAA
>OZ010588.1:28797791-28812791 GCA_963932145.1 Acanthosepion lycidas | reverse complement strand
CGTCCACATTCTGATCATGAGACCCCGGGTTCGAATCGCACTATGGTCGATTTGTCAGGAAGGAGACTTTCTGATGTCGTCTGATTGTTGCAGCATAAACTGCAAGGAGACTCTGTTCCTGAGCAAGCGTCTGCAATAGACGCATATCCTTGAATAGGAGTGGCCAGATATACAATGCTCTTTATGGTGCTAATTTGGACCCCCCACTAGCATTCCTGAAAACTTGGTTTTAGAATGCATGTGTCTGGCGATATATATATAATGGTATACCAAATTTCCAGGAATCGGTTCTATAAAGGCAGGTAATATTTAGGAACTTATTCTGCTTATTTTCTTTTCAATCTGAGACAAATCACTTTTACTATCAAAAAGAATTAAGCCTTTTTGATAAATTAATAGAACACATAGTATTGTGTGCCTGGCTTGTTTCAGTTTGCTGCTTATGGGCATAAATTAAAACCTAATCCCGACACTATTTTGTGTCGTTTGATATATCTAGTTTGTTCACAAATGTCCCGCTTGATGAAACAATTAATATTTGTGCTGACTTCTTGTATCGTCGCCCCGCAAAGCCTCCATCTTTTCCAGAAGCTGTCTTTGTTGAGTTGATGGAGATGGCTACTAAGTCTTTTTTCTTCAGCTTCGACAATTCTACGTATCAACAGATAGATGGGTAGTTCATTTTCGTTGGCTTTCATGAGAAACAGCTTTTTGATAGGATTGTAAGCCTTACTGTAACCTCCACTATGTCGACGATACGTTTAAGTCGTTTGCTTCCCGTAGTAAAGCGTAAGAGATCTTTTCATATCTTAATAATCTCTATCCATCTTTAAAATATACTATGCAGGTAGAAAAGAACAATCATTTACCTTTCCTGTACTCTTGGTAGAAAGAACCCCTTCGGGTTTTCTTACCAGTGTTTATCGTAAAACCACTTTTTCTTGGCTTTATATTGCTTGGGACTCATTTGCCCCCAGAGCCGGGAAAATTAATCTTATCAATACCCTTATTCATCGTGCTTTGCTGTTGGGTTCTAAATACAGGCCTGACGCCGAGTTAAATAAACTTAAACAGATGTTTTTGATGAATGGCTACCCCGAATGTGTGGTCACAGCTATCATTGAATGTAAAATTGTTAAGTTCAATCAAGTTAAGGTATATGATACCCCTAAATTCCCTGTATATGTAAGAATACCGTGGATTAGTCCCTTGGGCCAAACATATGCCAATAAAATTTCCTTTCCATCAGATGTTTTAATGCCGTAATGGTCCGGAGCATTTTTTTTAAACTAGAAGGGCTTTCCCCTCGTGCAGTAAGGATGTCTTGCCTGTCCATCAACAGAGTTTAGTTGTATATCAGTATAAATGTCGTTGTGAGATCGACAATGTGAGCAACATTATCTTGAGATTGAGGTTAGCATGTTCCGGGCCAGTTGCGTAGATCTGAGCCTGGTTTTCGCAGGCTGATGACTTCGCTATCGGCGAGCACTTATTAAATTCTGTTGCTTGCAGGACGGACTATTCTCCTGAATTTTTCTCTGTCTTGCACAGGGCACAGGCCAAACTACATTTAGATATCTTGGAGTCTGTTATCTCTATCTATAAAAGACAGGATATGTGTGTGTGTGTGTGTGTGTGTGTGTGTGTGTGTGTGTGTGTGTGTGTGTGTAACGAATGCATGGCCGCAATTTTCGACGGATTTGCACCAAAATTTACATGCATATGCTCCAAGTTAGTGGGAAGGCCAAGACCAACTTTGCATTTACCAACTCCCATCGATAGTAGAAATAATCGATTTTTTCATGCTTCTACAGCAGTTTTCATGTAGTTTGTGTTCATTTTGTACTAGCCAGAGTGAGAGCCTATAGCTGGCTGCCACGAATAGGCAGGAAGATTCTACTGGCCAGCGTGAGAGACAACAGCTGACAGACACGAATGTTAACTAGCATGCTAGCATGCAAAAAAATCGATCATTCGCTTGCTTAAACTCAACGTTGATTCTGATTCCGCAGAACTAGATTGGGTGTGAAAAACTATTTGTTGTTAACATTCTTTTTTCATTCGGTTTTTCCATTTACGAGTCCTTTTTTTTGTGTTCATTTTGTTTAGTTCTTTTTTCATAACAGATTTAATGTTTTGTATAGAGCTTAGAAAAAATTAGCAGTGTGAGATAGACAAGAAGTAAGGCATGTAGCAACATCAGCACGGCAAAGGTCACTCCTTTAAAGGCAAGGAAGGGCAAAAATATTTTAAGTCAAGTGATAGCAATTGCTGTATGAGTCGTACGATTTTTGAATCAAGCACGGGCAACGCCGGGCCATGCTGCTAGTTATTAATATACAACGTTTTGTCATATGCAGGCAAAGAGAGTTAAAGCATAAGTTGGCCTTACTCGAGGAATCAATTGTTAATTTTATGCCTAACTAGAAAGATATATTTTTTTCTTTTTCCTCCCCTGGTCTTGGTATATTATACTTTCTTAATATCACTCGTTGATAATAATTTTTTTGTCAACTACTTCGTTTTCTTTGTCGACAGTGATATATATTCTGAAGAAGTGTTGGCCGAAACGTCCCTACAGTTTTAAACGCTGTTATACTTTTGTATCCTATCTTAATAATAAATTAGGATCCCTTTTCTTAAGATCATTATATAAATATATATGTGGCACCCTGCATTTTTTAGAAAGACTAAAAAGAGATATTCATAGAAATATGATTTAATTTTTATTCGGTTTATTAACCAGTTGTTAGTTATTTAGAAACGAAGAATAATTGAGTTTTGAGAATAATTCTCTAACTGTATTTAGGCGATCCAAAGAGAAGAAAAAAAAAAATAATAAAAAGAAAGAGAGAGAGGAATAGATAAAACAAAACCCGGTCATAAGTAAAACTAAGACAAGACAGGTGTCAAAATATATCAGGTCAAATTACCTGACCGAAATCCAGGGAAATAGAAATTGTTATATTTGGTTGAAGAAATAGAGTTTGGAGATAATAAAATAAAACAAAAAGAAGAGGAAAGACAGAAACATAATACGAAACCAGGTCGTAAGCGAAAACACACACGTACGACCAGCACCTAACAAGTGTCAAAAATATCAGGTCAAGCACTTGAACTAATTCCATGTCCGCGTAGGATGGAAGTTTGTTAAAGGTTGGCTGAAACAATAAAGATTTTTTAGAACAATGGAAACGAAATTTTAATCGGAGGAAAGGTGTCTTTTGTGTTGAGGGGGTGGCCGGTGGAACTGTATACAGATTCTGACCTGTTAAAAAATTGGAACCCCACGATGATGAAGTGGAGACATTTTCAATTCAGATAATTAAGATTTTTGACTATCAGGTCTGACCAAAAACAAAGAAGGAAAGAAAACGATTGTCTCGGCTCACAGATAGCGCCAATATTCTTTCCTGAAGTCACATCTAATTAGCGGCAGGCTGTTTTGACAGAACCCAGGTGAGAAAAAGCCAAGATTATCATTTTTCGTACGTGTGAAAAAGGCCAAATTAGATTTTGTTTTTTTTAGAACAAGAACGATGTAAGCCACGCCCGATTGGAGACGGGAGGCGTCCCACCACAGTCTCATTAGCCGAAAGCGGTCACGTGATATGCGGAAAGAGGAGGGAGAATGCTCGATCAAGAACCATTGGTCGAAAACGGTCACCTGACATACGAGAGACCGGGAGAGATGGGTATGCGTCTTCCCCCCAGAGGCACTGTGAGGAAGTAGGGGTGAAAATAATAGCGATAATGGGAAATCAGAACTAATGCGACTTTTGGGATTATCGAGAGAGCCCTGACGCCGACAGACCCACCCCGGTTTGCTGCGGCGTCAATAAAAGCAGGACCCCAATCGACAAAAAGATGAGTTCAGCCCCGGACGGCAGCGAGAAGAGATCACCTCGGACGACGGAGGGTTGCGGCTGGGTTGCGGCAAGAAATCCTTCCAGCCCAAGTCGAAAACAAGAAATCCTTCCAGCCCAAGTCGAAAACAAGAAATCCTTCCAGCCCAAGTCGAAAACAAGAAATCCTTCCGGCCCAAGTCAAAGACAAGAGAAGTTCTATCTAAGTCGATGAAGAAGAAGATTACTCGAAAGCCGCGGAGAAGTTGCAGCCAAGTCGAAGACAAGGCCAAAGAGTTACTGGACGGAAGAAGAAGAAGAAGTTAAAATCAAGCCCAGCCGAGAACAGAATTCGACCCAACCAGATCGAAGTGAAGAAATACAACTCAAGTCGAAGAGAAGAATCAACTGCGAATGATTGATAGAAATTAGCCCCAGTGTCGAACTAAACCACACTCCGACATACACAATTCTGGAGAGTAGACAATTCGAAATCGTTAAGTTGTATGATAGAAGCTTGGTGCCATAGTCCACAGAGCGGGTCGGGAATGAGAACAATTTTTCTTTATGTAACGGACATTAGATATAAAAGGTTGTCACCCTTTTTTTTATCAGTAATTTTTTGTCTCGTGAGTTTTTTTTTCTTTTACTTGTGTTTTGCCACCCCCGTCGGACTCAACTTGCATACGGCCCAATCCCTGCTGGTCCCGTCTGTCTAAGATCTAAACACAGCGTGGGTAGACAGACCGGAGATCAGTACAGTTGCTTTAGCAACCAGGTATTGGAAGCGGGTTGGGAAAGGCGAGGCTGGTGATCATCTAACCAAGAGGTTGGAGCGGCACGCTTGGAACCAGGAGGAGCGACCAGGAGGAGCGACGTCACAGTTGGCGCCGTAACCAAAGGATTCGACCCTGGGCCAGGTGTGTACCCGTCACATATATATATATATATATATATATATATATATATATATATATATATATATATATACAGTGGGAGGAAATAAATATTCGTCCACATGAAAAATTGTAAAAGCCTTAACTAAAACAAATTTTGATACATTTTATGTGTAAAGATACATTTTATTAAAAAATAGTAATAAACTTAATTAATTCTTATTCTAACAGAAACTAATGCATTTTTTTTATTTTTAATTGATGAAAAAAGTATTCGTACAAAACATATTAACTTAATTTAATACTTTGTGGAATATCCTTTATTGAGTTCAACAGCTACCAGTCTATTCCTGTACATCTCAACTAATGATTTTCACACATTGAGTGGTATTTTGTCCCATTCTTCTTGGCATATTGTCTTCAAATTCTAGATATTTGTTGGTGCTCTTTTCCCAATTTGAATTTTCAAATATCGCCATAAATTCTCGATTGGGTTCAAGTCTGGGGACAGACTTGGCCATTGCAAGACATCAACGTTGCTTTCAGCTAACCATTTCCTTGTAGATCTAGCGGTATGCTTAGGATCATTATCCAGTTGGAAAACCCAATCAGGATGTAGCCGAAGTCTATCAACAGAATGCATTAAATTGTCTTGCAGGATTTTCTGGTAGCTTTCGGCATTCATCTTGCCATTTATTATTGATATTCTGCCAACACCTTTTGCAGAAAAACAGCCCCAGATCATGATACTGCCACTACCAAACTTTAGAGTTGGTAACGTGTTCTTTGGTAAGTAGGCTTCACCGTCCTTCCTCCACACATGATTTCGATAATTATGACCAAACAACTCTATTTTAGTTTCATCTGTCCATAGTACTTTTTTTCAAAAACGAATATTCTTTATCCTTATGCTCTCTACCGAATTTTAGCCTAGCATCTCTGTGTCGTTACAAGAGGAGTGGAGTCTTCCTTGGGATGCATGATTTCAGACTGTTTTTGTGTAGTTCATTACTTATTGTACAATTGGTTACTTTAATCCCTAATGCACGCAGCTCTTCTCGGGTAACCTGTGGATTTTGTTGGATCTGGTGTCCTAATATCCTTGCTGATCTTAGAGAAATCTTCCTCGGAGCACCTGTTCGTCTTTGGTTTTCGACGCTATTACGAGATTTAAACCTTGCAATGAACGAATCAATTGTAGTAAAAGGAATATTCAGGTTGTTAGAAATCGTTCTGTAACTGTTCCCATCTTTCCAAAGAGACAAAATGTGTTATTTTTGTGAAATAGACAATTCTTTACCTTTAGGCATTATTAGAACCTTCTCGTAAGACTAGAAATTGCAGAATGCTCTGATAGTGGCTAATAGCGTTAACTATAATTACTGATAACATTACTGGAACATTCTAGAATATACTTTTTTCATAATTAATTATTTTATTCTAATAATTGATTTGTACGAATACTTTTTTCACCAGTTAGAATTAAAAATGCATTAATTTCTGTTAGAACAAGAATTAATTAAGTTTATTATTAATTTTTAATAGTATGTGTCTTTATACATAAAATGTGCCGAGATTTGTTTTATTTAAGGCTTTTATATTCATAAAAATACAATTTTTCAAGTGTACGAATATTTATTTTCCCCCACTATATACTAGCAATGATAACCACTGTTGCGCTGGGCAGGTTGCTTTTCTTTGCTCCTCTGTGCAACTCAGTCGTTTCTTTGCAAGATTTGCATATGTCGTAAAATTGTATTAGTGAAATTTCCGTAATTAAAAGAGTTCAATAGATTAAAACAGAAAAACAGGGCTTATGTTGAAACATGTTAAAAAAAAAACGATTCTCGTACGATCTCCGAAGTTAAGCAACGTGGAACGTGGTCATTGCAGATGATAATGGCTCGCAATGAGAACTCGGTGAGCCGAGTTTGAATTCCAGTCTTGTTCGTTACATTCACTTACGTGTAAATACACTTGGGAAAGGCATGAATCCATCTCTTCTTTCCAACTGTGGGTAAATAGAGGGACAGTCATGCTTCTATAGCCCTGATTGGCCACCAATCTTGGAGAAGGAAACCTATGCATTCAAACCAGCCTGGAAAGGTTTGACAAAGAACGAATCAGCTTCTTATAGGAACAAAGGACTAGTATGCAGCTAGGAGATGGAAAACTACTCCCCACTACAAAAAAAAGACTGAAAATATAGCATTATCTATCATGTGGGACGTAGTTAACCAGTACAGGGCATGGTGATATGATGGAGACAGTGTACATTGCAGGGAACAGGCAATTGGACCCTTTAAAAAATTCACTTGTGCTGATTGTTCAGTAATATATATATATATATATATATATATATATATATATATATATATATATATATATATATATATATGTATGTATATTAAGAAATGGACAAAGTCCGACAATTTATTTATTTATATATTAAAGACATTTCCCGGACATTTAAATGTTATTTAATACTGTTTATTATAAACAGAGCAACTTACTTAAATACTTGTATCTATAAAAAAAACGTTAAACATAAAAATGTCTTTAATATATATATATATATATATATATATATATATATATATATATATATATATATATATATATATATATTAGGTTGGTGCAAAAATAATTTCGTTTTCTAACATATGTTACTATGTGAGAAAACGAAATTATTTTTGCACCAACCTAATATATATATATATATATATATATATAGAGAGAGAGAGAGAGAGAGAACGAGAGAGATATGAATTGAGATCAAATGTGGACTAGAGTCCGAGAGAATGATAGGATAAGGAACAAATAGGGAAAGTTTATAAATTAAACATTTTTCGATTTTCATTTAAATGCGTTCCTGATCAAAACAAATTCATGAATAATTATATTGGATATAACACTTTTTCAAGAAGATTCATGTTACATTTCTCAGACCATAGCTCTATTAGGACCCATTTAAACATGCACGGAGACCTACCAAAAATCCGACCATAATAGTTTCATCCATAGGTTAAATAAACGTTCAAAAAGAATAGCCGAAAGCGCTTGGATATATAAACTACGTATTAAGTGAAAAATTTAAAAAAATAAACCTTGATAATGGCTAACAGAATAGCCGAAAGCGCTTGGATATATAAACTACGTATTAAGCAAAAAATTAAAAAAAAAAAAAAACTTGATAATGGCTAACAGAATAGACGAAAGCGCTTGGATATATAAACTACGTATTAAGTGAAAAATTAAAAAAATAAAAACCTTGATAATGGCTAACAGAATAGCCGAAAGCGCTTGGATATATAAACTACGTATTAAGTGAAAAATTAAAAAGAAAAACCTTGATAATGGCTAACAGAATAGCCGAAAGCGCTTGGATATATAAACTACGTATTAAGTGAAAAATTAAAAAGAAAAACCTTGATAATGGCTAACAGAATAGCCGAAAGCGCTTGGATATATAAAACATTTGCACGGTTTTTACACATTTTATTTCCAGAAAAATACGATGACTAGAAAATCTACGAATGAAAGAAAAATTAAATAAAAACCTTAATCGCAATACCTTGTTAGACGTCTTTAATGATAGGCACACACATACATGCATACACACACACACACACACACACACACACACATATATATATATATATATATATATATATATATATGATAATGATCTATATTTTTATATATATCAAAAACAATATTAAGGGAAAGAATTTAATAACATTATTAAATATGTGTTTTTGGTGGGTATATAATCTTGACAATTTCATTTAGATTCTTTTAGTTTGTCTCCATCATCTTTGTTATTAAATATGTCACATTGTGAGAATAAAAGATCTGCCAAGAATGGAAAACGTAAAAAGCTGGAGAAAAAATTTATTGTGGATGATCTAGGGATTTAAGTATTTTTTTTTAATTTGTAGTCGCATCAACGTAAGCATCACTTTAGCCCGATGAAATTCTAAAAGGACAAAACGCGTTTCACGAAAACCTTTTCCACATTGCCATGTTTCTTGCCCCCAACACACACACACACATACATACATACATACATACATACATATATATATATATATATATATATATATATATCCAGGTAAAATGAGAAAATTTGTATTCACTTTGCATATCAGAAAATTTATATTTTCTTTGCATATAAGAAAATTTACATATATTTTGCACGTCTGAAAATTTACATGTTCTTTGCATATCAAAAAATTTGCATTTACTTTGCATAAGAGAAAATTTACATTTTCCGTGCATATGAGAAAATTTACATTTTTCTTTGACTATCAGAAAATTTACATTTTCTTTGCATATCCGAAAATTTACCTTTTCTATGCATATCAGAAAAATTACATTCACTGCTTATCAGAAAATTTACATTTTCTTCGGATATCAGAAAATTTACATTCACTTTGCATATCGAAAAATTTACATTTTCTTTGAATATCGGAAAAATTAGATTTTCTTTCCTTATCAGAAAATTTACACTTTGCATATTCGAAAATCTACATTTTAATTGCTTATCCGAAAATTTACATTTTGTTTGCTTATCCGAAAATTTACATTTTCCTTGCATATCCGAAAATGTACATAAACTTTGCTTTTTTACATTTTCTTTGCATATCAGAAATCGCAAAAAATTAACATTCACTTTGCTTATCAGAAAATTTATATATTTTTTTTTTTTTTGCATATCAGAAAATTTAGATTTTCTTGAAATATCAGACAAATTATATTTTCTTTGCCTTTCAGAAAATTTACACATTGCATATCAGAAAATTTACATTTACTTTTCTTATCCGAAAATTTACATTTTCCTTGCATATCAGAAAATTTACATTCACTTTGCATATCAGAAAATTTACATTTTCTTTGAATATGAAAAAATTATATTTTCTTTGCATATCAGAATATTTACACTTTGCATATCTGAAAATTTACATTTTCTTTGCATATCAGAAAATTTACATTTTCTTTGCTTATCCGAAAATTTACATTTTCTTTGAATATCAGTAAATTTGCAATCACTTTGCTTATGAGAAAATTTACATTTTTTTGCATATAATAAATTTACATTCACTTTGCATATCAGAAAATGTATATTCACTTTGCTTATCAGAAAATTTATATTTTTTGCTTATCAGAAAATTTACTTTTTTTTGAATATCTGATAAATTATATTTTCTTTGCATGTCAGAAAATTTACACTTTGCATATCAGAAAATTTACATTTTCTTTGCATATTAGAAAATTTACATTTTCTTTGCAAATCAGTAAATTTAAATTGTCTTTGCATATCTGAAAGAGTGGGAAGTTAATTGCAAACCAGTGCTCGATGTATAATAACAAAGCAAAAATTTATATTAATAATAAATATACATTTTTCCTCAATAGTAGTGCAGCTACGGTGCATTCGTTGGGTGCTGATTTAAAACAGACCTCTGAAAAATGTAAATTTACTCTACTTCAATTCTGTAATATAGGCAATGATTCCATCTTCAACCTTTGCTATTGTAAGATTTCATTCTTGTCACTATTTCCCGCGATGCTTTTGGTACAATTCTACTATTTTTTATTTGTCAATAAAAGTAATAGTGAGAGCTGTATTATTTTTGTATTCATTTTTACTTAGACTTACATTGTGGTTGTAAAATCTTTGCTTCTAACATATTCCAGTTTAACCAATGTACAATCTTTCTTCTTTATCAGTGTCTATATGTAATATTATTAGTCAAAGTGATTCTTCACCTTATTTCGGCAGTTGCAAATTTTTTTTTATTTTTTCTCTTGCTTCAGTGTGGTTGTTATTTTTGCAACTTATATAAATGATTCAATAATTTATTGTTATAATGTGATATAGTTTTTTCTATATTTGTAGCGTAACTATAACTGATTTTTATATATTTTTATTAAAATATTTCTTCTATGATGGATTTTTAAAATGTTTATCAATTAGTTATGTGTTTACGTTATGACTTTATGTCAATAATACATTGACGTGTCCATATGCATTTTTACCTTCATTTTTTTTAGATGTATTCTATACGTACTTTATATTTGCTTTCTTCTATGGCATTTACATATTTAACTTTAGCTTCAACAAATATGTCCACATTATTGGACTTAGCTGTTAATCTATATTGTACTAATTTATGTAAAAAATTTATTATAATACATTTAAATGCAAGGTCAATCGCTATCTTCTTGGATCGTGTTCATCTCTTGCTTTTTCCTCACTTCTCCCTATACTCAGTCTTTTCTCTCACTTTCACACCCCATAACCGCCCCCCATTCTGTGCGAGTGGCATTTCCGCTTTGCATGAGGTGAAACAATTTTTTAAAAAAATAGGTGGATGATTTGATTCTCTATTTATATATCTCTAATGTGGTTCTACAGAAGGATGCTAAGGGTATCATGGGCCGAGCATGTGAGCAACAATGAGGTCTTAGAGAGGTTGCAAGCAAGGAGAAGGCTTATGCTTAAGATCATAAAGAAGCAGCTGAAGTTTCTGGGACACATAATGAGGAAGGATGGCCAGGAGAATCTAATACTCACGGGTCGAACAGAGGGAAAGAGAGACAAGGGAAAGCAGCGCGTGACATATCTGACGAGCTTGTGAAGGTGAATGAAAGAACGTGGTCTGGAAAAGGAAGCAGAGGGAAGGAACTTGCTGAGAGCTGCAAGGGATTGCGGGAGGTGGAGAGCTATGATCGCCTACGCCCCGAAAAGTCATAGCACGTAAAAAGAAAGGTTCCTTAAAACTTTTATATACGGTTTATATCTACTAGTATTCAAATTCAAGATAACGTCACTTTTGCATTTGTTGTAGTACTATTAGTGATCATAGGTGATGGTCTTTAAAGAATTTTATCAGTTCTTTTCTTGATTTAAGCAAATCTCTTAGATTTTTATTACGTCATGGGATTAAACCGTCATCTCTATAAAGTCCTACATTGTTGATAACGGACAGATATCTTAAGGGCCACATTAGCAATATCGTCACTATCTGACATGCCGCTGCTGAATCATATACTCCCATGACAATGTTGAATTCTTCAATATTTCTGTTAGCCCACAAGCATACATTGTGATAGAGCATGGGATTTGGGGCCTACCATATTATTCTGATTTCTTTGAGGCTGGTCGATACTAACTATCCTATACCTAGCTAATCCGATTCACGACCCAGCCACTCATTACAATTTCCACATTCACCATAAAAACTCGTCCGTCACCGCTCAATCCTCCATACACCACAATACCGCATCCTCTCAAGGGGGGTCCTACAAAAACTCGCCCCATGCCTTAAAAGTTTAGTGATATTTCTTGTATCTCCTTGTAAAGGCAAGTCAGCTAATCTACCTCATTTATAGGAGAGCACATAATGCAGTAGATGGGTTGGTCCATGTTGTTAGAATGAACCTGCCCAACACATTTGTATGAATGGACTCTATACACCCATATACCTCTCCATTAAATGACTCAGGTCTAGAATAAACTTGGTGGCTACACCAGTCTACTTGTGTGTCAGACCACTTGCAAGTCAACCATTAAGGAATATATATATATATATATATATATATATATATATATATATATATATATATATATATATATATAATGTGTGTGTCATCAATAGATACTGCTTCGCTGTATTACAGCTTATTAGTGTGGTTAGGCATTTGATTGCTTCAAATTCGGGATGGAAAGCCGACCGATTTGTTATCAGTGAGAGATTCTAACACCAAGCTCTCATCGAACAGCAGAGATTAAAGGAAATTTTAATGTTTTTACTATACGAAAGACGTAATTGGCTAGGAGAGCTCGATTCTATTTGAAGAGCATGGCATTATTTGTGTCACTACCACACAAAATAGAGAATGTTTAACATCAAAAAACATATGGAAAATTAATTCATTTTAATAATATGTAGAAATATCCACTCTTTGGCTGAAGAAAGCCGCGCGACTCGAAACATATCTTGCAAAATTCTGGAAAATAAAGCAATATATATTTTTTTTAAAATCCACATTGCAACCAAAAACGTTTGCGGGTTTTCTATTATTTTTTCTTAATATATACTCTTTTCTCTCTTCGGAACAACTATAACCTCTTCCTTTATATATATATATATATATATATATATATATATATATATATATATATATATATATATATATATTCAGTTCAGTTGTATAGATATGATCCTGTGATCCTGGGTTTCACGCTTTTGCGATCAGCAGAGAAACTGGAAAAATAAACGAGAAGACGTTAGCTTTATCACTAGGAAAAAGTGTTCGTTCAAAAATATTCTTTCAAAAATTTTGAAACTACCAGCGTCTCTCGTTTCGTGCGCATGTGTAGAAGTGGTAACGTCAATAAAGCTCAATCCGATGCATTCTTAACGGTTGAAACACGCCACAAAAAACATTCCAGATTATCATATAATCATATATATATATATATATATATATATATATATATATGCATGTATGTATATGTGTGTGTATGTGTGTGTGTATATGTGTGTGTGTTTGTGTGTGTTTGTGTGTGTTTGTGTGCATATATATATATTGAGTAAGGTAATACTTAGATTATATATTATTATGTTAGTACTTGTGTATGCGTATATATATATATATATATATATATATATATACTTATGCACATGTGTGTATGTATGCGAACGCACTCATACATTATGAAAAAATAATTGCACCAATGAAAAGTGCTTATCAATAAGAAAACTGGAGATGTATAAGCAGTCAATTTCTGATAAGCCCCTGACGAGTGAACGAAGTAATTCCCAGATGGTCCGTTTACGCAACTCTGGAGTCGGGATGCTGAAGGTAACATCAATCAGCTAAGTAACAAACGTTTTAATTCTATTAATTAATTATATATATGCATATATATATATATATTATAAAATTGATAAATGCATGAACATGTGCAATCGAGATGTATTTAATATTAAAAAATATACAAAATACCTTACATTGGTTACACAATTCTGAGTGTTATGCCGAAATAATTATGAATGCCGGTATATCTATTTTAATTTTTATTTTAATTAAAGATTGCTTTGGCATAAAAATCAGAGTTGTACAATCAATATAAGGTATTTTGCATATTCCTATATATATATATATATTCCAATTTTTGTAATTGGGCACTTAATGAGAATTGAAATCACTGCAATTGATATGCGAGTCAAGCTTGCTAACAATATATATACATACATACATATATATATATATATATATATATATATATATATATATATATATATATATATATATATATAAACAAACATGTGTATGTGTTTGCGTTTGCGTGTGTGTGTGTGTGTTTATGAAGGCTTGTCTGTGCATCATCAAGTAAGATCGTACAATATCGTATGGTATTTTAAGATTTAACTTATTAATGTTGATTGTAATGCGCTGAAAACTGTTTCAGATCCACTGTTGGATGATCCGGTTGCTGATAAATGATTTCAGATCTAAAAAAAAAAATGCCAAAATATTTGTTTAGCAACAACTATTTTTGATAATGACTGAGATAATTAAAAGTACTTGAAAAGAAAAAACATTATTTTTTGACAGTTTATTTATAATTTCAATCCCGATATACGATATCCACTTCCTTAATTGAAATATATAATAATAGTAATAGACAAAGCTTGTTTGAATTCGTCAAAACACGTTTTGATGAATTCTTGCTGCATAAATCAACTTTACATATATATATATATATGTGTGTGTGTGTGTGTGTGTACGTATGTATATATAATACAGGTAACATATCCATCGGTATAAAATCCAGGTGGATCATAGTAATATCAAATATTAAAACTGACCCACAGAGATTTCAAATACATATATATATACGTGTGTGTTGTATGTGTGTGTTTCGCGTAATATAGACATATATATATATATATATATATATATATATATATATATATAGAGAGAGAGAGAGAGAGAGAGAGAGAGATACATAGATGGATAGATTGACGGAGAGAGAGAAAGAGAGAGAGAGAGAGAGAGATAGGACCTGGAGAAAAATAGGAAAATGGAGAGGGATGAAGATAATAAGAATAGGAAAGCTTTTATGAATTTTGAGTTTCATATATATTTTTCTTTGATTTTCCAAACATTGGCTGTACAAAAAATCTAAAATAATAGATAGATATGAACAGACTAAGATAGATAGATAGATAGATAGATAGATA
>OZ010588.1:28787791-28790291 GCA_963932145.1 Acanthosepion lycidas | reverse complement strand
TTGGTCAATTTCCACCGAGTCGTTGTGTCGTCAGGTATCAATATTAGACTGACACACAGACGCGCATGCGCACGCTCACACATAATGGAATAGCAAAAAAGGCGCTCTCTTTTATAAAAGGGAAATAACAGAGATTTGCTAATAACCGTAATATTCGGTTGGTGCAAAAATAATGTCGGTTTTTGACGTTAAAAAATACGTCAAAAAACGACATTATTTTTGCACCAACCTAATATATATATATATATATATATATATATATATATATATATATATATATATATCCGAGTCTTGTATAAAAACTGATTCTCTGGACTCAGTTGGGAGAACATCGTTAAACAAATCATTGACACACAAAGGTACATGATATTATGCATTTAATCACAAACTACTTTTCGCTTGTACATATTTATAGCAATCATAATATATATATATATATATATATATATATATATATATATATAAACACCCAGAGGACGGAGAAGATACAAATTATAGCATTTAAGAGCATAAATATAATATAACAATAATAAAATTATTCCGAACTGTCAGCAAACTCACGCATCCCTTTAAAAAAACGTGTAAAGAAAAATAGAACTCGTGAACGCTATTAAAAACAACCATACATTTTAAAAAATCGCTCGGTATGAAACATGTTCAAATGATAAATAGGTGAAGAAAACAAAAAAAAAATCTATGTGTATTAAAAAGCTATTTTAACTGAGTTAATATTAATTTCATATAAATCACTCTTATGTGCGTAACAAAAGGAATATAATAATATATAGTTAGCTAGCTAGCTTGGTAGATAGATAAATAGATATAATTAGGTGTTTTGAGGAATGTTTAACAAGCTAGTTTCACAGACTATTACTATTGTAGAGAGTTCGATTTTCGCTATATCTCTCAAACATATCGCCCGTATGTCATACTAAGTCTAGCTGATATAATAATAATGATTATAATAATAATGACAGCAACATGGAGTTTAACGCGTTTAAATGCGAACGGATTTTAGCAAAATGCTCAATATATTTGTATTTATATATATATATATATATATATATATATATATATATATATATATATATATATATATATATATATATATATATGTATGTATATATGTATAATATACATATATATGTATGTATGTATATATATATATATCATATATATATATATATATATATATATATATATATATATATATATATATAGGGAGAGAGAGAGAGAATATATTTGGGTAGCAATCCCTCTTTTATACAAGTTTCGTTAAAGGCGACTGACAAGGCACTGCGATTATCCTTTTGAATTAATTTTTCTTGTTTTCCTACAAGTGTTTTCTTTTCTGGTCACAAAATGTGTCAAAAGTGTCCAAAAGTTCTGCATATCCGAGCGTTTTCGGCTATATATATATATATATATATATATATATATATATATATATATATATATATGAATATGAATATATTTATAAAACATACACACACACACACACACAAAGCGCGCACATATATACAACAGCGCACAGACAACAGAGAGAGAGAGAGAGAGAGAGAGAGAGAGAGAGAGAGAGAGAGAGAGAGAGAGTGAGAGGAAGGGAAAGAGATATAAACAGTGTGGCTATAGTTAACATTTATACCTGGTGATTGTCAATTTCTCGTCTTTAGCGCATATTAGATTATCTAAAAAATTTTAGACAATGTAATCTCTCACACACACGCACGTACACGCACGCACACTCATAGACATATACATATATATAAACACACGCAGTCACATACGCACACACATATATGTGGAATAGATAGAGCCACTCGAAAAATCAAAGTTTAAAATAGTCTTTAATACTCTTTATAAATGTTGTGGTTTTCACAAGCTTTTTGACATTACTAACCGATTTTTCAGGTAAACATATATTGTCAGTTTTTATGGTGTGATATCATTCGTTTTACTTTTCCCATATAGATTACTGTTCTCTTATATTGCTATATTAAGTTAACCTACAAGAGAGGGTGGTGGTTGTGTAACCAATATAAGAATTAAAGTTTGCGCTTTTATTATTTGTATTAGATTAAAAAAATATTATTATTATACTAGTTTTTTTAACTTTTTATCGTAAGAGATAAATCTGAGAAATTTATAAAAATCATTAAATGATGTTTTGATGACTTGTTCATCTTCTTTGCAACTAAGACACATCTGTTACTTTGTTTTGTTTGTTTGCATGTAGATGGTTGTTTCTGTAATTTTTTTATTAAAATCCTTTAAAGCTAATGTTATTTGCTTGTTGACGGCATGGCTGGTGAAGGTATTGTTGATAAATAATTGTTTTATGATGCTTAATTCTTTACAAAAAAAGTGTCAGAAGAAAAACATATTTTTGCTGGAGTAAGCATGTCGGAAATATGGAACAAAAACGGAACAAAAATATAATTTAGACAATTTGTCTACAGTTTTTATATGGAATTGCGATAACTTATTCGTAAAGTGTAAA
>OZ010588.1:28767791-28782791 GCA_963932145.1 Acanthosepion lycidas | reverse complement strand
TACTCCTGCTATATATTCAAAAATTCTTGATCAAACCCAAAGAAGAATATGCAATCTTATTGATCCTGGCCTGGCATCTCGGCTTCAATGACTTTCCCATAAACCAAATCCCAGCTGATGACATGGGGATAATATCAAAAGTACCCAGAATAAATGAATATACATCAACATGGTAATTTTCTTTCTTCCTTTAAAAAGGATATTAAGAAACTTGTCTGTAATTACGAGCGGATCCTATTAGAAATAATTAGATAAAACTTGTCTAAACTATTTAATGATATATATATATATATATATATATATATATATATATATATATATATGTTTCATTAAAAACGACAGACAAGGTACTACGGTTAAGCTTTTTATTTAATTTTTCTTGTGTTCCAACAAGAGCTTTCTTTTCTGGACAAAGGATGTGTAAGAACTGTCCAAATGTTTTATATTTCCGAGCGCTTTCAGCCATACCTTTAGCCATTATCAAGGATGATTCCATTTTTCACCTTGAGTGTGTGCATTATGTCTATGTGTTAGTGTGTTGTAGAGATGATTTTTTAATTTACGAATACGGTCAGTACATTACGGCCTTGTTCGTAGTTAATATTTTTAAGAGTTGACTTTTTTTATTATTATTAAAGCTTACATTATTTTTAGTCTTTTTTGCAGGTGGATGTAGTTAATATATTTATGTTTTCTACTAGTATGTTTCTAATGGAATCTGGTAAATTTGTGTGTGTGTTTAAATGGGTTCTAATGTAGCTGTGATCAGATAGGTGTAACGTAAGGCGTCTGGATAAGCATGTGGTTGTGTAACCGATGTAATTATTTATGAGTCCGGTTTGATCAGGAACACAGTTCCTTAAGGGGCATTTGAACTCAATATAATGTTCCTTCTTTGTAATTTTGACTTAACTGGTGTGTTGTTATTTTTGAGGATAATGTTAGGTGAACTCTTTTGACAGCATAATCTAATAATTCGCTTCTTTTCATGGTGATTTTTTTCTTTTGCTCGATTCTCATTTTTTTTAGCGAATAGTAAATTTTGGAAAACTTCTTATAGATATTTTTCATAACTACTTTTTATAGTATTCATTCCTAAGATTGGTTCCCAAAAACACTCTAACTTTTTATTCTTTGATTTTATATATATATATATATATATATATATATATATATATGAAAGGCAACTGAAAAGACTTTCATTAATATTGTCTTTTATAAATATATTTTATTATATATGTGCGTGTAAAAATTCAGAATAAATAAAAATGTAGTCATATCTAAATGTTTACACGCATACATACATATATATATATATATATATATATATATATATATATATATATATATATATATATATATATATATATATATATATATATATATATATATATACTCTCACATACACGCACACACACGAACAACAAATTCACCCATCTCTATATAGTGAACTCTTTTGACAACATAATACAAAAATATAATATTTTGCTAAATTTAATGAAACTTGATAATTTTTTTTACTGACGAATAGAATATTGTCGTTGTTGCTTTTGCTTTGTGTGTGTGTGAGAGAGAGAGAGGGAGTGTGTGCGTGTTAATGTCTATGTGAGTGTGTGTGTCTGTGTGTGAGTGTGTGGGAGCGTGTGTGAATGTGTGCGAGCGTGTCTGAGTGCATGTTATTCCGATTCAACGCCATCACTTGATAAGACACAAGAAGTGTTAAAACAAAATGGCTATTTTTGTAGTGATTTTATAACATTTTTATGTTATAATTTTCGAATAAATAATTGTATTTGCTTTACTCTCTATTGAGCACTCTTTTAAAAATAGTATTTGTAGTTATTGCAATTTATTCGGTATACACCAATCCTATATTGGTGTATACTTGGATATATATATATATATATATATATATATATATATATATATATATATATATATATATCCAAGTATAGGATTGGTGTATATATACTTGGACATATATATATATATATATATATATATATATATACACCCACACACCCACACACGAACATCAAATTCATCCATCTCTATATAGTGAACTCTTTTGACAACATAGTACAAATATAATGTTTTGCTAAATTTCATAAAACTTGATAGTTTTTACTGACGAATAGAATATTGTTGTTGTTTTTGCTGTGTGAGGGAGTCTGTGTGTGTGTGTGTGAGAGAGAGAGAGAGAGTGTGTGTGTGTGTGTGTGTGTGTTTCTGCTATTCACAATTCTTAATAGACAATTTTTTTTCTTTGCGAGCTAATGAAAGATTTGAATGTCGAAAAATCTCCTGGCAGTGTACTGGCATTTGTATTCAATCCTTTTTGGGGATCGGTAAGAGAAAGTATTTTTTTTTATTCTATTTATAATTCGATACTTATCTTAGTGCTTTCAAAAAAAGAAAAAAAAAATGAAAAAAGGAATTAAAAATAAAAAAATATCCACGTTAATGACGGAGGGAAATTCAGGTTCCTGACCCACGTTTGCACGAAACGACACTAACGATCGGTAATCGTAGTTTTGAATCTTTCTACAGGTTTTGTTTCCATGTCTTTAGATCGTTTGTTCTTTTTGCACTTGCCTACACACGCAAACAAGCTGAAAGAAAACTATGCCCCTGTAGTGACTCAGTCTCACCTTCACACCGCTACACACACACACACACACATACACATGTACACCAGCAAGTGTACACATGTATACATGCAATCGTACACAAATGCCACGTAATGTGAGTGAGGGCAACTATTTGGCTTCAAAGATCACACACAATGAATATAAAGCACACGCCTGCACATTTAAACATACACACTTATACATACTAGTACAAAGTTGGACATACAGATGTGTGTACAATGAACACACACTTATACAGTCGTGCAGACAAAAACAGAAAGGCATATAAGAATACGTTTATGAAACACACACACACACACACACACAAATGCATGCCCTCACACATACACACGCATACACACACACACAGACACACACACACGCTTCACAGAATAATGTGTTCTTCGTTTCTGTTTGGGACTCTTTTCGTTTAATGTTATTGATTTTTGTTTTGTCGGAAGAGACGAAGAGAGGGGGGGAAGGGGGTGGAACTCCAATGACTGCCAATATCGACAACCGGTCTTTGGGCTTTTTGATATGCGGCGGTGGCCATGTTTAATATCCTCAAGTACGGCGGGAAAATCCATATTTGGGCGGGAATGGCCGTTTACTGGGTTGGGAAGGATATTGTCTGCTTTCCTCGAGAAGGTCGTATGACTCGCATCGAAAGAAGGAAGGGAGAAAGACAGGAAGAATGTATATATATATATATATATATATATATATATATATATATATATATATATATATATATATATGTGTGTGTGTGTGTGTGTGTGTGTATTTGAGAAAGGGAGAGGGAGCGTTTACATTAAGAATAATATAGACAAAATGGTAGCTGGAAGAACGGATGATCATTAAGAGAATGACAATAAAATTAAGAAAAAAGAACCAAGCAAAACGTTAAGATGCTCCTACTACTACTAATAATAATACTACTAATACTATCATTAATAATAATAACAGGAAAAAGAAGACGAGAGGGAGCCGAGAAAACTTTAAAATATTACTATTAGTGCTTCTCTTGAAAGAAAGAAAGAAATTCTTTAAATGTTGGGCGACATGTCTTACAAGTTAGGTTTGCTAAACTCTTTTACCAGAGTGAGTTTCATATTTGGTGCTTTGTCCATGTAGGTCTATTGACAGAAGAGGAGTCAAACACACATACGCACAGACACAGACACAGACACACACACACACATATATATATATATATATATATATATATATATATATATATATATATATATATATTATATATATATATCCAATATATATATATATATATATATATATATATATATATCCACACACACACACGAACATCAAATTCGTCCATCTCTATATAGTGAACTCTTTTAATATTGTACAAATAGAATATTTTGTTAAATTTAATAAAACTTGATAATTTTTACTAAAAATTGCAATATCGTTTGTTTTTGTTGTTTTTGCTGTGTGTAAGCGAGTATGTGTGTGTGTGAGTGTGTGTGAAAGAGAGTGTGCGTGTTAATGTGTGTGTGATAGCTTGTATGTGAGTGTTTGTATGTGTGTGAAAGTGTGTGTGTGTGTGTGAGAGAGAGAGAGTGTGTGTGTGTAAGTGTGTGTCTGTGTGAGAGAGTGTGTGAGTGTGTTTGTAAGAGAACGCCTGTGTGTGTGAGAGTGAGTGAGTGAGTGTGTGCATTTGTGTGTGTGTGTGTGCGTGTGTGCGTGTGTGTGTGTTTAATTCTTCAGCATTAAGAAAAAAACACAATAACAGGCAATTGGCCTGTCACGATATTTTGGATTCTTTTGATGACGTAACAAAAATAAAAGCTATTTTAAAGTTGATGAGTAAAACTCTACTTTATATAAACCGTAAATTATTTTCTGCTTTCAGTTAAAGGAATTGTTCTTTTTGTATTTACAATGGATTTATTAAATGCACAAAAACTTAAATATTGCCATCATTTTTTGATGCCAAGGGTAAAAACAAAATTAATATTAAAAACAATTTATTTTTAAGATAGATTTTTCTGTGTATGAACTTGTACTGCGTACATATGATTTTAAATTTGGACATAAACTTTTAATATTAATTAAAAGTTTGTCTGGTTGATTTATTTACTATTTATCAACCCTTTGAGAATTATTGTATGAATATTTTTTTTTTTTTTTTTTTTGCTAGCGAATTTTGCATTAATAATTTTTTGAGACAAAACAAGGATTTTTCCAATTATAAGTTCTACTATTTAACCAATAGCTGCATGGAATAGAGAGATTTATAGCTATCTCAGGCATATTTACGCGTAAGTGAATATAACGGGCCTGATTGTAATTCGACCTCGGCTCTCCGATTTCTCATGCCGAACTATCCATTCAATACACCACCCGCATGTCTACCAGTATAGATGTGTATATATGCATAGTTATGTATGTATGCGCATATGCATAAATATGTATATCTATGTGTCTATATGCATAAATGAATGAGTATGCATATCTACACTTATCAATTTACGTTTCAAACGCAATATATATATATATATATATATATATATATATATATACTAGCAGTAGAGCCCAGCGTTGCCCGGGGATGTAACAGTAAGACATAGATCAAGTATCGACCATCATAAAGACTGAAAAATAAAATTGACAAAGTTTATTGTTTAAGGTTGACGAACACGCATGTCTTAATTAGTTTTTTTTTTGTTTTTGTTTTTACGAATTTGTCAAACTCAAACAAAAACATTGTTTTCAATCGTTATGAGTCTACCGATTGAATAGAATTTTATTATAAACAATTGTCTTGTAAATGGAATTTTTAAAGCATTCTGAATGTAAAAATAAAGAAAAAGTGTGCAAGACAATAAGAAACACTACCTGCCAAAAAAAAGTGAAGTTTTGTTGAAATCGGTTGAAAAATGTAGGAAATCCGATCCCATATATAAACGAACACACACACACAAACACTAACAAACAACCTGGGTTTTATAATAAGTATAACTCGATATGAGTTGTCCCTCTTTCATTCACACGATGGCTCTTAATCGTGTTTTAAAATTGATTTCGTGCAAAAACAATTGTGTTTTTCCAATTTTTGGCGCTGTCAGAACCACCGCAAGGTAATTTTATGTACTACTGAAGTAGTGAAGTTATGTTGAAATCGGTTGAAAAATGAAGGAAATCCGATCCAATATATAAACGTACAGACACACACACACACACAACTTGGGTTTTATAATAAGTATGATATATATATATATATATATATATATATATATATATAATTATTATATTTTTGTCTATATTTCTGAGATGAGGTATTATGTACACTATTTCCATTATTTGGACTATTGTCCTCATCTTTTTCACCAATCACCTAAAGAAAGCTGGAGCGTACAACGGCCGAAACGTTGTAATAAATATGGCCACAAAGATGAGGACAATAATTCGAATAATATAAATAGTATATTATTTTTATTATAAGAGATTGTAATAAAAACATTTTTAAATCGATACACAAAAGCTTGTATGCATGTTTCAATAGTATGATTATACTTCTTCAGGTGATGGTTGGTAACTGGTGATAAAATAATCATTAAGGAAATTTTAAAACAAATTGTTACATCTTTTCCGAAAATTAAAGGGTGGGGACGTAAGTTTGGAATTAATAATAGACTTGTGGTATGTCTTGATTAACCAATTAAAAGACCGATCAACGCTAAATTGAAAAGTATGGTCAGGGGATGGGGGTTGGTGAGATATTTTTTCATGTCACAACAAACCGGAACATAGACATGTCATTATTGACTATTGCGGAGAATATGGCAGCGACAAATGTATCATGAATGTAGCCAAATATAACATATTCTATTTATGCCAGTACACACGCGCACGAACGAGGGACTGGGTATTTTTAAAGATGATTTTTTTAAAATGTCTTTTGGGTATATAATCTTGCCGATTTAATTCAGATTCATTTTGGTTTTATTTCCCTCACTTTTGTTATTAAATATCCTGCAATGTGATAACAAAAGATCTGCCAAGAATGGTCAAATGTAACAATCTGGAAACTTATTACGTGATTAAACCACTCTCTAAACATTTTCGTCTTAGGGAATTCTTTTCTCTTTATATTAGAGTAGCGTTTTTTATACAGTGTAACCCGGATATAAGAGAGTTTTCGGGACCAGATACGAATTATCTTATATCCGGGTTTCTCTTATATCCGGGTTTCTTATATCCGGGTTATACTGTATATCAAAATTGTACTCAACCCGGTTAACGTGAGCAACTAATGCATTTAACGTGTTGTTTTGCAAAATATCACTTTTGTATTCATATAACATTTTATTTAAATTTCTTGAGGTTTCTCCGATACATTCTTTGTGGCAATTATTACAGGTAATAGAGCAAATTCCAGTTTCTGTTCTCTTCTTTGTATTAGTTAAGTCTTTTATTATTTCAGACGTTGTTGTGAAACACACACACACACATATTTATTATAGAGCATAGAAATGAATTACATAAAAATGAAACTCAATTGTACCCCATTTTTATGGCCATTTCGCTAAATAAATTCCCTGGAGATGTTCAATACTAAAACGTTTGATAAAAAAGGCCCCAGGGGAACCCATTTTTTTTATCAAACGTTTTAGTGTTGACAAGCTCCAGGGAATTTATCCCAAGGAGTGAAATTGCCATAAAAATGTGGTACAACAGAATTTATTTTTATGTAATTCACGCACAAACGCACAGACACACACAGACACACAGACACACACACGCATATATATATATATATATATATATATATATATATATATATATATATATATATATTGTGGATTCTCCCGTCGATTTCGACCTATGAGGTCCTGACAAATAACCCTGTTTACGGTTCTTTGTGCCTGCACGCGCTCAGGCGAAGATGGCATTTGAGTCCAGCCAGACACCTGCACACAAAGCCACAGTGGATGCAGCCGTGAGGGTTGAGAGAAAGCGTCACTGGTATATTTGCATTCGCTTTTGTTCTAAGCCTAGTTTCCTTTAATTTGTGAATACCAGCCGTGGAGAAATGTTTGATTCGCTAGTGACACATACTCTTCCAAGCATCTCCATCATTAGCATTGAGCTCAAAATTTCTGCTATCGATCTGGATAGCTGCAAGGTTAGCTTTCAATTTGTCTTTGTAGCGAAGCCAAGGTCGTACAACATTTCGGCTTCCACCATCAAGCTAACTGTACATGAGTTGCTTTGGTATCCTACTATCGTCCATGCGAACAACGACTTGTCCAGCGAAGTTGTGATTGGATCAGAAAACCTCCTATTCCACTGATGCCACAAAATGTAAACAAGTCTGCATTAGATACCCGGTCTTTAAGAGTAAAACCACAAATAGTACGAAGACATCTCTTGTGGAAGACGTCAAGTTGCTCAATTTGGTTACAATAGGGTGTCCATGACTCTGATGCATACAGTAGTGTGGTAAGTATGACAGCTTTATACACTGCTATCTTTGTTTTCAGGCTTATTCGTCGGTCTTTCCATAATCGGGTACTCAATTTTCCAAACGCACTACTAGCACGAGAGATTCTATTCACTATTTCATTATCGAGTGATGTACTTGAATTCACCACGCTACCAAGATATGTGAAATTTTTTACATATTTCAAATTGCTTCCATCGACTCGGATAGGGGTTACTGGAAAATTGTGGGCTGGCTGATTTTGTTTCACACCGTGCACCTGCTTTGGTGTAGGTCGGGGTTGATGTATGACTTCGGTTTTCTTTATGCTGATGGTTAGGCCAAAGGCTTTACATGCAGCAGAAAACCGATCAGCAAGAAGTTGAGCTTCCTCGAGGGAGGTTGCAACCAGTGCAGCATAATCTGCAAATAGCAAATCCCTGATGATTGTTCTACGAAGGAGCGTTTTTGCTTTGAAGCGCTGGTGATTGAATATTCCACCACTTGTACGGAACTGAAATTTTACTCCAGTAACAACATCTGAAAATGCGTGTTTCAACATAACAGAGAAGAACAGAGCAAACAGAACCGGAGCCATAACACATCCTTGTTTGGTGCCATTGGTTACATTGAACTGTTCATACCCTCATGAAAAGATATTATAACTTTTATCATGTTGTCCGGGATGCCAATTTTCTTCAATATCTTCCAAAGAGCTGTACGTTTCACAGTATCAAATGCCTTGGTAAGGTCAATAAACACCATGTACAACTCCTGGTTTTTCTCGCGAGCTTTCTCAGATACTTGACGCAAAGAAAATATCATATCAATCGTTCCCCGAAGAGCGCGAAAACCTCACTGCGATTCAGGATAGATTTCATCAACAACATGCTTAAGTAATCTGTTGAGTATAAGTCTGGCTAGAATTTTACCAGCAATTGAAAGAAGAGCCGCGATGATTATCACAGACATTTCGAAGATCTTTGTTTTTGTAAAGGTGAAGGATGAAGACATCCTTGAAGTCTTGGGGAACCTTCCCAGTTATCCAAATGGAAACAAAAAGAGCATGCAACTTTTTAGCCAACTTTTGACCACCATTCTTAAACACTTCCGGTGGTATAGAATCGTTGCCAGGTGCCTTACCCATGGCTATCTGTTTTATAGCGTCAAAGACTTCTTGTAGAGTCGGTAGCTCAGACAATTCTGTTTTTTCAGGAATCTGATGAATTGACACAATTAGTGTTGACAAGCTCCAGAGAATTTATCCCAAGGAGTGAAATTGCCATAAAAATGTGGTACAACAGAATTTATTTTTATGTAATTCACACACACACGCACATACACACACACACACACACACACACACACATATATATATATATATATATATATATATATATATATATATATATATCAGGTATGCTATATTCATGGGTAAAATAGCTCAATATAAGGGATAGAGCGTATGTAAATATATAATATAAAAGTGGACACTGAGGTCAACACCTAGTGGCGACAGTCTGTTTCATTCTTGAACTCAATCTTCTGGTCATGAAAATTGCGTTCAAGCATGAAACAGACTGTCGCCGCTAGGTGTTGACCTCAGTGTCCACTTTTATATATATATATATATAGATATCGATATAGATATAGATATAGATTCAAAATTCAGGAGATCAGTTGAATCCGTTACCTTGGTTTCAATCTTACGGTATCCTCAGGCGATCCTGATTTTTAAAGTTAAAAGCTCTACAGGCTATTTTTACTTTTATTTCATTTTTTCTTTTTACACAATTATTGAGCACATTTTAATACCACTGCTTCCTGGTTTGATTCAACTCTGACTATTAACCTTTTATGTATTATAAATATTGACATAGTAACTTTTTTTCAGCTCCCAGATTATATTTTTAGCTTGCAAAGTAATTTAGGGATTTCATGGTACTTCTAAAATATCAGAATCTTAAATAATGCGCCATATTTTTGACACCAGTGATCAACATGATTTTGACACATTGACTGTCAACGATGAATTATCTCGTTTTTTTTTTTATTATTATGAGGCCGACTACGATATATCTCGTCTTTGGCATTTTCTGATTTCTGCGGGCACCAACGACGAGTTTATTCGCAATAATTCTTTCAGTGTGGAAACAATGTTAAGACTTCAGCTATAAATCAATTCATACATTTTTTTCTTGCCTAAGTAGGCTATTATAAAGTCAGATTTCGTAATTGTCCTCTGGCAGTCAACGTGTTAATATATCTTTTTTCATTTGAATTTTTAAGTTGAGTAATGTACATGATTGTAAATTAACTTGTAATGTGTAGATGTGAGTTTAGATATGACGATATACTCATAATATTTTAAAGGCTTCGAGCTTGAGTATAAATGTATATGTCTAAGTGCGATGGATAAATTGTCGGAATAAGTGACGCAAGAACGTAAATAACACTGACATTTCATTTTAACAGATATATTTACCAGAATTACACAAAAATATCTTGAAGTACTAAAGAGTAAATATATTCAATAAAATAGCCACTGGCTTCAACCACGACCTCCAGACGACTTCGGAATCTCCTGCAACTCTTCTTGATTGTCTCCTTGTTTAAGTTGATGAATGCTGCCATGATCCTTGCCCTCAATTCATTTCTGGTGTTACAAAGAGTTTTGTTAGTCTCTCGCTCAGTTGCATTCCACACATAATAATGAAGAAGATTCCAGTCCGGGGACTTAAGTGTCCAGTTGTAATGGATGATGTTGGCCGCAGAAATTGTCTGACAGCATTGACTGAGTTCTCTTGCTTGTGTAGCATGGTGTAGAATCCTGTTGTCAGACATAGGGTCTTTCACCAGCCATCGTTTTGAGCCAGGGCAGCTCTATCTCCTCAAGGCACTTCATGTAGGCCTACATATTGAATCTGAGGCTCTTTGGAAGATGAATGGAGGCATAACGTCGCCATCAGTACTGATCATTCAAACACCTTCGTACTCACCATTAGAGTCATCTAACTCTTTCCAAATCCTCTACACTGTCCTAAGGTTGACACCCAAACACTCTGAAATTTTCGCATAGGAGCTTCTGGCGCGAATGCCAAGCAGTAGAGCATGTCGTTTCCAAATTTCTGGCGGAGTGAATTGCATCATGATGCTATTTTTCACAAGGACGGTGCCCAACTGACCCTACTATGATGTACGGTCGAAAAAAAAAACAAAAACAAAGCGCATGCGCCAAATTACAAATATAAAATAGCGACAATTTACCCTCCATACATATATAAGACATTTTTTATGTTTATACTTTCTTTTTATAGATACAAATATTTAAGTAAATGCTGTTTATAATAAACAGTATTAACAACATTTACCGGCCTGAATGTCTAAGAAATTTTCATAGAAAATATGCGTCCTCCAACAGGAATCGAACCTGTATCCTATACGGAACCATCATATAGCCTGACGTCCCCTAACCGATTGGGCCACAGAAGAGCGTTCGGTTAATAAAGTCGATTTTACTGTTTTTAAACACAATTCTCCATGATTTTTTCTCATACATTCATATCTGCTCAATACGTATCCAAATGTAAACAAATGACGTCACACATTATAAAATAAAAAATGTTTTAAAATAATGTGTGACGATAACTTGTGACTTAGTAGTAGTAGTAGTAACAATAATAATAATAATAATCACTCACTGAATAAAAAACACGGCATGACGAAGTGGGCCAATATTTGCACTGGAACATATGCAACTTTTACGGGAAGAAAACTCTAAGAAACTGGTATGCACATAACCCAGACCCCCCGGTTACAGAGATAGGAAGTGTAACAATTTTATTGAACTTTACAATACACAGACAGAACAAAGTTAATCACCCAGACATCACAATAAAAGAACACAAAAACAGAATGTGCATTCTTATTGACACGGCAGTTCCTGCATATTGTAATGTATCTTTGAAGATCTTCAGAAAACTATCAAAATACAACGATATTGAAGTGGAAATCTAAAAAATGTGCCATGTGAAGACATTAATAATTCCAGTTGCAGTTGGAGCCCTCGGGTTGATTAGAAATGGTTCCGATAGACCCAGTGAATGGATTATTGGTAGACCAAGCCTTAAATACAACAAATTGTACTCACACATTTTTTTAAAACGTTTCACCCCAAGCAAGGTGGGAAGCCACTAGCACACAAGGAGTTACAGAGAGTTGGAGCGAGAACAAACAGGAGTGATAGAGGAAAGAATGAAGAGAATGATAGCGGATAGATCAAGGCATCTGGGGACGTCGATTGACATTACATTTGAATAGTTGGAGATTATAGCTATCAGGGAAACAGGAAAAAGGGAGAGAGTTCCACAGGCGAGAAGTGCGAGACATGAAGCTATTGGAGTAGAAGAGACCGCTACATTTAACAGTTTAGACAGTGACAGGGTGAGAGCGAGATGCCAGCCTAGTAGAACGCTTAAATTCACGAAGTCTGGGAACCAGCGATAGCAGTTCATCGGAGCAGTTACCATGAAAGTATTTGTAAAAAAGACAGAGGGAGACGACGGCACGTCTGTGAGAGAGCGACTGCAGACGAGATGCCAGATCAGGGCCAATTACATTGCATATCTGTCTTTAGATTTTATCACCCTTATTAACCTTGAGACAAACAGAAGGGCTCCAGACCATATATGGCAGCAATACTCCATACGAAGGCGAATGGTTGATTTGTAGATTTGAAGGATCAACACCGGCGAGAAAAATTTCCTGGCGCGGCACAGGGAGCCAACTTTCCTTGCGGTGGACATTACCAAGAGCTTCATCTATGTAAAAAGTGTGTGATGTCTTTAGAGGGATTTTTTTTGATAAAAATGATCAGTAAAGCCATTTCTGACCTTAGGTCTCTGGTTGGGACCCAGATTGATGTAATAATAATAATAGTAATAATAATAATAATTTGAAGGAGTAAACCTATTAGTTACTGGCGTGGTGATCATCTCGTTCGACAGGGTTTGGCATGCTGGCCTACTTCAAAAGGTCAAAGGCTACGGTGTCACTGGACGAATATTTAGCTTAATCTAATCGTTCCTATCAAATAATGTAATGAAGGTCGGATTGAACGGCCACGCTTCTCGATCATGTCATACTAATGCGGGTGTTCCCCAAGGCTCTATCCTTGGGCCTATGCCGTTCCTGATCTTTATCAACGACCTCCCCGATGTTATTAATTCTTAACTAGATATTTATGCAGATGACACAACCATTTACCCCTGTCTTCGTAGCAAGTCCGACGGATCACGACAAATGAAACCCGGCAACTGCTCTCGAAAATGACAACCAATCAGTGGCTAACTGGTGTAGGAAATGGCTTGTAAATCTTAACGTCAACAAAACAAAACTGCTTTCATTTAATCACCACAGATAAGCTTTTCTGTCCTCCAGCAGCATGGCTGATGCTAACCTCCACTGATGCTAACCTTGGGCTTACGTTTTCCACTGAGATGAAGTGAAACGACTATATCGAATCAACTGCTACGTCTACTGTTAGGAAATTTGGCTCACTGTGTCATACTAGAAAATCTTTCACGTGAGAATCCATCTTGAACATTTATAAATCTATCATTTGTCCGTGCATTGAATACTGCCGCTATATTTGGCATGGTGCTCCTATTATATAAATCGAGATTCTTGTCAAAATTCAAAGAAGGATCTGTAATGTAATCGATTCCGACCTGGCATTTCGACTTTAATCACTTTTCCATCGACGAGACGTGTCTTCCCTCTGTCCTTTCTACAAATATTTTAATGGCGTCTGTTCTCATGAGCCTTTTTTCTTCGTGTCTTCTGTGCATTAATTTAAGCGTGCTACTAGATTGGCAGCTAGGCCTCACCGTTTTACTATTGAACTAGCTAGATGCAACCGACATTTCTACTTTATACAGTTTCTTTTCCCGCATTTCCCACCTGTAAAAATTCCGATTTCTTGATTCCCAGACAGATACTGTTATAGGATACCTACGGACGATAATGGTTATGTCTCCATTCAAATAAATACAATAGTAGATACTGTATGTTAGTCTGCAGTTGGAGATTCGTGTTTAGTTTACTTTGTGTTGAGTTTTACTTTTATTATTGGGTTCATCACCCTCCCCTCTCATTCTTCATTATTAGAATTTATATATATTTATTATCATTAAATTGTTAAGGGATGGGGGCGCGTTTTGTAGGTTTTCCCTTGAGAGAATGCGGTATTATGGTGGATGGAGGATTGATTGGCGACGGACTAGTTCTTGTTGTGAATGTGGAAACTGTAATGTGTGAATGGGTCGTGCAGATTAGCTAGGTATAAGATAGATAATGATGACAAGCCTCAATCCCTCCCCATTTGGGCCTTATGCCACAATTGTTTTTTATATACAATAAATATCCTGCAGTTGGAGATTCGTCTCCAGCTGTACTGGTCTCACTCTCTGCCTCCGGGTAGAGAAGATCTCCAGACGAGGCTATATTGAAGGACAGAGTCTCGTCTCGGGAAACAGCTGCCCTATACCGTTTTATACAGGGTTTACGGGGAATTTTTGGCCGGGCCTACAGGCCCGGATAGCCCACATTAAATTCGGCCTTGTGTCACATCTGACTGCGTGGGTCGGTTGGTGGATATCCTGCATTTGGAGATTCATTGTGGAATTCACTTGACTCACTTCTAGCTAGAAGACTACTTCTTCTACGCGTCGCTGGCGAATCTTATGTGCTTGTCTTATCGTTCATTACCAACCTTCGTTTGATTATTCTATTCAGTAATCTTGCTTAGGTTACAAAAAAATGTTCAAAAAATTAAATGGCACGTTAATCGCCTTCTTCTCGAACCCTGTTTTATTTTCCTGTTCTTTTATTGTCCTTTTTTTCATTTTTTTTTCTCTTTCG
>OZ010588.1:28755291-28757791 GCA_963932145.1 Acanthosepion lycidas | reverse complement strand
TATAGAACTCATTGAAGATCACACTGTCCTATATTAATGAACTTAATATTAAAAATAGAATCCCTTTCTTCAATGTCCTTGGATGTTCTGTGTTTCTCATCCTCAGCAACGACCTTCATGCTGCCATCAGTTCCCAATTCGGTATGTATGTTGATGACACAATTATTTTCTCTTGTAAGTTCGACGGGTCCGACAAAATGAAACTGGCAGCTGATCTCGAAACTAACTTCCAATCAGTTGTTAACTGGGGCAAGAAATGGCATGTAAATTGGAACACCTCCAAAAAAAAAAAACCCTGCAGTCTTTTGGTCATCTAAGAAAACAACGTTTACCTTATATTGTCTTACATTGGTCACCTAAGAACTACATTCTCTCATAGATTATCTTGCCACTTATGAGATGATGGTAGTGCCCTGTTTGGTCAAAATTCAGTCATTTGGTGGGGAGACTGAAGTAACCTCTTCGATGATATATGGAGGCCATTTGCTGCTCAAACCACATGCATCTCCTGATGCCAACCTCCAGGAAAGCAACTCATTGCGCCTTCTTAGTCTCATTTTTTAAGCTTACATGAAGTGGAATGATTATATCGAATCAATTGTTAGGTGTGCTACCAAGAAAGTTGGTTCACTGTGTCGTGCCGGACAGCTTTTTTTCTCCGGAATCAATTCTGCACGTTTATATATCTATCATTTGGCCGAGCATTGAATATTACTGTTGAATCTGATCTGGTTTTACTGATATATAAACATATATATATATATGAAGAAATATACTCTTAAGGTGTGCTATATTTATGGGATAAAGTGCTCAATATCAGAGATAGAGCGTATGTAAATATAAAAGTGAACATAGAAGTCAACACTTAGAGGCGACAGTCTGTTTCATGCTAGATGCAATCGTCAGGCCTGATTATTGCATCTAGCATGAAAGAGACTTTTATATATATATATATATATAAGGTTGGTGCAAAAATAATGACGTAATAATGTCGTTTTTTGACGTATTTTTAACGTCAAAAAACGACATTATTACATCATTATTTTTGCACCAACCTAATATATATATATATATATATATATATATATATATATATATATATATGATTCGCGACAAAATCCAAAGAGGAGTCTGTAATATTATCAGTCCTGATCTGGCATTTCGACTTCAGTCGCTTACCTACAACCGTGCCTATTCTATAAATATTTCCATGGAAATTGTTCTAATGAGCTTCCTTCCTTGGTACCTCGACTGCACGAATTTAAACGTACTACTAGATTGGCAGTTAGGTCTCACCGTTTTGCTGTTGAATTAGTTCGATGTAACTGCATTCTCTGCTCTATTAGGTTACTCTTCTCGCACTTCGCGCCTGTGGCACTCGGTTCCGGTTTCTTGTTTCCCGTCACATACAATTTTCAAAGAATTGCATGCAACGCCAATCACCATTATCTGTTTTCTTGAATTCCGATTTTTTTTTTTTTTTATTTATTTACCTTACTCCTGCCTAAAGTTTTCCCATTCTCTTTCACTCCCTATAATTCCCTTTGCATCTTAGTGGTTTTGTCGCCTTGAGTGGAGCGAAATGATTCAGAAAATACCCTGAAATTTATCATTTATCATAACAAATGTTAAAACATCTAATCAAAACACGGGACCTCAAAAAATTATAATTGTGTGAAAAACAAAAAAAAAATGTTGTTTTTGTATTTTCCTGCCCTTTCTCTTATAGATTATCTTGCCACTTATGAGATGATAAGATAAGCAAAAACATCAGAAAGCAAGACAAACTATGAAAGAGTCGTACACAAACAAATAAACAGGCAAATACAAATGTCGGACATTTTGAGAACAGCAGAAAAATATAGAAAATTTTAAGGAAAATTCGGATATTTTTTTGTAACGTACATACACTAGAGTTTAAAAGTGCGTGGGAACACGGGTAATTTTTTTAAAATTAGCCCCAGAAGTAGTTGCTTTGGATTTTAAATGAAAAAAAAAAATTATTATACATAGTTAAATAATTATATAAATGTGAGACATGATTTTTTTATTAGAAATTTTATTATGACGCAAAGAAAAAAATCATTTTAGTATTAAATGTTGCTCGTGTCAAAATTTTCTCCTTTAGCCTAGATTACTGCAGCACAAATTTTTGCAAAAGTGTCCCAAATTATTTGTTTGATAAATGATTCCATTCTTTTTTCAATGACTCTAACAGCAACTTTACTTTATTTTCAGTCTTTTGTCAAGTTCACCCCATGCCAATGTCCACGCTTTGTTTCTGATATTGGACACTGTTACCTATAAATATAACATAAAATAAACTATATATATATATATATATATATATATATATATATATATATATATATATATATATATATATATATATTATTTATTTAAAAATATGATTCCAACACGCTACATAAGGGGTCTCATGTTTCAAAACAAGAGCCGAAAACTTCAAAATAATATTTGAATTAACTTGAGTTAAAGTAGG
>OZ010588.1:28722791-28750291 GCA_963932145.1 Acanthosepion lycidas | reverse complement strand
CAAAGTTTCAAACAGTTTTATAAAAACCTTTGTGTATTCCAGTAAGATATCTTTAATCGTGTCTGAGATACGACAGTTCAAAGCTTAATCTAACAATTGGACAATTTGCATTACATTTAGCGTCCTGAATGTCCGAGAAATTTCTCTTAACGTAAACAGTGACAACATATGAAATTGATTGTCTGACAATTCAGGTCGGTCAATGTAATGAATACTGTTTAATTTTTAAAAAAAATCAACATTTAATTAAATAAATTGTATCTATTAAAATAACGTAGAAACAGAAAACATATTAAATACTTGTCGCACTTAATCCATTTCATGTTGTCATTGTTTATGTTAAATTAGATTTCGTGAGCAGATATGATCGTTCGAGAAAGATCGTCGAAGTGTTTATTAGCAGTAATTCGGACTTCGCTAACCATACGCTTCTATGTGGCTGAATGGTATAGCGCGTCGGATCAAAATGACGGTTTCCATATAGAAACACAAGTTCGATTCCTGTTGGAGAATGCATATTTTCTACGAAATTTATCGAACATTCAGTCCAGTAAATGTAATTAATACTGTTTATTCAAAAAGCAACATTTACTTAGATAAAATAAATCTATAAAAAATAACGTATAAACAGAAAATATACTAAATAATTTTCGGACTTAATCCATTTCAATATATATATATATATATTGACATTTTTATATTTATACATTCTATTTATATAATATTTGTATCTATAAAAAGAATGCATAAACATAAAAATGTCTTAAAATAATTGTGGGACTTTGTTCATATATATATATATATATATATATATATATATATATATATATATATATATATATATATATATATATACATACAGCAGGATGAAGATATATATGCTCCTGAAAAAAATTATTTCGGTTGAGCTCTCTGGGGAGGAAAGGTGAGTTTTTAAACAGTGACTATTACGGCTAATAATGCAAGACTCTTCGTTAAAGCGAATTGAGTTCTCTCAGTCACTGTGTGTTTATCTAAAAATAAATACGCTTAAATTCACATTCATTTCTGCCGTGCGCCAATAGCTTAGGTGTAGAATCTCCGACTAACGCCAATTCAGATAGGTTTCGATCCTGGCGAGCGGACGTCTAGTCACACTGATGAGCTGTGATACAGCGAAAATGACTGTCTGTGGATGGCATAATATATATATATGTGTGTGTAAAAAGCGTAAGTATATAAATATTTATATCTGTGCAATATATTATATATGTTATTATTTATATATTATATGCGCGGTACTTATTGGAAAGCGCTCAGTATCACAGATAGAGCGAACATATTTGGTTGGTGACCCTGGGTTTCACGCTTTTGCGATCGTCAGACAAACTAATTAATTTTTTAATTAAAAATAATAGCAATTTTACCTATCATACACAGACCTCACCATACCTATATAAGTGCGTGGAAGGAAATATTATTCAGCGAAAAAATAGAGAAATGGTCTGACTGTTGACATTGCTATATTCAAGAGAAATTGGCTACACATCCCATCACTGAAATTCAACAATCAAATGCGTATCTAGACAGCAGCACGCAAATACATATATACATCAAGTCCCATACTGTCCACATATGTTCATGTTGGTGTGAGCCCCTGTGGGCGAGCGCGGGTGTATGTGTCCCTGCGTACCTCAGTGGGTGTACGGGCATGCATGTATATTTGCGTTAGCATGTATGATATCACGACGACAATTTCTCCCGCCCCCACCCAACCACACTTCTATAAAAACACCAATACACGTAACCTACATAAATCTCAAATTTTTAAAAAATTAAACAGTTGTTCACCAACTCACATCAAACCAACTAAACACACACACACACACACACACACACACACACACACACACACACACACACACACACACACACACACACACACATATATATATATATATATATATATTAGAGTAATGTCTTAGTAATTTTTCCAGGAATTTCGTACTGCGGATCTGTTTTTTCATACATATGTTATATAGTGCAATATATATATTATATTATAAAGAGGTAATCATACAAAGGATTAATCAGTAAATTTAATGTAATTAATGGCGAAATATGTTCGCTAACAAGTTTAATAAAGCATTAACCTACTAACCATTCTTTGATTCTTATGTTTCAAATTCTAAGATGATTTTGATATTCTGGTGCGCTAGTACTTTCGAAAATTTTAAAATTTTCATCATCAGAATTTAATATTTTTTTCCATTTCAGGAAACTCCAAGACGAAATAAATGTATTGTAAACCTAATATATATATATATATATATATATATATATATATATATATATATATATATATATAAGTGAACATTGAAGTCAACACTTAGAGGTGACAGTCTGTTTTACGCTAGACGCAATCGTCAGGCCGTTATTATTTCCAGTTATTATCGCAACGAAACAACGTTTAAGATATGTTAATTGTACCTAAGTGACATCTAAAAAGGTGTTTCGCTTTCTGTTGAATTCCCACTACCTGTCGCCTCTAAGTGTTGACTTCAATGTTTAATATATATATATATATATATATATATATATATATATATATATATATATATATTAGGTTGGTGCAACAACAATGACGCAATAATGTCGTTTTTTGACCTATTTTTTAACGTCAAAAAACGACATTATTACGTCATTATTTTGACACCAACCTAATATATATTCGTCTGTGCACTATCCATCTATCTTTTGTCTCTTCACTATCTATCTATCAATTTATCTCAATCTTTTCACTATCTATCTATCTCAGTCTCTTCGCTTTGTATGTATGTATGTATGTATGCATCTATCTATCTATCTATCTATCTATCTATCTATCTATCTATCTCATTTTGTTCAAATATATCAGTATTTCTCACACTCTGTTAACAAAATTAATTGACCAAAGCCTTAGGATACATTGAAAAATGCTGTCAGTCCGAAGAAGTGTTAAAGAAAGGACATTTAAGTGATGCTCCCTTTACAGTAAAGTGCTCGTTACCAGAGATGGAGCATTCATTGTATTAATACAAATTTGAATCTAATATATATATATATATATATATATATATATATATATATATATATATATATATATATCCAAGTATATGATTGGTGTATATGGAATGAATTCCAATAACCAACAATTACTATTCTTAAAAGAGTGCTCAATACAAAGTAGAGCAGATATAATTATTTATTTTTAAAGAAAAAAAAAATTATAACATAAATATGTTATAAAATCACTACAAAAATAGCCATTTTGTTTCAACACCTTCGGTGTCTTATCAAGTGATGACGTTGAATGTAAAATAAATGGTTTTAAAAGTTTCAAATTAATTAATATTCTACGCAAGGGGAAAACGTTGTTACAAAGGCTAGATGGACCAATCAGAACACAAGTACAGGAAAATTCAAAAAGCTCGATAACGAAGTCATGTTATAATATCTTACTATTAATTAATATTATTTTACATTCAACGTCATCACTTGATAAGACACCGAAGGTGTTGAAACAAAATGGCTATTTTTGTAGTGATTTTATAACATATTTATGTTATAATTTTTTTTTTCTTTAAAAATAAATAATTATATATATATATATATATATATATATATATATATATATTGATAGACAGACAGACAGACAGACAGACAGACAGAAATAATCATCCATATCGACATTAATAATTAATAATAATATTATCTGAGTAAATAATATTTTTGTTGGGATTAGTTAGAAGTGACAATCTGAGATAAAATTATAGTCTGTCTTACTTCGTGCTGTGAATGAAACTCGCCTACGAGTGGCCGTTAATTTTGTGATTTTGGGCCCTATCATCTTTTTTTGGTGCGTCTTATATTCCGTCAATTATATACTAAGCAAGTCATTTTTATGAGCAACTTATAAATCTTTTTTTTTTCATTGAAATAATAAGAGAACAGAGTATTTGCAAAACATTGCTTGAAACAAATATTTAAATCCTTCAGCGGGGGGGAATTTTGCAAGAGAAATATGCAGATTAGTTATTAGCTTTCCTGAAAAAGAAAGAAGAGAATATATATATATATATATATATATATGTGTGTGTGTGTGTGTGTGTGTGTGTGTGTGTGTGTGTGTGTGTGGAATGAGAGAAAGAGCGAGAAGGATGAGAGAGAGAAAGAATGAGTGAAGAATTCATTGATATAAATCACGGATTTCTGCAAATATTAATTCATTTTTCTCTATTTCTTATAAATATGCTTATTTTATGCACACAAATACACATGTATATATATATATGTATTTGTACTTTTACATAGATAAATAGATAGATACAAAAGATTGAGTTATTAGGTTGGTGCAAAAATAATGACGTAATAATGTCGTTTTTGACGTATATTTTAATGTCAAAAAACGACATTATTACGTCATTATTTTTGCACCAACCTAATATATAGATAAGAAAAATTGAGATAGATACAAAAAAAGTTGAGATAGATACGAAAAATTTCTTTAGATAGATACGAAAAATTGTGATAGATATATATGAAAAATTTGAATTAGATACGAAAATTTAGATAGATAGATAGATAGATAGATAGATAGATAGATAGATAGATAGATAGATACGAAAAATTGTGATAGATAGATATGAAAAATTTGAATTAGATATGAAATTTTAGATAGATGCGAAAAAATTGTAATAGCTAGCTATTGAATTCTATTAATATGAAAAATTGAGATAGATACGAAAATTTAGATAGATAGATAGATAGATAGATAGATAGATAGATAGATAGATAGATAGATACAAAAAATTGTGATAGATATGAAAAATTTGAATTAGATACGAAAATTTAGATATATGCGAAAAATTGTAATACCTAGCTATTGAATTCTATTAATATGAAAAATTGAGATAGATAGATACCAAAATTTAGATAGATAGCTAGATAGCTAGATAGCTAGCTAGCTAGCTAGATAGATAGATAGATACGAAAAAAATTGATAGCTAGCTAGATAGATAGATAGACATATAAAATTTCCCGTTATTATCTCAGCGAAACAACGTTTAATATATATTGATAGTACCTAATTGACTTCCGAAAAGGTGTTTCGCTTTCTGTTGAATTCCCACTGCCTAATCGATTAGCAGCCGTTCGATCTATCTAGAAAAGCAGGCTACAATGCTCTTTCTTCCCAGTGAGAGCTTTGTATCAATGTCTGGGTTTTAAAAAAATGTACGTAGGACAGAAATCTGTGAAGGGCATTAATGTCTATAACAAGAACTTAATATATCCAAGATCCGGGCGATTCAGGGCTGTATCGATCCAGTTTCATCTCCCTCGCTTTCTCTGTTATTCACTCTCTATTTATCTGTCTGTCCGTCTACCTATCTTTTTTCCATATTGAATAGCCCTTTCTTTCTTTTACAACACCCGTTGTATATCACAGCTTATGAATATTCAATAATAAGCATCCACCTCAGGTTTTTTTTTTTTCCTTTCCCATTTCTAATGTTTCGGGACCCATTCGCCCCATTTCTAAAACCTGGTTCTGCTCACCCGCGTCCAGGTTTGGTCTTTGTGCTCGACTCAGGCTCCACAATATTGCACGCCATTAAAAATAAAATAAAATAAAAATGTATCAAAAAAAAAAAAAAAAGAAAAAGAAAAAAGAAAAAAGAAAAGCCAAACTCTCGTCTTCTTTTTCTTTTCTCGTCTTCTCCCGTTGTTCTTTCTCGTTTTGTTTTTTCTTTCCTTTTTCCTCATTCCATTCATCTTTTGTGAACTTTGCACACAGTCGACGCCAAATGCACGCACTACTTGATATGGCTGGAAAATCACATCATCTATTCATTCATTATTCAATAAAATGAAATTCTCTTCCTGTTACTACTACAACTAATATTACTACTATTACAACTACTGCGACTATTCTATTTACTGCTATTGTTCATACAAAAATAATATAATTAATGCTGCTGCTGATGATGCTTGTGGTGATTGTTAATACAAATTGATTAAAGCTTTTGCAAATGAATATCCTTCAAATAGAGACGGGCTTATCACGTTGAAACTCCTGTTCCCCTTACGATCACCAAAGTTAAGGAACGTCAAGCGTGGTCACTACCTTGATGGGTGACCGTTTGGGAATACCACGTGCAGTAAGCTTGAATGTACGGGTGGTGGAACGAATAACGGTTCGGAATTGGAAATCGGAGAGCCGTGTTCTATTTCCCGTTATGGTTCCTGTGTATTATATAGGTGTGAATCAACTAATTCTCTCCCCGTCTATGGGTTAATTAGTAAGCCTTGAATCAGTATTATCTCAAAATAATACTTACGGTATAAAAATATTTCCTGGCTTTAAATAACCTCCGAAGGGTTGATAAGCCGTAAAAACAGAACAAAATGCTAAAATTTTTCACGAAGACAACTCCTTTTTTTTTTTTTTTTTTTTTTTTACTGCAAGCCTCTGTATTGCCTTTCTTGGGGTGGGGGTGATAACCGATTTAAAATAAATAAATAAATACAATATTTTAGGACTATGATTTTCAGACAGAGTGATACACCATCGCCGCCCGGGTATTATTGTGCCAGATAAGGACGTCAGGGACTGCCATATTATTGATGGTTGCTATACCAAATGAGAAAAATATAGCAAACAAGGTGGTTGCGAAAATTCCAAACTACTCCGATTTTAAGGTTGAGATGGCAAGACTGTTTAGAATGCAGGAAGGGAATATCAAGGTGTTTCCAGCAGTGATTGAAGCATTGGGATCAATTCCAATAAAACTGTGTGAATTCTTTGACCAGCTGGGGATACAATAGCAACATGGAGTCATCCAAAAATCGACTTATTTTGGGCATTGCGCAAATTTTGGGGAAAGTATTGTCTGTTTAAGGCCATTGTTGTTGACTTGACAGATCACTTAATGTGTCCGGTGTTTGCAAAAACTTACACCGTGTGACAAAACATAATAATAATTATAAACAATTATTTCATAAAGGACTGTGTTATTTTTTCTAATTTTATTTACAATTGTTTTGCATAAAATCTTGAAAATATTTATAACACAATAAGACTTAAAATTGTTTCATATTTTTCTTATTAAAGGTATAGTGGTACAATGCAAAGTAATGACAAAACACAACAACAAAAAACAACAACAACAACAGCAATAATAATAATAATAATATTAATAATAATAATAATAATAACAATTGATCATGTCTATATTTCTGAGATGAGGTATTATGTACATTATTTACATTATTCGGACTATTGTCCTCATCTTTGTCGCCATATTTATCACAACGTTTCTGCTGTTGTACGCTCCGGCCTTCTTCAGGTGGTTGGAATGCCGAACTGAACCCTTTATTTCGCTCACTGGGGTAGACTGTTCTAGTTCCACGTGCCATGTTTAATGGATGTCAGTTATCAGTTATCTCATGCTAATTTCCCTCTGAAAGTTCTCCGCTGCCTTAACCGGATATTGAACTCACACTCTTTGGGTCCTGTCACTGGATCTAACCAACGCCTTTATCCACTGTGCCATGTATCCTTGAAGAAGGCCGGAGCGTACAACGGCAGAAACGTTGTGATAAATATGGCAACAAAGATGAGGACAATAGTCCAAATAATGTAAATAATGTACAATTGATCATGTTGTATCAGGTTGCACAGTATTGGCACCCACTGAATATAAAACACGGCATGACAGAGCGGGCCAATATCTGCACTGGAAAATCTGCACGGAATTTCTTTCAGTTTCTACGCAAAGGAAACTGAAAGAAATTGGTATGGACATCACCCAGACCCGTATGAACAGAAACATCAGGACCTGTTACAATTTTATGGGACTACACAATACACAGAGATAGAACAATAAAATCTAATCGCCCAGACATCGGTATTAGAGACCGCAAACAAAGAAATTGCCTCCTTATTGATATGGCAGTCCCTGCAGTCTGCAAAGTATCTTTGAAGATCTTCAAAAAGCTATCAAAATACAAGAACCTTGAAATCGAAATCTCAAAAATTTGGCACATGGGAACATCAACAATCCCTGTTGTAGTTGGAGCCCTCGGATTGATTGGAAAAGATTCCAATAGACTCATTGAAGAGATCCCAGGAAGCACATGCCTTAGAACAAATACAAAAAATTGTTATCACGAGTACAGCCCACTTTACGAAGGGCTTTATCTATGTAAAATATGTGTTGTTGTTGTTTTTTTTTTTGTTTTTTGTTTTTTTGCTCAGTGGAAAATGTCATGATGCCATTTCTGACCTTAAGTCTCTGGGCGGGACTCGGAAAGAAATGAGTACACACCAAAAATCAAAGGAAATAATAATAATCATAATAATAATAATAATAATAATAATAATAATAATTACAGTAATAATAATAATATTAATGATAATTACAATGATAATAATGATAAGGATAATATTATTATTATTATTATTATTTATGATAATTACAATAATAATAATAATAATAATATTCTAAACGCCCAGATAGTGTTATTAGAGATCGCATACAAAAAAGGTGACTCCTTATCGATTTGGCAGTCCCTGCAGACTGCAATATATCTTTGAAGATCTTCAAAATGCTATCAAAGGACAAGGACCTTGAAATCGAAATCTCAAAAATGTGGTACATGGGAACAACAACAATCCCTGCTGTAATTGGAGCCCTCGGATTGGTTGGAAAAGATTCCAGTAGACTCATTGAAGGGATTCCTGGAAGCCCATGTCTTAAAGGAATACAAAAAATTGTTCAGACAAGTACAGCCCACACCTTACGAAGGGCTTTATATGTATTTTTTTTTTTTTTTCAGTGGAAAATGTCTTGATACCATTTCTAACCTTAAGTCCCTGGGCGGGACCCGGAAAGAAATGTGTAAACGCCAGAAATCAAAGGAAATAATAATAAAGCTCTAAACGTAAACCAGTCATGGCTCTCATGGCTTCTGATCTTAATTAATTGAACATGTTAACATGTATATGTTTTGTTTTAGTAAATTAAGGCTACAATAAAGAACCTGTTCAATACTACATATTTTATTGTCAGTTGTCTAGCCTTAAGCAATTGGGCGTGTCCCCTTAGGAGTCGATGTACCATACATCTCTGTTCATGGGCGGAAGTAGTGAGGTAGTATCACAGTTGGGTGTTGAGAGAAATGTGTTTTTGTTTTTAAATATCAAGTTTGAAGGATGAGGCAGTCACAGTTTTTTACATCTAAACACTTAGAAACAAACTCAATCAGAGACCGTCAGAGCGGTCTAAGTTACCCAACCTGTGGTAGGTGTTTATAACTGGATGCAGGCTTATGCGCAGTTTTTATTCAAACTATTGTCTACATTTGGCAGTGATGCATCTGTCTGTCATGTCTTTATTAGAATGGTCATAATGGGATCGTATATTTGTGCCCCCAGATTCACATTCTCAGGATATAGCTGGCCATTCGTATTCGAGGATAACTGTCTACTAGGGCGGCTAGCCAATCCCTATTGCAGATGCTTGCTCAGGCGCATTTGTGTTTATTCAACACCGAAAGAGCCCACCCATACTGCAACTATGTTGAGCAGACCTTAGTTACAGTTTCTGGGAAAGAGCGTGTTATCTAGCGTGATCAACAATTTAAACAGGACCAGAACGCTCAACCCCTCCGCCACGATGAACTGTAACTTCGTGACAGCACACCTATCAACGCTCCCACCCCCGCGGTTTGGGGACCTTTTGGCACGTAGTGCACCAAGTCTTTGTCTTCGGACCTTCAAAAAGTGTCGTTGGTTATGCACAAAGAACTTCATCACTATAAGAAAATCATATGTACTGCTGTCAGTTCCTAGGAACTGAGCTGCTAGACCGTCATACGCCGGAAGCATATATATATATATATGTGTGTGTGTGTGTGTGTGTGTGTGTGTGTGTGTGTGTGCCCTGTAGAATTGCATTGAGCACTGTTTTGTCAAAATAAAAATATTAATAAGAACGCCGGATTATATATTACAGTCGAATCCATTACATTCACTTAAGTACTAATACCCTTGGGAAAGGCATGAAACCCCTTCTTCTCCCTCCAGCTATGGGTAAATAGCAGGGCAGACTGGGTTCTATAGCCTTGGATGGCAACTGGTCTGAGAGAAGCACAATCCTGAATTCAAAACCTGCGGAGGGTCGTTTGGGGACCTTGTGGTACTTAGTGCACCAGGTCTCTGTATTAGGCCCTTCAAAAAGTGTGGATGGTCCTGCACGAAACCTTCACCACTATAATCAAATCTCATGTGCTGTTGTCGGGCTGTCGGTTTCCTGGGAGCTGATCTGCTTGACCCTCATACGTCGAATTCTATATATAATAGCTGGCTACTACCAATCGAAGATACCCGATCTCGCAGACACTCGCTCAGGCACACTTGTGTTTTTTCAGCACCCACAGAGCCCACCAGTGGTTTATACTGCAACTATGCTGAGCAGACCTTAGTTACAGTTTCTGGGAAATAGCGTGTTATCTAGCGTGATCAACACTTTGAACAACGCCAACAAGGTTCAAGCCACGATGATTTGTGTGGTTTCGTCACAAGGCTTGGATCAAGCCGTGGTATGGTTTTCAGACACTTTCCATCGACCCTTCCAATCCGGTAATATCAGGAAGTCTCCTTCCTGACAAACCGACAGATTCCAACCCCTGGTCCCATGGTTAGAATGCGAACATTCTAACCACTCAGTCCCGTACCCCCATTACATTGTCAGGGTACTACTCGTTTAATAAAGCTTTATTTAATCTACAATTTCAAATTTTGCTTGATCTCAGCACTTTATACGACTAGCAAAATAATTTCTGGTTAATAAATATCTCTATTCTAATGATAGATGGAGACACACAGTGGATAGCGGCTCCGAGTGAGGAATCGGAAAGCCGGGTTCGAATTCCTGTCGGATCTATTACATTCACTTACCCTTCGAATCCATCTCTCCCTCCCTAGATTAGGCTCTATAGCATTGGTTGGCAACTAGTCTAGGAGAAGGAAAAATCAATTCAAACCAGCCTTGAGAAATCCAACCACCTGCTGCTATGTAGATCCTGCATCTTTAGATAAAGACTAAAAGAAGGTAACTTCAAAAACAAATCCACCTCAAAGAAATTCGCCTGAAAGAAAGAAACTGTCTTCCATCTACATCGAGCCGCGACAGAAAATAATGGATTCCTCGGGTTTAGTATAACGTTTCGAACACAGACTAATCTGAGACACTGCAAGACGCCGGGGACTTCTCTGATTTCGAAGCATTCGCCCATGGGTATATCACCCACAGCAGTTAAGATGTGATCCTAATGATGAAAAAAAGCATTAAACACAAGAGATATTTTTAACGTAATATACAGAGTGTCCATAACTTTCGTGTGCACTTTAAACAATTTATAATTTTAAAGTGCACACAAACTTTATAGACACGCTGCATTATATATATATATATATATATATATATATATATATATATATATATATATATATATAGTGATTGCCAACACATCAATTTTGGATTTAGCGGTAGTTAGCACGTAACTGAAAATTTTCGTTTCGCGCAGACGAAAGTTTTGCGTCTACGAATTTATTTGGTTCTCATGCACTGACATGTCTCTTCAGACCTACTGCTGACTCTCATACTTTGTCACCTACATATTTTGCACACGCACACACACACATACACACACACGCACACACACACATACACACACACGCACACACACACACATATATATATATATATATATATATGAAGTCTCAGGCATAAAAATAACGTTTATTTATTACGTGTTTGATACGTACTCACCAAAATAACGTTTATATATATATATATATATATATATATATATGTGTGTGTGTGTGTGTGTGTGTGTGTGTCTGTGTGTCTGTGTGTGTGTGTGTGTGTGTGTGTGTGTGCGCGCGCGTGCGCACACATTAAAACAAAAACATGTTAAAAATCGCTTCACAATGGCAATTGTGTTTCGACTCTACAAATGTGTCTTCTCGGGCTTTGGTAAACTATTGACCAGTGAACGATTAATTTATTTTCAAAAGCAGAATGCTTCCACTTTTTTTTTTTTTTTCGAGAAAGAAAAAATGAATTAAAAATAGGCTCGTGGGCGTTACCTTAATTAACCAATCGAATGCAACCTACGCTAAATTCAAACTCACCGATTTTTTTTTTTTTTTAATATAGGTTATGACACAAAGTCATCAGCATAACCTACACAATTTGATTATGGACAGATACAAATGCTTACATTAGTTCGCAAGATATATAAAAGTCTGGCGTTTAACTTACTTAAGAGATAAAAACGAAAGAGGTCGGGCTTTAATATATATATATATATATATATATATATATATATATATATATATATATATATACATATATATATATATTCATGCACAACGCACTTTTCAGATTCTGATTGACAACGGACCGTTACATAATTTCGATATATTGATATTTATAACGTACTGTAATAATTGTGGTGCAGTCAATTTATTTACGGGAGTGGTGTAATAAAATATAATAATAATAACAATAATGATAATAATAATAAAAGTAATAATAATAATAATAATAATAATAATATATATATATATATATATATATATATATATATATATATATATATATATATGAAACGACATATTAAATGTGCATGTATTAAAATTATAGCTAAATAGATAAAATTATAAATTATAGTAGTTTAATATATAAGTATGCCGCGATTAATATATATCCGCAAATACAAATCTATTATATACATTCATATGATATACAAAGGTATGAATGCAATAACGAACAGGTTGATATGTAAAGAGATGTTATACATAAATTTTTTGTGTTATGTACACCTTTGTTTTATCTACGTAAATGTGGATATATATATATATATATATATATATATATATATATATATATATATATATATGTGTGTGTGTGTGTGTGTGTGTGTGTGTGTGACTTTGTGTGCGTGTGTGTCCAATTCAATAATATTATTTATGAATATACATAACATGCAATTGCCAGATACTGAGAGCTCTCGGAACCTGACGATTGCGTGGCGCATGAAACTCCGAGTCTTATTGTCGGCGCGGTTTATTATGTATATTTATTATTATGTACTTAATAAAGCTGCTATTTTGCATTGAGCATTTACTTGCACTAACACGCACACGCACAGATAGATAGATAGATAGATAGATAGTTAGATATATAGATATAGACATATATATTGCATGTACATTTATTTATACTTATTTGATTGTGTATATATATATATATATATATATATATATATATATATATATATATATATATATATATATATTTATCGATAATATAGGCAGTGTAAAGTCAGAAATGTTGCCAGTCAGTGAAAGTTTGAAAGAAAGAACATTTAAGTCAAGCAGACTTTCTAACGTGGTGCTCGATATCAGAGATAGAGCATTACCGACTGACGATTCAACCGAATAATTACAAAAAAAAAAGGTTCGTCTACGAAACTCTGGAGTCGGGATTGCCGAATATAACATCAATCAGCTGAGTGAATATATATATATATATATATATATATATATATATATATATATATATATATATTATGAAAGGGACAAAGTCTAACAATTATTTTAAGACATTTTTTATGTTTATACGTTGTTTTGTTTTTTTATAGATATAAATATTTAAGTAAATGCTATGTTTATAATAAACAGTATTAACGACATTTACAGGCCTGAATGTCCGGGAAATTTATAATTCCATTGATCATCAGTTTTACATTAGATTATATTCTATATGGCAAGATTAATTAAAAATTTAATATGAAAAAGAAGTGTCGATGAGTAAAAAAATCTTTGCACTCATTTACGTTAGATATCTAGTTTTTGTTGTTGTTTTTTTTTTTATCTGCTTTTTATGGTTTATCAATTAGTCTTCAGGGACAGATTTTAATTTCAATTCCAATTTCATTGAAATTGTGTGTGAGAGCGTGTGTATACGTCTGTGTGTGCGGCGTGAATTTTAATTCAATGACAAATCTACATTCATTTCTAAAAAATTAATTTTCTGATATTTTCATAGTATAAAAGATTTCCGTTTTTATTTCTGTCTCCAACATTATCATTTTATTGTTCAAAGCATGGTGGCGGTTACTTAGACTAAGTGGAAAGTGAATGTTGGAGTGGTGGATAGCGGCTCTGACTGAGGAATCGAGGAGCCGAGTTCGAATTCCAGTCGAATGTATTACATTCACTTACGTGATAATACCCTTGGGAAAGGTATTAATACTCTTCTTCTCCCACCAGCTATGGCTAAAATAGCAGGACGGACTGGGTTCTATAGCCTTGGATGGCAACTGGTTTAAGGGAAGGACAACTCTAAATTCAAAAACTGCGAAGGGTTGTTTGGGAGCCTTGTGGCACGTATTGCACCAGGTCTCTGCATTCAGCCCTTCAAAAAGGTGTGGTTGGTTCTGCACAAAGCCTTTACCACTATCATCAAATCATATGTGCTTGTTCCTGACTGTCGGTTCCTAGGAACTCATCTGCTTGGCCCTCATACGTCGAATACGACGGGAGAGGCCACAATTACTTCTTCTTCTAATTCTTCTTCTTCTTTACCTGTGAAGGTAAGCCTTCCCTAAGGGTGGAATGGCCCACTACCTAATGCATCTTGGTAGGGTGGATGTCCCTTTTCGATTCATTGATCGTTCAAATGTATTTGCGTATGAGTAAATGCAACGAACCCGACTGGAACTAAAACTCGGCTCTCCGATTTCTCATTACACCACCTACAGATCACATCCAAGTTTACAGCAGCTGGCATTCTTCAGGATCAGTTTTAATATTTTATATTAAAAATATTTTTATTACTAGCATTCACTACTTTAAATATATATATATATATATATTTATTAAAGACATTTTTATGTTTAACGTTCTTTTTATAGATACAAGTATTTAAGTAAATGCTCTGTTTATAATAAACAGTATTAAATAACATTTACCGGCCTGAATGTCCGAGAAATGTTCATAGAAAATATTCGTTCTTTGACAGGATTCGAACCTGCATCCTATACGGAACCGTCATTTACGCTGACGTGCCTTGACCGCTCGGCCACCAAGCGTAAATGACGGTTCCGTATAGGATGCAGGTTCGAATCCTGTCCAAGGACGAATATTTTCTATGAAAATTTCTCAGACATTCAGGGCGGTAAATGTTATTTAATACTGTTTATTATAAACAGAGCATTTACTTAAATACTTGTATCTATAAAAAGAACGTTAAACATAAAAATGTCTTTAATAAATAAATTGTCGGACTTTGTCCATTTCGTAATATATATATATATATATATATATATATATATATATATATAAATATATATGTATATATATATGTGTGTGTGTGTGTGTGTGTGTGTGTATTGTCATCCACAGATACTGTTTCCCAGTATCACAGCTCATAAGTGTGGCTAGATGTCCAGTTGCTTCTAGCTAGAATCGAAACCCTGCTGAATTGACGTCAATCGGAGATTCTACTCCTAAGCCTTTGGCAGGGATGAAGGTGAATTTAAGCGTATTTATTTCTAGATAAACACACACACACACACACACACACATATATATATATTTATATTGTGTGTGTGTGTTGAGGCAGCATTTTTTTCATTGCTGCATGTTTTATTAAATATGGACAAGTTTTGTCTTTTTATTTTATGTAAATTCTTTTCATTTCGTCTGATAAGCTTAATAACATTATTATTAAAAGACGAAAGAAAATCACAATATTGATACATATTGATACATATTTTTTAATCCTATCTAAGCTTTCGGCTTACATAAACCATTATCAAAGATGACATTACAATATATTAAACAATACACGGAAAAAAAAACAATAATGATAGTCTGTTTATGTTTACATGTAAGATTTCCAAGCAAAGTCAAACTCGTGCATACAAGACGCCGGAAGCGAAAAGTAAAAACGAGAAGTATTAAGTATGGGAAGCCAATGGTATAAACCAATGGTTTCTGTTATAAATTATAGGCATTTAAGAATATTTGTGCAGATTCCATAGTTTATTTTGTTCAGGTTAGGTTTGAACTGTTTTATGTATATAGCCTCAAGATTTTTTAGTTTTTGTTTATTGTTTTCATGTTTAAGTATATTTGTGTTTTCAACGAGGGTTTTCCGGAATTTATTTATATCCGTAAGCTAAGTGACAACAAATCATTGAAAATAATCGCTAATTTACTAAAGTTGATTATCCGTACCCTTGTCACAGGATATGTGATGACGGAAGTCCAGATAATTTTTGACTTATATAATTGAATAAGATGTAATTGTACTTTGTTTTTGAAGATTAAAGTTGATAAAGAAAAACAGAAATTATTTATGACACAATGTAATAACACAATTTAAAATTTTAACACGGACATGTTATAATGAGTCACGCTAATTTTACTTTGGCCTTTCGTCGTAATCCTTATAATCCTCACATCGTATAGTTTTTATTTGAAGAGTAATGTCATTCAACACTACGACTGATATACATATATACTGTTTAATCAACGCTCATATCTATATCATGCTCTTGAAAAATTTGGCAGTGATTATGATTGATTAGTCTCTTGGCAGCAGACATCTGCTTTAATTCAAAGTTTGCCAATTCTTGGATTTTCTTCACAGGTCACGAATTTTCTATTATCGTCTGACAAAAATTAAATATAAAATTAACTGATTTATCGAATTTTAATGAAATTTTCGGGACTTATCCATTAATCATTAAATTTATTTATACAAAGAGAATTTCGTTTGACGAGTTAGTAGACCTATTTTGAAATTAGTCGACACCTTATTTAATTTGATTGAAATCTTATCCCCCAAAAATCAGTTTTAAAGGTTTAAATAAATTTTTCCTTTTTTTTTTAATGGAATGAATGATGTCAAAAAATTAACTCCCCAAATTATATTGTGAGTAGAAAGTGAGAAAGAGGATAAGAATAACACCTGCTCTAAGCTTGCATTTGCGCTTGAATGAATAATGGCTCGGAATTGTTAATCGGAGAGCCGAGTTCCAATTCCAGTTGGGTTCGTTATATTCACTTACGGACAAATTACCCTTGATAAAGGTATGAATCCACGTCTTATTCCTCCCCAACTATGGGTTAATTAGTAAGACGGTGTCAATAAATCATTATTTTTCTCCAACAAATAAATTCTTACGTAAAAATATTTACTGTCTTTAAATAACCTGCAAAGGGTTGATAAGCGATAAAAAAAAACGAATCAATCAGTAAATTATTTCTTCCTATAGACTGGGACTAAATATATAATACAGTGTAACTTCTGTTCCCGAACGTCTCACATGTCGAACAAATCTGTTTTCGAACAGAAAATTCGAGATGAAAATGCCTCGGTTATCGAACAAAATTTCGGTTCTCGAATAACATTGTCGAACTGAGCCGAACTGAGTTAACACGAACGGAATCATTTCTGTGTCGACCGCTATGTTGTATACATTCGTCTGTTGTGTTGTGCTTTTTTTTCTTTCTTTTTTTTTTCAATTTTATTGTATTGTGACTTTTTCTCTTCATTGATTCATGTTGCAAAAATAGTTTCGATTTACGAACTTCCTTCAGGAACAAATTAAATTCGAGGTTCCATTGCGTGTGTGTGTGTGTATATATATATATATATATAACGTCACCCACAGGCAGACTGTTTCGCAGCTCATCAGTGTGGCTAGACATCCGGTTGCCTCTAGCTCGGATCGAAACCCGACTGAATTGGTGTCAGCCGGAGATTCTACAACTAAGCCGTCGGCTCACGGCAGGGAAGTAGGTGGATTTCTTACCGTATTTATTTTTAGAAACACGCCCAGTGACTGACAGTGACTCAATTCGCTATGCGAAGAGTCTCGCTATAATAGCTATAATAGTCACAGTTTACAAACCCATACCTACTCCCTAGAGAGCTCAACTGAAATTAATATTAACAGGAGCCAATATATATATATATATATGTTACTTGGTATTTCCGACGGATTAAATACATACTGGAGTCTTCTATATTTTATTATTTTTTTAATGAAGTACAGAGGTTCTCGAACGTCTCACAAATCGGTTTTCGAACAGAAAATTCGAGATGAAAATACCTCGGTTATCGAACAAATTTTCGGTTATCGAACAACATTGCCAAACCGAGTTAACACAAACGGAATAATCACTGAGTCGGCCGCCGTGTTGTATACATTTGTGTGTTGAGTTGTGCCTTTTTTTTCCCAATTTTATTGTACTGTGACTTTTTTTTACTCTACATTGATTCCTATTGGAAAAATAGTTTCGGTTTACGGACATTTCGGGTCTAATATATTACAAAGGGGCTGTATTTTCTTTAATCGATACCACCCCGTTTAAGGCAGTAAAGTCACAGAGACACAAATGGTTACAGGTCGTGGAAGAATTAGGAGCAGAAACATTAATAATGAGAAAGAAGAGGAAAGTGCAATCAGGAGGAGAGTAGATAGCGATTGACATTGCATTTCAATTTTTTTGCAGACTATAGTCGGCTGGAAAGCACGGAGCCAGAAGGCAGTTCCACAGGCGAGAAGTGCGAAAAAAGAAATTGTCAGCATAGAATTTACAGTTACATCTAACCAGGTCAACTGTAAATTGATGAGATCTCGACGTCAGTCTAGTACTGCGCTTAAATTCAAAAAGTCTAGGTACCATAGCGAAGAGATCATCCGAACAATGACCATGAAAGTATTTATTAAAAAAAGAGACACAGAGAGGTAACCTTACGGTGGTGGGAAAGTGACTGAAACGGAGCTGCCAGATTATAACCAATAATATTGCTGATTCTTCTCTGGATTTTTTCAAGGAGCTCAAGGTAACTAGCAGGGGCACCGGACGATATGTGGCAGCAATATTCTAAGCATGGACGAAAACTGAAACGGTTCAGGATTGACAGAGAACACATCTGGCGTTAGAGCTGATTCTGTGTCTGGCCTCAAATAGCAACGAATTGCAGAACGATAGTCTTAGTGTGGATGCTGAACATTTGAAAACTGACACAAAATATGCAAGCTCGGTTCAACGACCGACTAGAGACGAATCGACCAATTTGGGTGACGATTTCTTTTGCAGTTAATGCTGCTGATAAAGACGTTGGTTTTAGAAGAGGGGTCCTTCTTAAATTACAGAGTGACGAATCAGCTCAAGCGAGATTAAAAAATGGGAAACATAATATATGTAAAAGTAATGGCACCGATAAAACATATCCACTACTCTGGGAGAAAATAAACTCGTACGTTATTGCCTTTAGCAGATCTTTTCTTGCCTCGCTTGCTCTCAAAACCACGTAAGCAACTTAATGGTAATGTTGTACAATAGGCAATATGACCAGATATAATCATTTTGTTTCAGTTTTTAATATTGATAATACATTTAATATTGTCGTATATTAAGCATGGGTAATCCTTTTCAAGCAGTGGAGTCCATGATCTACGGCTCACCTCAAGTCGGGCCCCGTATACTAAAAACCTTCAAGGTAATAGTGATTACTTTCGAAGTAGGTACCTGTTTTAGCATACCTACGGATGATAATGGGTATGTCCCCATTCACATAAATACAGTATATATGTTGGACGAGATTTGGATATTCGTCTCCAGCTGTGCTCGTAAAACTGTCTGCCTCCGGACAGAGGGAATCCCCAGACGAGGCTATGTCGAAGGGCAGAATCCCGTCTCGGGAAACAGCTACCCGATACCGTTTTATACAGGGGTCTACGGGGAAATTTTGGCCGAACCTACGAGCTCAGATATTCCACATTAAATTCGGCCTTGTGCCACATTTGGCAGAATCCCGTCTCGGAAAACAGCTACCCGATAGCGTTTTATACAGGGGTCTACGGGTAAATTTTGGCCGAGCCTAAGGACTCGGATATTTCCCATTAAATTCGGCCTTGTGCCACATCTGGCCGCCGTTAGTAGATATCCTGCAGTCGCAGATTCGTGTCCAGCCGTGCTGGTAAAACTATCTGCCTCCGGGGAAAGAGGATCCCCTGACGAGGCTATGTCGAAGGGCAGAATCCCGTCTCGTGAAACAGCTACCCGACCCCGTTATATACGGGTGTCTACGGGGAATTTTTGGCCAAGCCTACGGGCTCGGATACCCCACATTAAATTCTGTCTTGTGCCACATTTGACTGCGTGGGGCGGTTGGTAGATGTCCCAGAGTTGGAGATTCAATATGGAATTCACTCGACTCACTTCTAGCAGTTGACTACTTCTTTTACGCGCCGCTGGCGAATCTTATATGTGTTGTTCTTGTCCTAAGTATTATCGTTTGATTATTCTATTCAGTAACCTTTCCTCGGTTACAACAGTACCTGAGCTACCTTCACCACAGAAGCATGTACCTTAGAAATGGTAGGAAAGTTTTATTTTTTAGAAAATATATTTTTATAGTTAAAAAATTTAAGTCATGCTATAATATTATCACTGATGACGGTCTAATTGTCACATTATCTTCCACCTACGACCTTCAAAAATTTAAATGCAACATCAATCGCCATTTTCTGAACTTTTTTCTTTTACTCTCCTATCTCCTCACTAACGTCTTCTCGTCTTCTTTCACTCTCAGTAAGCTTGGATGTGCGGGTGGTGTATTGGATAACGACTCGGAATTGCAAACCGGGGAGAAGTGTTCGAATTCCATTTGGGTTCGTTATGTTCACTTACACGCAAATATCCTTGGGAATTTTATGAATTTACATCTTTTCCACCCAGCTATGGGTTAAACAGTAAGACTTGTGTCTATAGATCATTATTATCTACAAATGTTTCTAACAAGAAAGAAATATTTTCTGACCTTAAATGACCTGCAAAATGTTGATAAGACGTAAAAAAACAAATCTTAGTAACTCTCAGTTACCTGTTGAGCCTTAGTGGCTTTGTCGCCTTGCTTGGAGTGAAATTATTAAAATAGAAGACAGTAGAAGAATGCAATCCGTGAAAAGCCATGAACGGATACAGCATTTTAAATGATTCAAAAACTGGTTCTAGGACAGTTGCGACCCCGAAAATTGTGTACCAGACAATTACGTCCCTAGACAAATGCGCCCATGGATAATTACGCACCTTTGATATTTTTTTAAGCTTTTAAAGGTAATTACCATAAATTTGGGAAAAAAAGCCGGAGGTAGTAATAATACATTTTTAAATAAAAAAGAAGAAAATAAAATAAAAAAAAATAAAAGTTTATTTTTTTAAATGCAATGACAGATTAACAATGTTGCAAGATCGCTCTACACATCGCCAGTATGTTTTTGTTTCATCAGCATTTTTTCTTATGATACTGATAGCTGTACATTTTCTCGTCCACAAATATTTTTTCACCAGTGTTTGATTTTCGAAACTTAGCCAATGGTTCCAAATAAAAATATAATCTATAAAATCCAGAATCTATTTGGATGTTTGTGTTACACACTGTTGGAGTGAACTGAAACTGCTAGCTTAATTATCTCTCTTTTTTATTTATAGTAATTATCTTTCCGTTTGTTTAGAGTAATTAAACCTATTGGTCCGCAAATTTCTATATTAAACAACTCTAAAAAAAAAAATTTTCTTTCAAAATTTACCTTGACTAACTTTTTGCTTGTTTAGAATAATTAAAAGCTCGTTTGCAATTAGCAACTATTAAGAAAAGAAAGTATGGTACCTTGAAAAAATATCAGAGGTACACAATTATCCAGTGACGCATTTGTCTAGGGACGCATTTGTCTAGGGATGCAAATGTCCAGTACGCAACTGTCCATCCAACTTCACCTGTTTGGCAAAATATCATCAAAGTGGGACCTTATATTATGTAGTTCGATGGTGTCTGATCTTGCTGGAAATAAAATTCATACACATCAAACTCTTCTTAAATGTGTGGCATGACAGATTGTAAAAAAATTAGTTAGTTGCCGTAACGTCAAAAAGCAGTCGTCGCTTTAATCTCTTTGATGACAAGCCACACCACACCACACCGTAACTCATTTTCTTTACATAATCCAATAGAGATTCTTAGGTATACAGTAGTTTCAATTGTGACGATCAATTTAGTCATACAATTGAAATGTAGCCTCATCACTGCAAACAGTCTTTGTTTGAAAGTGTGCATCTTCTGCACATGTTGCCAAGTACCAATCGCAGACGTCCACACTTCATTCCAAATCGTCTTAATTGAAAGCAGGGAATGTTTACTTTTCTAGTGACAGCGCCTCAAAAGGCGATGGTCGCTTGATTTTAAAATTCCTATCTCACAACTCGCTTAAGGCTCAGAATATCTTGAACCTTGGCGATAATTTAAAGCTCGCTTGCAATTAGCAACTGTTAAGAAAAGAAAGTATGGTAACTGCAAAAGTTATTTCCAAGTATACAGTAGTTTCAATAGTGACGATTAATTTAGTCATGCAATTGAAATGTAGCCTCATCACTGCAAACAGTCTTTGTTTTAAAGTGTGCATCTTCTGCACATGTTGCCAAGTACCAATCGCAGACCGCCACACTTCAGTCCAAATCGTCTTAATTGAGAGCAGGGAATGTTCATTTTTCCAGTGGCAACGCCTCAAAAAAGTGAACTAAATCTGCTAGCTTAATTTTCTCTTGCTTTTAAAAAATAATTTTTTTTTCTCTTTTTTTTATTTATGGTAACTAACTTTGTACTTGTTTAGAGCAATTAAAGGAATTAGTGTTCCTATTTCTATATTAAACAACTCTTTAAAAAATGTTAACATCATAAAATTATCAGCGGTAATTATCCAGGAACGCATTTGTCTAGGGACGCAAATATCCAGGGACGCAATTGTGTATTACGCAATTGCCCGGGAAGCAAATGTCCAGTACGCAACTGTCCGACTACCCGCAAAACTAATGTACATTCATATTTCACAGAATTTTGTTTGCTGGAAGAAAATGTTAATTATTTGCATGTACATAAATATATTTGATCGATTGATTCGTTTTTTACGGATTATCAACCCTTGGTAGCCAGAAAATGTTTTTACTTTGTAACATTTTTTTGTGGGGTGGAGTGAAAGATAATGATTTAGTGACACAAGTCTTACTAATTAACCCATTGCTGGGGGAGAAGTGGATTCATACCTTTGCCTATGGTATTTGCGCGTAAATGAATATAACGAACCCAACCAGAATTGGAACTCAGCTCTCCGATTAACAATTCTGAGCCATTAGCCATTCATCATTGTCATTATCATCCTTCGACCTCCTTATGGTTGGTTAGAACTCCATTGACAAGGCAATTTCACACTATTCGGTCCTGCATTGCCTAACGTCCAACCCTGAATGCCGAGCTATGGTGCCTGGGAAAGTCGATAATTTTGAGAAGACACTTCCAGAAGGATACCATAGGAGTAAATATGAGACGATTTCCCTGCCTGCTCGGTGGCAATGGCGGGCAAACTCTAATCGTTTTTCTTTAAGCTTCAGAGAGATTGGTCCCAATTCTCCGTAAATTTTGTTTAGCTTTGCATGGGATCTCCCATTACACCACACACATATATATCTCCAATTACACCGCCTAATATTCCCAAAGGGTCAGCCAGGCTCGACGTTGCTTAACTTTGGTGCTCGTACGTGAACCGGTGTTACAACGTGATGCGGTCGTAAACAATATAAATGTATATATGGCAGTTTTATTTACTTAAAAGTAAATAATTAAATTTTAAATTGTCCGGGGTTAACGTATTTTCCGTCTTACGAGACATTGCGGCTTGGAAGACGCACCCTAATGCTGGAAAGAAATTTCTAAGAAAAAAAAGTCATTCTCATACAACCCATTCACCATGCGTCCCTCACATACTGGCAGGACGTATTGTTTACATTAATCAGTCATCCGATTTTGTTTGGCAATGACATACTAGTCAAGAGCAGAAAGGCTCCCGCCGCTCCTGCTGCTGCTAGTAGAGCATGTTTAAGCTTGTGACTCGGCCCCAGGAAGGTTTATATTCTTGGAAATACTTGTAACAGCTAAGTACTGAGGTTACATCATATAAAAGGCTGAATTAGATAGCTAACATTATAGTGCAATGATTCAACATACAAATAGACGTCCCTATCAGTCAAGCCAATTAGGTGACCGTCCAAGCTTACTTGATGCTGGGCATTATCTTACATTCGTCTTAGAAGACACACATGTATTTTTCAGGGTATTTTTTAGGAAAAAAAGTGCGTCTTGTAAGCCGAAAAATACTGTAATTTTCATTAGTATTAGGTTGGTGCAAAAATAATGACGTAATAATGTCGTTTTTTGACGTTAAAAAATATGTCAAAAAACGATATTATTACGTCATTATTTTTGCACCAACCTAATATAAACATCGAGTTCGCCGCATTCACTTAAGAATTGTATGAATACATCCGTTCTTCCAACTTACCTATGGATTAAATAGAAGCACTCTTCAGGCTCGGTTGGCAACCAGTCTAGGAGAAGGATAGCTCTGAATTCAAAACAGGCTGGGTATGAAACTAGCAACCTCATGCCGTATAACCTACTTATTACAGAAAATACGACAGAATTGTCTAGCGTGTTGAAAGCATACAAATCGACGTCTCTATCAGTCAAGCCAATTAGGTGACCGTCCAAGCTTACTTGATGTTGGGCGTTACCTTACCTTCGTCTTGGAAGACACACACGTATTTTTTCAGGGTATTTTTTGGGAAAAAGGTGCGTCTTGTAAGCCGGAAAATAATGTAATTCTCATTAGTATAAGCATCGAGTTCGCCGCATTCACTTAAGAATTGTATGAATACATCAGTTCTTCCAACTTAAGATTGTAGTGAACGAGGAAATATCTTCGTGGGAGCTGATTCCACAGAACAGAGCTTCACAGGTAGAAGATATTCGAGTGAAACTTACTTCTCTGCAATAGGGTTTTGCTTGCCAAACGCCTGCTCAATCTTAATCTACTCAAGTCTAGGGTTAACCGTTGTCTTCATCTTCTATCCGCACAAACTATATATATAGTACTGCCTCTTACTGTAACACTCTACCTCGAGTGGCTCCCGGGACTTGGACAGGGTTAACCTTATTGTAAAACAAATAAAAGACGCCTGCTCAATCAACACAGTTCATTTGTTGTTTAAACATGGAATTGTTAATCGGAGAGCTGAGTTCCAATTCCTTTTGGGTTCATGATATTCACTTATGCGCAAATACATCTGGTAAATGAATGAATCCTCCTCTTCTCCTCCAGATATGGGTTAATTAGTAATACTCGTATCACTAAAACATTATTATGAAATTTACCGAACTTTTGAGTAGATCTATATCTATCATATTTTTATTTATTAATTATTATTATTATTATTATTATTATTATTATTATTATTATTATTATTATTATTATTGATGTCTATCGTGATGTGACAGCATGAACGTCACGCAGAACACTTTGCAATGTCTCACGTGTTCGATCCTCACCGCGGGGTCCACTAAGGTATTGAAAATGGCTGGCTACTATACGTTTTCAATGGCACCCTTCTATCAGGGTGACTAGCAAAACCCTGTTACAGAGAAGTAAGTTTCACTCGAATTTCTTCTACCTGTGAACCTCTGCTCTGTGGAACTAGCTCCCACGAAGATATTTCCTCGGTCACTACAATCTTAATCTACTCAAGTCTAGGGTTAACCGTTGTCTTCATCTTCTATTCGCACTAAACTGCCTCTTAACGTAACCATCTACCTCGAATGGCTCCCGGGCCTTGTACATGGTTAACCTTACTGTAAAAAAAATAAAAATAAAAGACGCCTGCTCAATCAACTCAGTTCATTTGTTGTTTATACTGTAGCGGACTTAAGCTACAGTTTCTGAGAGAGAACGCATAATCTGGCGTGGAAATTTCTTGAACAAGGCCAGCACTCTCAAACCCTCGGTCACGATGACTTGTGACTTCGTGCTAGCACAACCATCGACGGCTTCCGAACGGTTACGTCTACCCAATTTCACTAACAAGACATGGGTGGTATGGCATTTTCTAAGGGTGTCACACGCTGGGAGTGACGCCTAAGGCCCATAACAAGGTCACCTTCCCGACAAATCGTCTATGATGAGATTCGATTCCGGTCCTCATAAATGGAAAGTAAACGTTCTAACCACTTGACCATATGCGCTTAGTGGAAAGGAAAGGATATATATTAAATACAACAGCTTTCACAAAAAGGGAAGATATTTTCTTGCAAAAACTTTGTTTTCAGACACTGTCAAAAGCAACGTCAAGCCTTGTCAGTACGTAGACGAGTAACCGCTTGGGAATACTGTGAGCATGGATGTGAGGGTGGTGTAATTGAGAATAACTTGGAATTGTTAATCAGAGAGCTGAGTTACAATTCCTTTTTCAATTCGTGATATTCACTTATATCACAAATACATCTGGGTACCTCGAGGTGGTGTAATGGTTAGCAAGTTTGTCTCGCTAGAACAATTACGACTGAGTAGTGAGTTCGATCCTCACTGGGTGCCCCATACTTTCGGCCATGTGCCACATCCGAGCTACGCTTGGAAAATCCTGTTCCTCACTGGGTACCCCATACTTTCGGCTTTGTGCCACATCTAAGCCGGGCTTAGAAAATCGCTATCACAAATACATCAGGTAAAGGAATGAATCCTCCTTTCCTCCTCCAGATATGGGTTAATTAGTAATACACGCATCACTAGACCATTATTATCTGCAAAAAAATTCTTACAACCTAAAAATAATTTTCTGGCTTTAAATAAACTGTGAAAGGTTTGTAACCCGAAAAAAAAGAAGCTGTCAATCAATCAGACACTGTCAAGATCGTAAGCCCTAAATGAATGTTTTTTTTTAATATAAAATTAGCATCAAGGTCGGTAAGTTTTCTCCGTGAACATATCGACCATGGTGAGATTCGAGACCGGGTCTCATTGTCAGAAAGTGAATGTTCTAAACGCTTGTACCTTTACCAAACACACTTAAACTCAGTAAATTGCTGTTATTGCTTACTGAAAATACCAGTGTCTTTGCAAAAAGTACTATAAGTCCGCCTACGCGTCCCCATTACAGACACCCGAAGGTTTCCCTCAAGAATTTAATCATTTTCACACAGAGTGTAAGACCTCTCATTCTTAACTCTGCACTGAATAACCTTTCTATACTGTGCACAGGATGTGTGCACGGGAAGGGTGCACCGGGGGGAGGGCGTTCTCGGAGGGCATACGACTGGATGTGAGAAGAAAAACAGGTCGGCTAAATATTCCTGTTGAATAGTCTTCAGTTTTCCCGCCATCCCACCTGCCACTCTTGTGCCACTCCTTACTGACAAGCTTGTTATGAGACAGCGTGATAGGTTTAATTTTATGGGGATGGCCCTTCCATATTGACAGCACGATGTAGAACGTAACTGTACAAA
>OZ010588.1:28715291-28717791 GCA_963932145.1 Acanthosepion lycidas | reverse complement strand
CGTGGGCTTTTAGAAAGCTTTATTCAACTGAGAATACAAGGTTCGCGTATAGTGTCCTTTTATAGTCCCAGTAAACAGAAATAGCTCTCTCAAGGAGGAAAGTAAGAAAATAATGTGAAACCACTCTTGATTATTCATAATTGTAACATTGCTACTTAGAATTCAATCTAATCATTCTATACAGTCTTCTTTTATGCGCCGTGTCCACTCAGGACGTGGGTAATGGTGGCTCTCCACTATATCCTATGCATTGAAGCACTAAGCAATGTTTAATTACTTACTGTCACTTCCTATTCGTGTTCTTCCATCCATTTATACGAACTTTTTAAGTCAGTTACTCTACTGTTTACCTCTGACCTTTTTTTCTTAAATACGTCTTGTTCGTATCAAATTCTCCAAGATTTCGAGTCATTTCTCTTTGTGTCTTTTTTCCTTGAAGTTTCACACGTGTTGGTATCCTCAACATCCTTTCGTAGAACCACGTTTTTTTTTTTTTTCTCAAGTCTCCTCTTCGTGTTTTGTCCTGGGTATGAAGATAAACTACAACCGGCAGCAAGACCTCTGATTGGGAGGTTTTGATGAGCGTGAAACCACATCTCAATTGCTGTTGTTCCCAGGTCCACTCTGACCCGGATTGGTAACATCTGTTAGGGTCTCAGCTATGGGCAAATAGTGAACCCCTAAACCGGGGTCAAAACATTATGAGAGCATAAAAATACATTTTTGTAGTAAGAATACCAGCAATACATTTTCATAGCAAAAAAAAACCCACCGATACATTCTTGGAAAAGGAAGAGAAAAATTACTAGCAATAAATTTGAGATAAAAATTACCAAAGCTCTCCCTCAAAATACAATTTCCGCGTTAAATAACTCATAATGAGTTGATATTTCGTTAAATAAACGAAACCAAACCCTGACCTGGCTATGATGATAAACTACGTCCAACAGCAAAGCCACTGATCAGGAGGTATTGAGGAGCGTGGAACCACCTCTTAATTGCTGGTGTTCCCAGGTCCACCCTGACACGGGGTGGTAGCACCTGTTAGGGTCCCAGCTATAGTTAAAACTGGGGTCAAAATACTATGAAAGTGTAAAAATAGGTTTTAATACCAGAAATACTTTGTAAAAAATATTATTACCAGCAATAAATTTTTGATGGAAAAAATTATTACCAGTAATACAAACAGTTAAACATTGCTTGGGAAAAATATTACCAGCTATATTTTTTTATTTTTTTTTGAAAAATATTACCAGCTATATATTTTTTTGAAAAAATATTACCAGCAATATTTTTTTGATGAAAATTGTTCCTAGAAATAGATTTTTTAAGACAAAAATATCACCAGCAATACATTTTTGGAAATAAAAAATATTACCAGTATTAATAATCTTGTCGGCATTAAATAACTCATTGAGATTGATATACTGTAAAACAAACCAAACCAAACCAATATATATATATATATATATATATATATATATATAGATAGATAGATAGATAGATAGATAGATAGATAGATAGATTTATTGAGATACACACGGATAGATAGATAGATAGATAGATAGATAGATAGATAGATAGATAGATAGAGATACACACGGATAGATAGATAGATAGATAGATAGATAGATAGATAGATAGATAGATAGATAGATAGAGATACACACGGATAGATAGATAGATAGATAGATAGATAGATAGATAGATAGATAGATAGATAGATTGAGATATACACAGATAGATAGATAGATAGATAGATAGATAGATAGATAGATAGATAGATAGATTGAGATACACACAGATAGATAGATAGATAGATAGATAGATAGATAGATAGATAGATAGATAGATAGATAGATAGATAGATAAAAAAAATATTAGTAGAAATAAAAATCTTGCCGGCATTAAATTGAGATTGAGGTTGATAAAACCAAACCAAACCAACCCAAATCAAACCAAACCAAACCAAACCAAACCGCTTTGTCTATGCATAAATAATCCAATGCTTTTTACCGTTTACATTTTGAGTCATTTTTTTTTTCTTCCTCGGTAGTTTTTATCTCTATTTTTGATAAATGCTTTCTGCTCTCTCGTTCTAAGTTGTTTTAATTATTTAATTTCCATGGCCATTCTATAATAATGTTACTCCCCTCTAAGTAGATTTGTATCGTTGGCCTTCGTCCAGTCCTTCTACTTCCATTTATATGATCTTTTTTCGAAACGTTACTACTGAACATTAATTTCCACATAAAGTAAATGTTCTGTGAAATAAACTTGAATTGGCGATGAAGTATGAAACAACAATGCAGAAAGCAAGATATAGTCGGGTAAGTAAAAAACTGCTACTAACCAAATCAAAGGACGGTCTTCACCGAAAGAAACTGTTGTTTATGTGGTCGGTTGAGAAGGGAGTTGTCTACAATTAATTTTCTGGAGAGACAAATGATTTATTCGCACTAGTAGTGTTCCCAGTCAGACCAAATAAAAACATCTACTA
>OZ010588.1:28632791-28705291 GCA_963932145.1 Acanthosepion lycidas | reverse complement strand
GCAGTTTTATATCCACGTCTTTTCTTTAATGAGATTGCTTAAAATATTCAGTCTGGTTGACAAAAATAAATAAATATACACTTTAATAAGTAAATACAGCATCTACTCAGATATGAGTATTCACTAAAAATAACGTTTCAAGTGATAAAATCTGTCGCATTAATAAATAAAAAATCCTTTAATTCTTTAGAAATTGCTTTGTTTACATCACAATATGAAACTGAACAGATATGAATGTTTCAGAAATCTTTGAAGAAATTTATGCTTAAAGGAATTATTTGGCTTTGCTCGATCGGCTCAATCCTTTGTAACCGAACTGGTATAAAGCATGTCTGATCTAATGATGATTTTATCCTGCTAGGCCCGAATCCTGCCGGGGAGTTGGAGGCATTTCTTTCTTTAATAAGTTTCTCTAATATTCAGGCCGGTAGATAAAAATAAATAAAAGGAGAGCTTGAGTGGATGCTCTATTTATATTTTTAAACAGTATATTTATTTATTTTCATCTACCGGCCTGAGTATTCGAGAAATCTTAGAAAAATATGCGCTCGCTGGCAGGAATCGAACCTGCGTACCACTAAGAAAACCGTCTTTAAAACTTATGTGCTTTCACCGGTCAGCAACAAACCAAACCTGAATTGTACTGTCAAAAACACATTTCTCTGAAATATACATCTCCACACATTTTCTAATATATATATATATATATATATATATATATATATATATATATATATATATATATATATATATATATATATATATATATATATATATATATATATATATATATATATATATATATATATATATATATATATATATATATATATATATATATATATATTGAGCCCCCGACCTATTCGCGTTTCAGCATTCATGGACGCGGCTTCACACATTAGCGGCTTTTTCTGTAGAACTTATGTACTTATTATTCGGGGAACCCCCGAATATTTGCGTGTCTTTCTAAAGAACGTGTACAAATTATTTGCTGAAAACTCCCTCGATTCGCGTATTATTTCGAAAGAACATATTTAAAATATTCTTGTATTATTTTCCTGTTATTTAAGTGACTTAAAACATATAACAGTCCATTTTTATGGTAAAAATTTTCAAAATTGTACATCATTCTAAAAACCAAACGCGAAAACATGCGTATTGATTGAGCATTGTTCTTTGTTAGGGGCTGGGGTCTTAAAAGTGGCTGATGCTGGGGGCATCATCACAATTCTGTTTTTAGAAAATATTTTAAACTTTATATTTTATGTCTTGTTACATATATTTTATACAGCATTTTCAATGACTGTATAGATCTATGTGTAATTAAACGATTATTGTACATATGAAAAAAAATTTACGCTAAGTATATGGTCACGAATACTATTTTTCAAAATTGTTTTAAAAAGAGTCTGAAATTTTTCTAAAATGTTTAGAATGAAAGTTTGAGGCATATGGGGTTTTAACGATCAAAATAGATACTTATAAGCACTTTTAGAGGGGTTACAAGTATTCGCGGATTTTTTTTATTCGCGGCCGGTTCTGGTCCCTAAACCCCATGAATACGGGGGACTCACTGTATTAGTGTATTATAGTAGCAGCGTTAATTCCCAGCCATCGTGTGTACACACACACACACACACACACACACATATATATATATATATATATATATATATATATATATAAAGTAGATCTATTGAAACTCGGTGGGTGAAAAAATCTGGATAGCACAATTTCAAAATAAATTGGCATCCGAGAAACGTTGTAAAACATATAGAAAGCACCAGAAACGTCTGAACAGAGCGAAAGAAATCATTGAGTACCCTAAATTTCTGGTACAACGAAAAAAAAACAGCGAGTAATAAGTTAAAACGAAGAGTTCTGAATACACTAAGTAGAGCAAAAGGAAAATAAATCCTTATGAGCGAGGTACTACCTAACACATGTGATCTTCAGGGTATATATATATATATATATATATATATGAATCAGAATATATATATATATATATATATATGAATCAGAATACGAGCAAAAAAAAACATGACTTGTAACCAACGTTAAAAATGCTTGCTCAAAAAATCGATGAGCATAAAATAAGTTCTGTGACAGGAAACTTCAACAAATCGATTGGAAAATGAGTTAATAATGAGGACAATATATAGTCACAATTGATCGAATATCATCCCAAAATATCCAGACATTATGCTCTACCAAACACTCACACAAACAGTTTTTTATCTTATCATTCTGTCGGATTCCGATCCATATTAGATCTATATTTGATGCCAACTATATATATATATATATATAGATAGATAGATAGATAGATAGATAGATAGATAGATAAACATAGTGAGCCAGACAAACCTACCCAAGTTTCACCTAAGCGGATCGTCAGGGAAAGCTGGCTAAAGGTTGCTCTACCGTTGTATTGAGCTCTTTTAGTTAGTTGTTTACTCGTGTCGGGGTTTTTTTTCTTCGGGCTTTGAACTTGAACGATTTTTTCGACAGACTTTCATGTTTCTAGCTCTTTCTTTTTTTAAAACCTTTTTTTCCTTCGAGATTGATTTGATTATTGGCAAATCAAAAATTCGAAGGTTTTTCGAAACGAGTATAGTTACCTATATATATATATATATATATATGTGTGTGTGTGTGTGTGTGTGTGTGTGTGTGTGTGTGTGTGCAAGTATAGGATTGGTGTATACGGAAATTCCAATAACCAACAAATACTATTCTTAAAAGAGTGCTCAAAACAGAGTAGAGCAAATATAATTATTTATTCGAAAATTATAACAAAAATATGTTATAAAATCACCACAAAAATAGCCATTTTGTTTCAACACTTCTTGTGCCTTATCAAGCGATGACCTTAAATGTAGAATAAAAAAACAAAAACTTTTTACTTTTTTATTCTACATTTAAGATCATCACTTGATAAGGCACAAGAAGTGTTGAAAGAAAATGACTATTTTTGTAGTGATTTTATAACATATTTTTGTTATAATTTTCGAATAAATAATTATAGACTAATAGACCTACTGAGCCAGAACCTACCTACGAAGTTTTCACCTAACGCATCTTCAGAGTACTACAGAGCCAGTAATACCCTGAAGGTCCATTAAGTGAAACCTTGATAGGTAGGTAAGTTCTGGCTCACTAGGTTTTCTTAGATTTTGCTCTACTTAGTGTATTGAGGACTTTTTACTTAATTTATTCTGTCGGTGTTTTTTATCTTTTGGCTAGGTATTGCGGCGCTGATTGATTATTTTCGACCAACATTGATGTTTCTTTTTTTATTGATTTTTCCCCTTGATATCAGTTTGTTCAAACAAATTTTTTATTTCGAAATTGTTTGCCTTTTTTCACACTGTCCGAGTATAGTTATTAAAATAATAAATAATATATATATATATATATATATATATATATATATATATATATATATATATATATATATATATATGAAGAAATATACTCTTAAGATGTGCTATATTTATGGGATAAAGTGCTCAATATCAGATTTATAGCGTGTGTAAATAGAAAAGCGAACATTGTAGTCAACACTCTATTACTTTTGTAAGTAGATATGAAAATTTGATGGAAGATCTGCCAGTAATGGTGAAAATTTACTGTAGAAGACCTTGAGATTAAGGCACTCTCTAGACATTTACGTCGTATTGAATTATTTCTCCTTTGATCTGAGTAGCATTTTGTATCTTCCAGAAATAAACAGTAGCGGGTGATCACACACACACACGCACACACACTCTCACACACACACACACATATATATATATATATATATATATATATATATATATATATATGCCCACAGAGACCACCTGCAGTTTAGACTGCAACTGTTCTGAACGGACGTTAGTTACTGTTTCTGAACGAGGCCGCGTAATCTGGTGTACCCGGCAGTTCGAATCGAACATGGCCGGTATGCTCAAACACTCCGTCACAATGACTTATGACTTCGTGTTTGCACAACGATCGATGGCCTCATAACAATTCCGTCTACTTAATTTCGCTCACAAGTCTTGGGTTACTGCAGAGTTTGAAATAATCCTGAAGTCTTTTGATAAAAGAAAAAAAAAGTTAGGAAAACTGAAATCCGAGGACCAAAAATAGTTTATCGATTTTTATAGGATTCGTTAAATAATAATTAAGTTCTTAACTAATTGAAAATTATTCAGTTGACCGTATTTCATGTCATATAAGCTCTACGGGAATACAAGACCCTGTTTATTTCACCAAGAAATATTAAGAAAAAAAGAGTGGACAGTACATCGAATATAACTTCGTCCATGTTTCCTATTTGTCCAAATTCATAATAATTTTCTTTTACTGTATATATTACAATTTTATGAAATTCTGATACTTACGTCAAAATAAAATAAGCAACAATAAAGTCTTGTTCATAAAAGTTCTTAAAAACGTTTAGATTCAACTACCAGCCATACCTAGCTGGGTTGATCAGAAAAAGTGTTCAATTAGAATGGAGCAAAAACAGCATCATGTTTAGATGTAACAGAGTCTATCTTCAATTACTTTAAAGTACTTTCGTTAAAAAAACATTTTGAATTAATTCAATTACTGATATAACTGAAGTAGTCTGTGTTTATTTAATCGAAGTTAGCCGAGGACATGAAGGGGTAAAACAGTCAACATGAAGACCCATTTCAGACCACAATTATTTGGAGTTTTTGAAATTCAGTTTGCCAGTGTGCTACCAATATATAAAAGAGGATAGAATTTATAAAGGAATTGTTAAGTTTGATGAAAATTGATTGAAATATCAACGAAAAATAAGAAACCAGTAAAATTCGCCATTTTTCGCTATTTACGTGGGTTTTCACAATATGGGTGGACTCAGTTATCAAGTTAAATGACTGTTAAGCAATCAACTTATTGTTGGCTACAATTGAGTGAAGTTTGTATTAGATTGCTTAAAAATTGAGGGAGTTGTTATTTTAAAATTTGTGTTGAAATCAATTTTTGGTTTTTCGCGGTTTTTTTCTAAACACAGTTGCGTAGAAATAAAAATGAGGTATCCCTTAGCTCGTCAGGATGTAACCAACCTACATACCGAGTTTCAACGAAATCGGAGGAAAAAAAGTTGAATTTATAGATTTTTGATCAGCTTTAACGATAATTGATTTTTTAAAAATTAGCGATTTTTACGCTAAGAAACTATCTCTTACATGGTACAATGTATATGCCAAGTTTGGCCAAAATCAGTTGGATGGATTTCGAGTGAAAAGATATCACACAGACAGAGAGACAAATACACAGACATCCTGTGTTTTATATAGAGATAACGAACGAAAATGAATAAAGATCGAAATAATTTTGACTATTTAAACTACAAGTTAGATCTTATGAACTGTAAATATAAAATATAAGAATATTTGAATAACAAAAATTATATAAATTATTATATTATGAAAATATTATAAATATAAAATATTGTAAGAAAACTTAAACTACACAAATATATAAAATCGTATGAAAATATAAATTATTATAAGAATATTTATACAACAAAAAATTATACAAAATATATTATGAAGCTATTCTAACATATAAAATATTAAGGGAATATTTGTACAATAAAAATTATATAAAATATTATATTATGAAACTATTCCAAGATAAAATATTAAGAGAATATTTGTACTATAAAAATTATATAAAATATTATATTATGAAAATATTATCAATACAAAATATTGTAAAAGTATTTAAATTACACATATATATATAAATTATGAAAATATTATAAATGTAATATATTACGTGAATATTAAATTGTAAAATAATATAAAATATTATATTCCGAAAATATTCTAAAATATAAAATATAAGAATATTTATGCAAAAAAATGTATAAAATATTTAATTGAGCTCAGTACAATTTCAAATAGAAATTTTTCAAAATATTGGTCAATATAAAAAATCTATATAAAATGTTATAAATATGAAATATTATAAACATAAAATATGAGAATATTAAACCGCATACATTATATAAAATATTATATAATGAAAACAACTTAAAATATAAAATATTACATTTAAACAATAGTTATATAAACTATTATATTATTGGAATAATATAAAATATAAAATATTATAAGAATATTTAGCTGACAAAGATTATGTAAAATATATTATGAAAACATTATGAGAATATTTTAACTTCAAAAATTATATATGTAATATTTTCATATTATAAATAATAATATATTATATACTGTTAGGTTGGTGCAAAAATAATGACGTAATAATGTCGTTTTTTGACGTTAAAAAATACGTCAAAAAACGACATTATTACGTCATTATTTTTGCACCAACCTAATATATACTTAAGTGGATATATATATATATATATATATATATATATATATATATATATATATATATATATATACATATATTAGGTTGGTGCAAAAATAATGACGTAATAATGTCGTTTTTTGACGTTATACGTTAAAAAACGACATTATTACGTCATTATTTTTGCACCAACCTACTATAATATAGTATATATGTTATATGTCTATATGAAATTATTTTAAATTATAAAATATATTTAAAGTACAAACATTTATAAATGCTATATCAAGAAAATATAAAATATTTAAAATACAAAAATCATTTGCAATTCTGCAGAGGAAAATTGTTATTTGACTTCCACTCAAATCCACGGTTGTAAAAACTGAATACTAACTTATAATATATAAATTGTAATAAAATCATACAGCGTATAAATAATATTAACTAATTAAAGAAATAATTTCGTTAATTAAGCAATTACTCTATTTTTTATTATTTGTTAATTATTTAATCCATTTCTATATATTTATTTATATATTTATTTATATATTTATTTTTATATTTATTTTTTTATATTTTATATTGATTTTTTTTATATATATTTAAATTTATTTAATTCAACTTACGAGAGTGTGCTAAAATAGTTTACAAAAAACAATTCAAGCGACTATTTTTAATTAATAATAATTTACTAGTAATTAAAGAATAATTATTAAATTTAGTCGTTCAAAATAAAATAATAGTAGATAATAATTTTAGTAATATCCATCGACAAGTACAGAACGGACGGAAAATCCATAAATAAATTCTGAAATGAAGAAATGGCGCGAAAGTTGTCTCAATTTCCATGTCAAAATTGGTTGAAATTATTTAATTCAGGAGAAATTTTCGAATTTCACAGCTCTTGGCCCAAATGTATGTTTGCAAAGTTAAATGCGAACAGAATATTTTGAAGAATATTGTCACCGAAAGAAAAAAGATTAAGAAGGAAATGAATTAAACAATGCAAAACGAAAAGGAAAAGGAAAGGAAAAGAATAAATGAAAGGAAAAGGGTAAAAAAAATTGGATACAGAAAAGAAAAGAAAGAAAGTAAAAAAAAAAAAAAAAAAAAAGAAATTAAAAAGAAAAGGAAAAGAAAAGAAAAAAGAAAAAGGCAAGGAAAATTAAAGGAAGGGAAAAAGAAATGGAAAAAGAAAAGCAACAGAACAATGAAAAGATAAAAACGACGAAGGAAAAGAAAAAAGAAAAGAAAAAGAAACGGAAATAACGTAGAGAAGGTAATGATCAGCTTGATAATTTGCTTGTGGTGGTGGTGGTAGTAGTGTTTTAGGTGGTGGTGGTGGTGGTGGTGGTGGTGGTGGTGGTAGTACTGTTTTAGGTGGTGGTGGTGGTGGTGGTGGTAGTAGTAGTGTTTTAGGTGGTGATGATCATCATCATCATCAAACGCTAAAAACTGTAGACAAATGCGCACTCATAGACACCCATACACACATACAAAGAAAGAAAGAAAGAAAGAAAGAAAGAAAGAAAGAAAGAAAGAAAGAAAATCTAAAAGCTGTAGTAAGAAGCAAGAAAAATGCAAAATGAAAAATTTAGTAAGAAAAGTACAAAGAAAAGAAGTAGAAAGTAAGAAAAAATAAAATTGGTAGAAAGAAAAGAAAGAAAGAAAGAAAGAGAGAAAAGAAAAGAAAGAGAGGCAGAAACGAAGGTTACAAAGAAGAAAAGGAGAAAGCGTAGGATGGAGGTAGAAGTGATGAAAAGAAAAGAGATTGAAACTAAGAAATAAAGCGAATAGCAAGAAACGAATGTGATAAACAGTGTAAAAAAAGAAGAATACAACAAACTAGAAAGAAAAGAAAAGAAGGAAAGGAAAGAAAAGAAGGAAAGGAAAAGAAAGAAAGGGAAAGGAAGAAAAAGAACCCAAAGATGTACTAAGAAAAGAAAGAAAATAAGAAAGAAGCAAACAGCTTTGGAATTGTTCAAACAGGAGATCACATAAAGCGTATATAGCGGACTATATATGAAGAAAGGTTGCTGTTAAAATCGAAGCATAGTATTGACACAAGATCATATGTAAGGAAAACTCAGTGTGGATGGAACCGTAGGCTAAGGATATGCGAGACCAGATCGCTAACCATTACACCACAACGAGGGGCTTGTAAACTTTGTTCTAATTGAAAGACTGACAGCATTATTGATTATTATGATCACAGGATTGCAATCAAATGAAGACTGTCTAGCGTTGAGGAAAAACCCTATAATTAATAATGAAGAAAGGAATTTGATGAAATTGGTTATAAAATAGAAACGAATGGACAAGTAGAATGAAAGACAAAGAAAAGAAAGGAAATGAAATGAAATAAAGGAAAGGAGAAAGAAAGAAAGAAAGAAAGAAAGAAAGAAAGAAAGAAAGAAAGAAAGACAAAATGATAGAGAAAAAGAAACAGGTTAGAAAAGAAAGGTTAGGCAGACAGATAGGTAGACAGAAAGAAAGAAACGAAAAAGAAAGAAAGAAACGAAAAAGAAAGAAAGAAACGAAAAAGAAAGACAGAAAGAAAGAAAGAAAGAAAGAAACATCGGATGAAATGATAGAGGAAAAGAAGCAAGTTAGAAAAGAAAAGTTAGGCAGACAGAGAGGCAGACAGAAAGAAAGAAACGAAAAAGAAAGAAAGAATATCAGATGAAATGACAGAAAAAAGTTAGAAGGCAAAGAAAGAAAGAAAGAAAGAAAGAAAGAAAGAAAGAAAGAAAGAAAGACAAAAAATACTCAGTTATAAAAAAAAAAAGGAGGGGAACGAAAGACAAATTCTCAATCAAACAATTAAGGTGGGAAGGAAAGACTTAGGAAAGACTAATTTTGATATATATATATATATATATATATATATATATATATATATATATATATATATATATATATATTCTTAATAATCATAATATTCCATTTGGGAAACGTGTATTTTACGGTGTTGATTGCTTGCAGTCAAATCTCTTTAACATGGTCCGAAATAGATTCTTCTTTTACTCTTACGAGATCATCAAATCGGCAATGCACGTGGGGCTTAAGACTTTATAACGTTTCCTAGGAATCGAACATCTAGTCTGAGCTGATAATAATAATAATAATAATAATAATAATAATAATAATAATAATAATAATAATGTCGACGGTGGTGGAGGTGGAAGTAAGGTGTGGTGGAGATAATGTTTCAATTATTCATGAAGAGAAAAGGAAACAGAAACTGGCAATAGGAACAAAAGGAAATAAAGAAAGGAAAGTGCTAAAAGAGAATAAAGAAAAATAAGGAATAATAACCTTAGTTAGAAAAGAACGAACGAAGGAATGTGGGGAAAGGATAAAGAAGGAAAGAAAAATGAACGAGGAAGAAAGAAAGAAAGAAACGATGAAATAGAAAAGAAAGGATGAATTAAAGAATGAATGAAAAAGGGCAAAATAAATTTAAAAAGAAAGAAAGAGAGAAACAATTGATGTCAAAAGAAAAGACAGAATTAGAAGAGAAAGCAAAGAAAGAAAGAAAGAAAGAAAGAAAAAAAGAAAGAAAGAAAGAAGCGATAAGAAAGGAAAAACGGTGAAATGGAAAAGACAGGGTCAATTAAAGGGATGAAAAAAGAAACAATTGATGTCAAAAAAAATTAATAGAGAAAGCAAGGAAAGGAATAAGAGAAATAAAAATGTATGAAAGAAAGAAAGAAAGAAAGAAAGAAAGAGAAAATGAAGAGAATATTTAAATAAAACGTGATAATAATACAAAAGAAAGAAAGAAAGAAAGAAAGAGAAAATAAAAATGAAGAGAATATTTAAATAAAACGTAATAATAATACAAAAGAAAGAAAGAAAGAAAGAAAGAGAAAATAAAAATGAAGAGAATATTTAAATAAAACGTGATAATAATGCAAAAGAAAGAAAGAAAGAAAGAAAGAAAGAAAGAAAGAAAGAAAGAAAAAACAATAAAATGGAAAAGACAGGATCAATTAAATGGATGAAAAAAAAGAAACAACTGATGTCAAAAGAAGAAAAAGACAGAAAAGAGAAAGCAAAGATAGGAAGAAGACAAATAAAAATGTATGAAAGAAAGAAAGAAAGAAAGAAAGAAAGAAAGAAAGAAACAAACAAACAAACAAACAAACAAACAAACAAAACAAAGATGTAAATGGTTTTGAAGTGGTTGGTTTCAGATCGAAAGAAATATTAATAGCTGTCTGAAATATGAGGAGAAAGCGTCCCTGTTGTTATAATACAAAAGGATACAAAGATTAGAGAGTGGTTTGCGATAAAAGAAAGTAAAAGGCACGAATATGGACAATATCAAAGGCGAGAATATAAATAGTGGGGAAGGTGGGGGTGCTGAGAGAAATCTCCAATCAAAATGTGCAGTGGGCGGGGCCTGTAAGGGGTGCAGGGATGCATTAGGAGAGTGGAGGGGGAAAAGAACAAAAGGATTTATTATTTTAAAAAATGGCGCTAGGGAGGAGTGTGTAAGTGTGTGGGGAATGTTCAATGGTGTGAAGATCTATAATCAAAGCAGAAGACGAAGCAGTGTAGAGAGAGCGAGGAAGAAAGCCTGACAAAGAATCGGGGGAAGAAACGGTGGTTTATGTGAAACAGATTCGGGAAGAGAGATAGAGAAGGGAGAAAGAGAGAAAGAGAGAAAGAAGGGAGAGAGACGGGAGAAAGAGAGAAGGAGAGAGTGCGGGTGAAAAGCAGAAGAGAAACAGTGAAGTACAAAAGCGGACAAGATAGAAGAAACGAAAATTAACGAAAGAAAGCAAAAAGAGAAACAGCTACTTGATGAAGGCATAGAAAAAGAGGGAAAAAAAAAGAGACGTAAGAAGTTAAAAAAAAGAGAAAAATGGGAGAGAAAAAAAAAAGAAAAGCCATAAAATGGCTGCCAAGGAAAGATAAAGAAGTCATAAAATAAAAAATGAATATAAAAGTAATAAACAAGAATAGAGAGAGAAGGTCGTAATGTAGAGGTGGGAAGAGGAGAGAGGAAAGAGATGGACGTAATGTAGAGGTGGGAAGAGGAGAGAGGAAAGAGATGGACGTAATATAGAGGTGGGAAGAGAAAAGAGAAAGATGTATATAGAGAGTTAGGAAGAAGGGGAAAAAAAGAAAAGAAAAGAAGTAATATAGAGGCGACAAAACGAGATAGAAACGAGAAGGACTTCATATAGAGGTGGGAAGAGGAGAGAGGAAAGAGATGGACGTAATGTAGAGGTGGGAAGAGAAAAGAGAAAGATGTATATAGAGAGTTAGGAAGAACGGAAAAAAAAAAGAAAAGAAAAGAAGTAATATAGAGGCGACAAAACGAGATAGAAACGAGAAGGACTTCATATAGAGGTGGGCAGAGGAGAGAGGAAAGAGATGGACGTAATATAGAGGTGGGAAGAGGTCAGAGTTAGGTTGTAATAAAGAGGTGAGAAGAGGAAAGAAGTAAAGGTAATAATAAAGACGTGGAAATTGTAGATAGATAAGAGGAGGAAGCAATCAAGAGGTGGGAAGAGGAGAGAGGAAAGAGATGAACGTAATATAGAGGTGGGAAGAGGAGAGAGAAGAATGTAATAAAGAGGTGGGAAGAGGAAAAAAGAAAACGGAGTAATATAGACGTGGAAATAGGAGATAGAAAAGAGGAGGAGTAATATAGAGGTAGGAAGAGGAGATAGAAAAGAGAAGGACGTAGTGTAGAGGTGGGAAGAGAAAAGAGAAAAGAGTAATTAGGCGTAATGTAGAAGTAGTAAGAGGAAAGAGAAAAGAGAAGGGCGTGATATAGAGGTGAGAAGTGGAGAGAGAAAAGAGAAGAGTGTAATCTAGGGGTAGGGATAGGATAAAAGAAAAGAGAGTAATATAGAGCTGAAAAGAAGAGATAAAAAAGAGAAGGACGGAAGAGGAAAGAGAAAAAAGTAAGTAGGCGTAATAGAGAGGTGGGAAGAGGAGAGAAAGAGAAAAAAGGACGTAGGAAGAGGAAAGTAAAGAGAGGAACGTAATATAGAAGTGAGAAGAAAAATAATACGCGTAATATATAGGTGGAAAGGGAAAAGAGAAGAAAGTAATATAGAGGTGGAAAGAGGAGAGAGTAAAGGGAAAAGCCTAAAATAGACGTAGGAAATGGAAAGAGAAAAACGTAAGTAGGCGTAATGTAGTGGTGGGAAGAGGAAAGAAAAACGAATAAGTAGGCGTAATATATAGGTAGGAAGAGAGGGGAGTAAAGACAAGAGCGTTGTATAGATGTGGGAAGAGGAAATAGAAAAGAGTAAGCAGCTATTATATAGAAGTAGGAAGAGGAAAGAGTACGTAGGCATAATTTAGAAGTAGGAAGAGTAAAGAGAAAAGAGTAAGTAGGAGTAATATAGTGGTAGGAAGAGGAAAGAGAAAAGAGTGAGTAGGCGTAATGTAGATGTAGGAAGAGAGTAACGAGAAGAGCGTAATATAGAGGTGGGAAGAGGAAGAAGAAAAGAGTAAGTAGGCGTAATGTAGAAATGGGAAGAGGGAAGAGAAAAGACTAAGTAGGCATAATGTAGAGGTGGGAGGAGGAAAGAGAAAGGAGTGAGTAGGCGTAATGTAGAGGTGGGAAGAGGGGAGCGTAAAGAGAAAAGCTCAATATAGAGGTGGGAAGAGGAAAGAGAAAAATGTAAGTAGGCGTGATATAGAAGTAGGAAGAGGAAAGAGAAAAAAAGAGAAAAAAAGAGAAAAACGTGTAATGGAGAGGTAGAATAAGGGAAGATATTAAAAATTGCTTAATGGAGAGACGTGTAGAGGAAAGAGAAAGAAAGCGTAATAGAGAAGAGTAGAATATTGCATAGTAGCAATAAGAGGAGGAGAGTGACAAATGTCGTACTGTAATAGCAACCTTGTTTGGTTCACTATTAAGAGTTATGAGTTCAATCCTCCATTGGTGCTATTTATTTGCAAATAACAGAGACTGTGTTGTATAGCAGTATTCAGATGAAAACGAGAAGAAAAAAGCGGCGTAATTTATAGGAAAAACAAGATAGAAGTGAAGAAGAATATAAGAAAAACTAGAATACAGAGCTTTAAAAGACGGAAAACAAAATGGAAACGTATGGAGATGACGTATAAGAGACAAGGGAGAGAAATGCAGAGATAAAGAAAGTTTGAATTACCATTAGTACATAGTTAATAATAATAAAAAAGAGAACATGTTAATATTAAGTTAGTATGATGAAAAACAAGCCGTAATATAAAAATAGAGACACTCGAATGTAATAGTAAGAGTTTTGTAAGTCGTTATATTTGCATACATATTTAGCACACAAAATGTAAAAAATATGGAACAGAGGTACCTCAGGACGTGTTAATTTATGAACTAACTAGTCTGATTATTAGTGGTGAGTTCAAGCCTCATTGATTGCCCCATACTTACAGCATTGTACCAAAGTTAAACCAAGCTTAAAAAACAAAAAAAAAAAAAAAAAAAAAAAAACGTCACAAAGGTAATCACGCGAGATGTTTAAGTCTTTGCTAGTGAGTTCGATCGTCGCATAGGTGTATCCTTTTAGTAAAAATTAAGGTAGGTTTTTTAAAATAATAATTGCAGGACAGATGACATGGATAGGCTAAAGGTTGGCGAGCTAGTCTGGTTTGCCATTACTACTGATTGCTGAGAATGATTCTCACTAAGTGACCAGGTCTTGTATCAAGCTAAGCTAAGCTATGTAAACGAGTAGCAACCATCATGTGACAATGGTAGTATTTGAAAAAAATATATAAATAAAACAACTACGTAAAAAAAGCCGCAAAATTAAATAAAAGAGGACAGAATAGTTAAAGTTAGAGAAAGGGTACTCCTAGTAATCTTAATGGAAAAGGGTACCCCTAGGAATCTTAATGGGAAAGGGTACTCTTGCTTAATGGAGGGAGGTGACTGTTTTTTTTTGTTTTTTTTGGGCGGGGGGTTAAGAAAATTTTCCACCATCCCGAGTTTATTAAGGACATTCTGTTTATCAATTTCCCACTTTTTGACCTTTTAAATAAATTTTTCAACCCCATTTTATTAAGCCCCCTACCCCCGTTTATTAAATACAGAAAAAAATTCAGACTCTCCGGTTAGGAACCTAAGTGTAGATAGAATTTAGCACAAGAGAAAGAAAAGGCAAAAGAAAGTGAGAAAGAATGGGATCAAAGAAAGAAAGAAAAGGATAATAAGGGAAATGAAGAGAAGGAAAGGGATAAAAAGAGTGGAGAAAAGAAAGAAAGAAAGAAAGAAAGAAAGAAAGAAAGAAAGAAAGAAGACAATAATAAGGGAAATGAAAGGAAGAAAATTGATAAAAAGAGTGAAAGAGAAAAGAAAGAAAGAAAGAAAGAAAGAAAGAAAGAAAGAAAGAAAGAAAGAAAGAAAGAAAGAAGAACGAAGAGGATAATAAGTGAAATAAAGAGAAGTGGATTGATAAAAAGAGTGGAGAAAAGAAAGAAAGAAAAAATAAATAAATCAAGAAAGAAGAGGATAATAAGGGAAATGAAAGGAAGAAAATTGATAAAAAAGAGTGAAACAGAAAAGAAAGAAAGAAAGAAATAAAGAAATAAAGAAAAGAGAAAGAGGATCAGTGAAATGAAGAGAAGGAAATTGATAAAAAGAAAGAAAGAAAGAAAGAAAAGACAAAGAGGATAAGTGAAATGAAGAGAAGGAAATTGATAAAAAGAGTAAAAGAAAGAAAGAAAGAAAGAAAGAAAGAAAAGACAAAGAGGATAAGTGAAATGAAGAGAAGGAAATTGATAAAAAGAGTAAAAGAAAGAAAGAAAGAAAGAAAAGACAAAGAGGATAAGTGAAATGAAGAGAAGGAAATTGATAAAAAGAGTAAAAGAAAGAAAGAAAGCAAGAAAGAAAAGACAAATAGTATAAGTGAAATGAAGAGAAGGAAATTGATAAAAAGAGTAAAAGAAAGAAAGAAAGAAAGAAAGAAAGAAATATGTGTGTGCATGAGAAATTGAATGATTGCTAAAAAAAACATGGTACAAGTAATGAAGTTAAAAGAGAAAATACGATACAGTAGTAAAAAAGAGTAAAAGAAAAATGGCGGACCGAAAAAAATGGAGTACGATACCATTAAACAAAAAAATGAAGAAAAGAAAGAGAAGAAGGAGATTCATAATCTGTATGGATAATTCTAATAAAGACAGCGATATAACGAAGAAAAATCCAAGAAAGAAAGGTGAAAAGAAAAATTGTAAAGGGAAATAAAAGAAATCCAGACTAAGGGAAAGATGGCTGTTTTCATGATTGAGATGAATTAAAACAAATTTCGCCAGCTTCGAATCCATTTACGGTGAAGTTTTCGAAAGCGAATTTTCGCCACTTAGAATATTGGCGCAACATAATCACCCTACATCCATTTAGTCTGGAGCTGTACTAAGCTAAGCTTCGTTGATATCTAAGGGTGTTCTATAGAGAAACTGAATCAGTAATGAAATAAACAAAAACTGATGATTTGGTCAATGAAAATGGATATAGAGAGAAAAAAGAGGAGGGGTACACTCCATGAATTGAAAAAAAAGAGTGAAATAGAGAAAGACGAAGGAGGAGGAGGCAGAGAAAGAGGCAAGAAATAGATACATACAATCAAGGGAGATTGAAGGAGAGAAATAAAAAAGGTAAGGTAAGAGAAGTGTGTGATGGGAAGAGGGAGTGTCAGAGAGAATCAGAGATCCAGAGAAATATGGATAGTGATTAGAGAGAGTAAAGAGAGTTAGAGGTGTAGTGTCAGATTGAAGGAGAGAAATAGAAATAGTTAGTATAGAAGACGTGTTGGAGGGGGTAAAAATTGACTACTACAGATCGATTGATTGGCAAAGTAAGAGAATGAAAAAGAGAAACGAGAAAGGTTAAAGACCTAACGAACAGAATGGAACAGAAAGGAAAAAGACAGAGAAAATCAAAGAAAATCTGTCGGTTGCATTAAAGAAAGAACAAAAGCATACGTTGAACAAAGATGAAAAGAAGGAAGAGAAAAGAAAAGAAGAGAAGAGAAAAGGAAAGGAAAGGAAGAGAAAGAGAAGCGGCGAACAGATACATTTAAAAAAAAAAAACTAGTGGAAAGAGAGAAGATAGAATACATTGTAAAAAATCTGCGAGAAAAAATAAACACCTTCATAGGTAGAGAAATGGTGAGAAAGGTAAACGATATTAAAGAAGAAAAGAAACAAAAATAAAGAGAGAGAGGGGAGAGATAGATAGATAGAAAGTGGGGAATGTTTCAAGAGAAAAAGAAGTGAAAATAAGAGAAAAAGTCGAAGAGGGTGGACGAGTATGTGCGATTTATGTGTGCCGAGTTCAATGAAGGGGAGCCATAGTCTGCTTATAGAGCGTAACGGAATATTCAATGGCGTCGTCCGCGAGGCGTTATAAAGAAGAGGCGGGCTTTGGTCGACATCAAAAGGTTGCTTGTGCTGGCCAAAGATAAGGTTTGGACTTGGAGGAAAAAGAAGAGGTGGGGGATGAGGAGGAGTGGAATATACGGGGGTGGGAGGGAAGAGAAGCAATGAGGAAGGAGGGAGAAATTATTATTTTTATTATCTGTTTCTGTAGCAGTTGTTATTGTGGCTATAAGGAGGAGGAAAAGGAGGAGGAGGAGAAGGAAGATGCGGAGGGAGGAACATGAGGAAGGGGAAAAGGTAAAGGAGAATCAAAGTGTGAATAACTAGTATAACATGAGTTAGTTGAAGTAGCAAAACAACTGTTGTTGCTGTTGTTGTTGTTTTTGGTGGGGGTAGGGGAGTCTGGTGCAGCTTTTTTCTGTTTCCATGGTCATGGTTAAGAAGGAGGAGGATGAGAAAAGAAGTAGAAAAATAATTAAGAAAGAAGAAGGTAAATGAAAGAGGCGAAAGAAGAAGAAGGACGAGAAGAAGAAGAAAAAGGGAGACGAATGAATGTAGAGGAAGAAGGCCTGGGAAAGAGGAAGAAGGAAGGATGAGGCAAGCGATGAGGAAGAACTAGGATGTAGAAGAAGAACTGAGAAAGAAGGAGGAAGAAGAAAGAATGAGAAGAGTGGGAATGAGAAAGAGGTAGAAGAATTGAGAAAAAAGAAGAAGAAGAATTAGAAGAAGAAAGCGACATAAGAAAAAGACAGAAGAAAAAGAGTATTTGAAGAAGAAGAAGAAGAAGAAGAAGAAGAAGAAGAAGAAGAAGAAAAATTGAAAAAGAAAGTGGCATAAGAAGAAGGGGAGGAGGAGGAAGAAAAGGACGGAGAAGAAGAAGAAGAATTAGAAGAAGTAAAAGAATTGAAAAAGAAAACAGCATAAGAAAAGACAGAAGAAAAAGAGTAAATGAAAAATAAGAAGAAGGAGGAGGAGGAGGAGAAGAAGAAGAAGAAGAAGAAGAGTAAGAAAGACGAAAGAGTTGAAAGTAGACGAATTGAAAAGCAAAAAGGAATAAGAAAAAGGTTGAAGAAGAAAAAGAATAATTGAAGAAGAAGAAAAACGGACGAATAACACAATTAAAGGAAAAAAATCGAGTCGAAGTTGAAAAACAAAGAAATATAAGAGTAATAGTAAGAGGAGGAAACGAGATTATTATTATTATGATTATTATTATTGTTATTGTTGTTGTTGTTGTTGTTGCTGTTGTTGTTTACGCTGTTCCTATAAAAGAGCAAAACAAACCAACAAGAAGCAAAACAGTGTGAGTAACCCTAGAAGTAACGCCGAATTCTTCTGATGTGTGCAAGCTAGTAGGGTGGGGCGCGCTGGGGCGGGGCACACAAAGTTAACCAGCCCGGGTGTTGGTGGGAGAAATATTTAGCAGAGAGAAAAACGTCGGGTGTGGCGGGTGTAGGTATTCAGACGGACAAACAAATGATGATAAAAATGAAAGCCCGTAAAATCGGCCTGAGGAAACTAGATTGTATGGCTGCAAGTTGATATAGCCTTCTCTGTGTGTGTGCATGCATTTATATAAATGTATATAAAAACCTTTACAGAGCCCAGTCGATTTCAGAACAAGGCGGCAATAATGGAACGCCCAGCGAAAAGCTACCTCGCCAGAAATAACGGGTGGGACTCCGGTAAACACCGTAGGGATGCATATATATATTTACTTTATCATAGTTTGGCACAAGATCAGCTTTGAAGATAGAACTCTTAGCGTTAGTAAACTGGTCCACGAGATGAGCCTGCTGGTCGTCATAAAAAGGTAGGAGATCAATGAATATATGCAAGGCCGGTCCATATTGCCCCCGACCTGGGGTCCAAGCCTGATCAGTGTCCCCGAGGAGAGCTTAATGACCCTTGCTATCTTATCAGGATTTTTTCTACTTACATTTATATACGGTAATTCTCCATGTATAATACGCCTTCATCCATAATACGCACATCTAAAATTGTGCTGAAAATGTCGGAAAATGCTTCTACTCACGCATAATACGCACCCCATGTTTGTTTTGTATCTGTGCATAATACGCACTCCTTGGTTGGTAATCGAACCCTATAAAGCGTACCTCTCCAATTTCAATACGACCAGCGTTTCTATAGTCTTATTTTTAAAAAAATGGTTTTCAAAATAGAATATTATTCTAATTTAGTTTTATGATAATTCTTATTTTATTTTACGGCAATTTTTTAAAGATTTTTTGTATCTGTGCATAATACGCACCCCTGATTTTGCTTGTTATTTTTTTAGAAAAAAATTACGTATTATAAATGAGCAATAACGGTACTTTATCAATTAAACTAAGTACAACTGACTATTAAAGGAGGACTAATTATAAGATTTTTACGTTATTCTGGGTTCTTTTTCTATGTCCAAATCCGTGAATTTGTTTTGCTCATGTTAAGCGTCGGAAAACAATATTCACTAGGTTTTTATCGATAATATTAAATGTGTTAAAATTCTTCAACTATTTAACAAGAAAATCTCAAGGTAATGTTAAAAGTTGTCGCAAATCATCGTTGATTTATTTAAGATGGAATTATCTGTCATAACTATATATGAGAATATATATATATATATATATATATATATATATATATATATATATATATATATATATACAAGTATATGATTGGTGTATACGTAATAAATTCCAATAACCAACAATTACTATTCTTAAAAGAGTGCTCAATACAGAGTAGAGCGAATATAATTATTTATTTAAAAAATAATTATTTATTATTTAAAAAATAATTATTTATTTTAAAAAATGTTATAATTTTTAAATAAATAAGTATATATATATATATATATATATATATATATATATATATATATATATATATATATATATATTATAAATTAACTCATTTAAAATATGGTTTCTTTCGATACACAGGAATTACAATGTTTCAAAAACCGAAGCTAAAAACTTCAAATTGCACCCCCACCTTACCTAGACTTAACTTCTTTTTCGAACGTAACTCATAATTCATACAATAATAGTTTATAAAAATGTACACGATACCGCCCCTGTCTAAATGATTGGATTTCTCTGTATCCTTGGAAACAAAAAAAAAAAAAAAAAAAATGAAATGTATGCGGGTTTAAAACTCAGTAAATTTAAAAATTCCAAAAATCGCTTGAAGATCAAACAGAACTAATGCTTTCAATTTAATTATATAATTAAATTTGAAGTTTTTAGCTTACATTTTTGAAACATGGTTATTATTGTGTAGCGAAAAAACATATTTTAAATCAGTTAATTTATAATATTTATGCTCTGTAAATTTACATTGATCACTATTTTGTAAAAATAAGAATACCGGATTATATATCTTACTGTGCTTCCTTTTTACAATAATATATATATATATATATATATATATATATATATATATATATATATATATGACGAGCGGATTCCAGTTCTGCAAAAAACACAGTGGGGAAAATAACGCTGAATATTTTAGCAACGTTATACGATCATTAAAGAATAATTTTCACTACAACCAAGGCGATAAAGCCACTAAGATGCAAGGGGTTTACTGAGAGTGGAAAAATGAGAAAACTTTGGGAAGGAGAAAGGAAAAGAAAGAACAGGATTCAAGGAAACAAAAGATTGAGATTGACGTCCCGTTAAAATTTTTGAAAGATTGTAGTCTACTAGAAGGCAAGGAGCCGGAAGAGTGCTTTACGGGCGAGAGAAGAAAGTATTAGCATAGAACTTGCGGTTACATCTAGTCATTTCAAGTGTAAAATGATGAGACCTAGCTGCCAATCTGGTACAATGTTTAAATTCGTGAAGTCGAGGTGCCAAGGAGGATAGTTAATCAAAACAATTACCATGAAAATATTTATAGAAAAAGGGACAGGAAAGCTACATTACGGCGGTAGGAAAGAGTGTGTCGTCTTATGCCTGCCCAAAATATCTAAGCCTGCCATAAAGGGGTAATGCTAACATAGTTAACGCGTTCAGCACTAAGTACCTCATTATTCGTGACCTTATGTCAGACTAAGTTAACCTATGTAAATATCGATGGGTAGAATATACATATATATATATATATATATATATATATATATATATATATATATATACGCACACACACTTGCTTTAATTTCCTTTCTTTCACCATACAGTCAGTTTTAGACCCACTGGAGTGACAGGGTTTTAATCGATTTCGATTTTATTTCCTCAAAATAGATCATTTGCAGTGGTGTGCAGTAATATGAATCTATTTTCGGGGTGTATGATGAAATTTGTTTGGTCTTGAAAAATATTGCGTCATTCTTGATTGATCAGATTTTTATCACGTACAGACACTACTGTCTCGACTGTCGATTAGTTGTCATACGGTCATTGACTGCGATGGACGTAACTCCAAGAAAGCGTAAGAAAACGTAATTCTGCACAAACACACTGGCATGCCAGTGAGCAAATCAAAGTACTATAAACTGGAAACTCTTAACTTAAATCCAATCGAGATTCTGTGGTCAATCTACAAGGAACGACTTCGTAGAATAGGCATACATACTGGATTATATATCTTACTGATATTTCTTTTTTTTACTACAATATACATACATATATATATATATATATATATATATATAATAGTAAAAACAGAAAGAACATTAACAATAATATATCTTACTGTTCTTTCTTTTTTACTATTATACATATATATATATATATATATATATATATATATATATATATATATATATATTATAGTAAAAAAAGAAAGAACTTTCTTTTTTTTTACTATAATATATATATATATATATATATATATATATATATATATATATATATATATATATATATATTATAGTAAAAAAAGAAAGAACAGTAAGATATATAATCCGGTGTTCTTAGTGATATTTTTATTTTTACAAAACAATGGTCAATATGTAAATTTACAAACCATAAATATTATAAATTAAGTCATTTAAAATTATGGTTTCATCACTACACAATGAAACCATATATTTAAACCAGTTAATTTATAATATATATATATATATATATATATATATATATATATATATATATATATATATATATATATATATTTTGAACAATAAAAAAAATTAAAAACTTAAAATCTTCAGACACACTGGGTTGTAGATTAATATTCTTTCGTTTTTTTTTTTTATTATTATTCCATTTAGATTCCTCGACTAGTTTCGGCCGAAATGGCCATCATCGGGAGGAGAAATATTTCTGCTTGCTGCTAGCACTAAACTACAGAAATTAATGTCTTGATGGAGAAATGAACTTTTGTCTGTAGTTCTCACTTTTTTTTTTATTTTTTTATCTTTTTAACATGAATCTTTTAACATTCCTTGTGTTGGTCAAACAGTCTCTTTTAAGTTGTTATTTGAGATAAGAGCTGGATAGATACATGCTGCTATGAATTCTCTGGTCAGTTTGACAGTTTTATTTGTGTGTGTGTGTGTGTGTGTATGAGAGAGAGAGAGAGACAGACAGACAGACAGACAGACAGACAGACACAGAGCCTGACAGATAACTAGTAAACGCGAGATAGAAAGTATGATTTGCACTACTGTGATTGTATTTGCATGCAAATGTAAAGAAAGAAAGAAAGAAAGAAAGAAAGAAAGAAAGAAAGAAAGAAAGAACGGAAAGGACGGAGAGTAAGAAAGAAAGAAAGAAAGGAGGAGAGGGAATAGAAGACTGAAATATAAATGAAAGGAAATAAAGTAGATAAGGAAAAGAATTATTAATAAGGCAAGAAAAGGCAAAACTGAAAGAAAAAAAAGAAAAGATCGAAAAAGGTAGAGGATTACCTTAAGGGTTAGTTTATATGGATAAGGGGAAGATTAACGGTTAACTCTAGACTTGAACAGATTAAGATTGCAGTGATCGGGGTAACATCCCTTCGGGAGTCGGTCTCACAGTGAAGTGGTTCGCGGGAAGAAGCTGTTCGAGTAAAACTTACTTCTCGCCGATGGAATACGGCATGAATATGTGTTATTTACAACTATTTAAGTGGTATGGCGGGTCCTAGCCGTGAAGGTTAAACATGGCGGGAGCAAAGAATGTAGCTCGTTCGAGCATTTTCCATGGTACTATCGGTAGAGTACTGAGAGAATCACTACGTGGTGAAAAAGATGCAAAACGCTATCAAGATAAATAAATAAAAAAATGAATAAAAGAAAGAGGAGGAAGTAAAAAACAGAAAGAGAGGAAGAAGCCCTACCCCCGGTTCATTCTCCTCCCCGGTCTTTTAAATAGGAGTAGAGGTTTACTTCTTGTTTCCTGTTTAGGATTGGGCTTCCGGTTCCTTCTAATGTGTCCACATTCTCCTTCACTCCCAGTCCCACCTTGTTTCTTAGTGGCATTATCGCCTTGATTGGGGTGAATTAATTAAAATAAAAATGGGAAAGAGAGTTAAAGAAGAGAAAAATGAAGAAAATATTAGGTTTCTGCAAAAATAATGTCGTTTTTTGACGTTCAACTTCAAAAGAAAAACGACATTATTTTTGCACCAACCTAATAAAAATGGATGACAGAAAGGAGAAAAGAAGAAGAGAAAGACTAATAAAAGATAAAAAGAAAGTAAGAAAGAAAGAAAGAGAGAAAGAAAGAAAGAAAGCAAGAAAGAAAGAATGAATGAAAGAAAGAAAGAATGAAAGAAAGAAAGCAAGAAAGAAAGAAAGAAAGCAAGAAAGAAAAAATGAAAGAAAGACAGAAAGAATGAAAGAAAGCAAGAAAGAAAGAAAGAAAGAATGAAAGAAAGAAAGAAAGAACGAATGAAAGAAAGAAAGAAAGAAAGAAAGAATGAAAGAAAGAAAGAATGAAAGTAAGGAAGAAACACCAAAAAAAGACAAAACAAGAAAGAAACAAAGAACGAACGGTAAGTAAAAAAAGTTTATAAAGCAGAAAGAAAGAATAAATGAAAGAACAAAAACCAAAACGAAAGAGCGAAAAAAGAATGAAGAAAAAAAAAAGAAGAAAATAAATAAATAAACAAACAATGGAATGACCCGAAAACTACAAAATAATGGTTGGGTTTTGTTATTAGCAAGAGAAGCACATTAAATTTGGAATGGATTTTATGAAAAGGAAAATAGAAAAAGTGTAAATAGACGAGTGTGGGAAATTGTGTTATGAGAGTCAAAGCAAGGAACATTACCTGATTATAAAAAATAGGGTTTCCTTTCATTCTTTTTTCTTTTCTTTTTTCTTTTTTTTTTTTTTTTTTTTTTTTGCAAACGTCAGAAAAAAAAAACCTGTGAAAGAGAAATGATTAACATAAAAAAATAGAGAAAGAAGGAAAGGAAAGAGAGAGAGAGAGAGACGACGTAGAGAGAAAGGGAAATACACTGTAAACCGAGAAAAGAAAGAAAGAAAGAAAGAAAAACCAGAGAGAGGGCGGATTAAAGATAGGAGCAGAAAGTGGTAAAAAAAAAAGCGAGCAAGAGGGCAAAAAAAGAAAGAAGATAAAATGAAGGTATATGATATAAAAAGAAAAAGAAAAGAAATTACAAAGGACGCCATTGAAATGAAGAGGCGGTGACTAATAATCGGAGAAAGATGTGAAAGCCTTGAATAAGATAACAGTGTTGAATTCGATATAAAATGATATAAGGACATTCATAAAATATCAAGAAACTGTTCCGAAAACACGAAAAATGAAGGAGATAAGGGGAGATAACCACTTAGAATTAGTTTAGAATAAATCAAAATTAAGATTAAAAAAACGTTTATTTTTAGAGAAAAGTAGGAAGAGGAGGGTAAGAAAAAGAGTGTAGCAGCAATTAAACGAGAGAAAAAAAAAAGAAAAACTAAAAAAATGAAAGGAGAGGAAAAAGGATAAAAAGAAAATGTGGAAAAATAAAAATAAAAATTATTTACATGCAGACAATTGTGCACATCTTTGTTTTTTCGGTACGCTGTGATTGCAACAAAGATGGCGACGATAGTCCACCTGTAAATAATGTGAATAATATTAATCCCAGAAATTCAGACAGAAAAAAGTTATTCCATAAATCATTCGGATTAAAATCCTTATCTTTATTGTTTCGATGTCGTGAATTTCATATTCACTAAGAATCACATAATATTTGATTGCCTTACTCATGGCAATCAAACGTACATATATATATATATATATATACATACATATATATATATATATATATATATATATATATATATATATATATATACATATTCATACACGTTTCATTAAATAATATAGACAAGTGTTGTCTATTTTATGTAAATTTTTTTCATAATGCCTGATATAGACAACACTTGTCAATATTATTTAATGAAATGTGTATGAATGAAAAGATGCTGCCTAAATACACACAATATATATTTGTATATTTTTATATATATATATATATATATATATATATATATATATATATATATATATATATATATATATATATATATATATGTATGTATACACACACACATATATATATATATATATACACACATATATATATGTATCACAGCGAATAAGTGTGGCTAGACGTCCGGTTGACTCTAGCAAGGATCGAAACCCAACTGAATTGGCGTTAGTCGGGGAGGATTCTACCACTAAGCCGTTGGCGCGCGGCAGGGACGAAGGTGAATTTAAGCGTATTAATTATTTTTAGATAAACACACAGTGACTGAGAGAACTTGATTCAATTCACCGAAGAGTCTTGCATTATTAGCCGTAATAGTCACTGTTTACAAACCCACACTTCCTCCCCAGAGAGCTCAACCGAAATAAATTTTTCAGGAGCATATATATATATATATATATATATATATATATATATATATATATATATATATATATATATATATATATATATAATAATGACGTAATAATGATGTCGTTTTTTGACGTATTTTTTAACGTCAAAAAACGACATTATTACGTCATTATTTTTGCACCAACCTAATATATGTGTATATATATATATATATATATATATATACCCACTTAAGTATATATTAGGTTGGTGCAAAAATAATGACGTAATAATGTCGTTTTTTGACGTATTTTTTAACGTCAAAAAACGACATTATTACGTCATTATTTCTACACCAACCTAATATCTGTATATATATATATATATATATATATATATACCCACTTAAGTATATATTAGGTTGGTGCAAAAATAATGACGTAATAATGTCGTTTTTTGACGTATTTTTTAACGTCAAAAAACGACATTATTACGTCATTATTTTTGCACCGACCTAATATATTATATATACAGTGTTTTTTCATTAATAAATGTCAGTTTTAGTCGTGGTTCCTCATTTAATCCTCCTGTATATACTTGGGTTTCATAGTGCGAATTTGTTTCATTTTGTTTATCTTAAAATATACCAACGTACCCTTCTTGTGAAGTGTTCACCGAAAAGAATCCTTTAAAGTAGTACCTGAGTTCCGTGTTCAAGTAGAGATAAGAATTACGAATGCCAATTTTGCAGGTTGTCTCCATTTAAAATCTGGCGTAAAACAATCTATATAGTATCTTTCGCGCCATGTAGTATTAAGCTTAGCTTAATCAATATCAAAATAATAAAGATGAGGATCTAGTCAGAAGAAGAGATGACGGAATCAAAAGAGTGTTTTGTTAAAAAAAAAAAAAAATTAAAGATGGTTGAAAAATATTTTATTTACATTTTTAATTTTTTTTCTATTTATTATTTATATTTATTTATTTATTTATATTTATTTATTTTTTATTCATTTTTTTTCTTTTTTATCTTTCTATCATTCCTTTTTTATTTTCTTCGTTCTTTCTGTCTTTCTTCTTTTTTCTTCCTCTCTTTCTGTTTCTTACTTCCTCCTCTTTCTTTTATTCTTTTTTTATTTATGTTGATACTGTTTTGCATCTTTCTTACCATTTTTTTCGCCTTTTCCTTGTTTTTTTCGCCTTTTCCTTGTTTCTTTTCGCCTTTTCCTTGTTTCTTTTAGTTTAGCCTTTTCTTATTAAGAATCTTTTCTTTGTTGCTTAACCTTTTTATTTCTTTTCATTAGTATTTCACGATTTCATTCTTTTAATCCCTCCTCCTTCAGCCTCCTTCTTTCATTCTTTCAAAATCATAATTTCTCCTTCGCTTTTACGAGTTCTACTTCTCTGGTTCTATCTTCGTCTTCCTTTTCTTTTTCCTCTGTCTGTCTGTCTGAGTCTCTCTCTCGCTCTTTCTCTCTGTCTCTCACGGGCGCGCATACACAAACGCACAAAGAGAGAGAGAGAAGAAGAAGAAGAAGAAGAAGAAGAAGAAGAAGTGACAAAATAGATGATGTGAAATGGTGAGCGTGGGAGAAAAAGATAGAAATATGTATAAAGGGAAGAAGAAGAAAAGAAGAAGGGTAATAAAATAGAAAAGAAGAGAAATAGAACGAAAGGTATAGTATTATGTTGGTGCAAAAATAATGACGTAATAATGTCGTTTTTTGACGTTAAAAAATACGTCAAAAAACGACATTATTACGTCATTATTTTTGCACCAACCTAATAATAGAAGACAAGAAGAAAAAAAAAAAAAAGAAAGGAAGGAAATGGAAAAGAGATGAATAGAACGGATAAAGGAAATCGAAATAATACAGAAGAATGATATTAAAAGGAAGAAAGAATTCGGAAGAGAGTGTAGATGAGAACTAAAGCAAAAAGAGTGGAAGATAGACAAAGAAATAAAAGAGAAAAGGGAAAAGAAATAGGAAAGGAAGAGAGTGAAAGAAAATGAAAAAGAATATGTGCAATGAAAAGGCGAGAAGGAAAGGGAAAAATATATGAAAGGAAAGGAAGGAAAAAGAAGAGTGAGGAAAAGAGGAGGAAAGAATGTGCAATATGAAAGGAAGAGGAAAAAGAGAAAAAAACGGAAGAAAAAATTGTGAATGGAAAGGAAAGACTAAGGATCCAAGAGAAGGAAAAGGAAGAAAAATGCAGGTTAAGTGAAAAAAAAGAGAGAGAAACGACGAAGTAAAGGTACAAGAGAAGGGAGAGGGAGTAAAATACAGAGTATGAACTATCATGTAGTATCAGTCCTCTTAGACGACAGTAAACGATGAATAATTTCCTCACAGGTGATGTAGGAACTTGAAGCGACTGAAATATGGCTCTAAAAAGGATGCTGAGAATACCATGGGCCGAACATGTAAACAATAAGGAAGTTCTTAAGACAATGACAACAAAAAGGAAACTTCTGCTTAACATAAGGAAGAGAAAGTTGAAATTCCTAGGGCACATAATGCGGAAAGAGGGTTTGGAAAATTTGATACCCACTGAACAGTTTGAAAGTAAAAGGGCCAGAGGAAAGCAACTCAGATACTACCTGGCGATGGATGGCGAAGCAGGGTTTGGGAGAGATGGCAAACAAGACAAAAGTTATTAAGAGTTATAAAAATAGACAGGAATTTGTGGAGGGCTATGATCGTTAATGTCATGAAGGGAAACGGCATATAGAAGAAGAATAATATAAAAAGAAAATGTACACAGCTAAACATAGTGAATTCGATTGATAGATAGTCAGGCCAACATGTAAATTACAGATTGGGGATCAGGTGCAACAATTTAGATATCTGGGAAGCGTATTAACAGAGGATATAAAATTAGATATAGAAATCTGAAGGCGCATTGGGATAGCGAAAGATGCCTTTCGAAAACTGAGCAAAGTATAAAAAAACAGGAAAATATCGTTAGAAACAAAAAAAAGAGCATTGAACTGTTATGTATTATCAGCCCTCCTATATGGAAGTAGATGCTAGACAATTTCTTCACAAATCGAGAATAAACTTCAAGCAATAGAAATTTGGTTCAACAGAAGGATGCTGAGAATACCTTGGATCGAACATATAAGCAATGACGAAGTTCTAGAGACAATGGCAACAAAAAGAAGATCAGGAAGAGACAGTTGAAATTTCTAAGGAACATAATGAGTAATTGTATGGTGGAGCAGAGTTTTTAGGGAGATGGCAAAAAAAACAAAAGTTATTAAGAGCTATAAAAGACAGGAATTTGTGGAGAGCCATGATCGCTAACGTCCTGAAGGGACACGGTCTATAGAAAAAGAATAGTATAAAAAGAAAGTAATACGGAAAATATATCTACACAGCTAAAACATAGTGAATTCGATTGATAGATAGACCAACATGCAAATTACAAATTGGAGATACAGGTGAGACAATTTAGATATCTTGGAAGCGTATTAACAGAGGACGAAAAGTGCGACATGGAAATGTGAATGAGCATTGGGATAGCGAAAGATGCCTTCCAAAAGCTGAGGAAAGTATAAAGAAACAGGAAAATATCGTTAGAAACAAAGAAACGAGAACTGAACTGTTGTGTAGTATCAGTTCACTGATATGGCAGTGAATGATGGACAATTTCCTCACAGATGATGAAGAAACTTGAAGCAACTGAAATATGGTTCTAAAAAAGGATGCTGAGAATATCATGGACCGAACATGTAAACAATAAGAAAGTTCTTGCAGACAATTACAAACCAAAAGATTGTTGAAATTTCCAGGGCACATAATGTGGAAATAGGGTTTGGAAAATTTGATACTCACTGTACAGATTGAAGGTAAAAGGGCCAGAGTAAAACAATTCAGATCCTACCTGGCGAGCTTGATCGAATAACGCAGCAGGGTTTGGGAGAGATGGCAAAAAAGACAAAAGTTATTAAGAGCTATAAAAAAAAGAAATTTTGGAGAGCCATGATCGTCAACATTATGAAGGGACACAGCATATAGAAGAAGAATACTGTAAAAAGAAATTAATAAGAAAAATATATACACAGCTATATATATACACAGTCCTGGGTATGACGATAAACTAAGCCCAACAGCAAGGCCTCTGATCAGGAGGTTTGAGGAAAACGATAAATAGATAGTCAGACCAACATGCAAATTACAGATTGGAGATCTGGAAATCAAACTGATGCAACAATTTAGATATCTGGAAAGCGTATTAACAGAGGACATAAAGTGCGACATGGTTATCTGAAGGCGATTTGGGATAGCGAAATATGCCTTTGAAAAGCTAAGCAAAGTATCAAGAAAGAGAAAAATATCTTTAGAAACAAAGAAAAGAGCACTGAACTGTTACCGTCCTCTTATATGTCAGTGAATGATGCACAATTTACTCAAATGATAAAGGAACTTGAAGCAACTGAAATATGGCTCTAAAAAGAATGCTGAGTATACCATGGACCGAGCATGTGAGTAACGATGAAGTTCTTAAAGACAATGACAGCAAAAACGAGTCTTCTGCTTAACATCGGGAAGAGACAGTTGAAATTTATATGGCACATAATGTGGTAAGAGGGTTTGGAATATTCCATACTCACTGGACGGATTGAAGGTAAAAGGGCCAGAGGAAATCAACTCAGACCCTACCTGGTGAGATTGATCGAATGGATGGCGCAGCAGGGTTTGGGGGAGATGGCAATAAGACACAAGTTATTATGAGCTACAAATTGTGGACAACCATGATCCTCAGCGTCCTGAAGATAAAGTAAAACGATGAATTTGCTAGTGCACTTCAAGTCACGGCAGACTTTATTATACAAATATAAGTTAAACATTCGTCGGCGGTTCGAATATCGCTGTCACACCTGGTCTGATGCTTCTGTTTTATACCTAGAGATTCTTGACAAAATCCAAAGAAGAATCTGTAATGTTTTCGGTTCTGACCTTTGCATCTCGGCTTTAGTTACTTTCCCATCGCCGTAACGTATATTTTTTAACGTATATTTTACGTTAATTGCTTTGATGAGCTATCTTCGTTGGTATGTTAACTTCACGAATTGAAACGCGGTACTAGATTGGCAGTTAAACTTCATAATTTCACTACTGAAATTGCTAAGTTGTAACTTCAAGTTCTATGCTAATATTTTCTTTCCTTCATATTTCTCGCTTACAAAATTTTCTTTTGGCTTCCCGCTTTCCTGTCAACTACGATCTTCGAAAATTTAAATGCAATGTCTCCCTGAATACTGATTGTTTATTGTCCTCTCTCTGTTTTTTTTTTTTTTTTTTTTTTTTTACTCTCACTTATCTCTTCCGCCTTGTTTCTTATTGCTTGGGCTGTAGTGATAACAAAAAGACTTCATCGTGATCTTTTTTTACTTAAAATAGTCCCAAATTTCCGCAGCTTTCCCAAGAATATGTGATTTTTGCGGCATATCGAGTGTTGAGTTTTTTTTTAAATGCCGAGACTATTTTTTGGTTTTTGTGTTTTATTTTTGTTTTTTGTTGTTGTTGTTTTTTTTTAATTTAGATGTACGTTTAAGCTTGTTTTCTTTTTTTATATTGAGCACGTGATTTGTCATATCGGTTAGTATAATTTGGTCATCGCAGATGAAGAAGAGACTTGAACCAATAGAGATATAGTGCTACAGAATGTGGTTGTGCGTCTGACTTCATTGATAGCGGATCGGAATGAGAATTCAGAGAAGCGAGTTCAAATCCCAGTCGGGTTAGTTACATACCCTGTTTTTATTTCTGAGATGAGGTATTATGTACACTATTTACATTATTCGGACTATTGTCCTCATCTTTGTTGCCATATTTATCCAATCCTTCAGTATCTGTCTATATTTCTGAGATGAGGTATTATGTACACTATTTACATTATTCGGACTATTGTCCTCATCTTTGTTGCCATATTTATCCAATCCTTCAGTATCTGTCTATATTTCTGAGATGAGGTATTATGTACACTATTTACATTATTCGGACTATTGTCCTCATCTTTGTTGCCATATTTATCCAATCCTTCAGTATCTGTCTATATTTCTGAGATGAGGTATTATGTACACTATTTACATTATTCGGACTATTGTCCTCATCTTTGTTGCCATATTTATCCAATCCTTCAGTATCTGTCTATATTTCTGAGATGAGGTATTATGTACACTATTTACATTATTCGGACTATTGTCCTCATCTTTGTTGCCATATTTATTCGATCCTTCAGTATCTGTCTATATTTCTGAGATGAGGTATTATTTACACTATTTACATTATTCGGACTATTGTCCTCAACTTTGTCATCATATTTATCACAACGTTTCGGCCGTTATACGCTCCGGCCTCCTTCAACTGGTTGGAATTTCGAACTGATCCCTTTATTTCGCTCACAAGGGTATACTGTTCTAGTTCCACGTGCCATATTTAATGGATGTCAGTTATCAGTTATCTCCTGTTAATTCCCTTGAGGACACATGGTACAGTGGATACAGGCCCAAAGAGTGTGAGTTAAGGCAGTGGAGAACTTGGAGAAGAGAATTAACAGGAGATAACTGATATCCATTAAACATGGTACGTGGAACTACAACAGTCTACCTCAAGGAACGAAATAAAGGGTTCAGTTCGACATTCCAACCACCTGAAGAAGGCCGGATAATACAACAGCCGAAACGTTGTAATAAATATGGCGACAAAGATGAGGACAGTGGTCCGAATAATGTAAATAGTGTACATAATACCTCATCTCAGAAATGTATACAGATACTGAAAGGCCGAAACGTTGTAATAAATATGGCGACAAAGATGAGGACAATAGTCCGAATAATGTAAATAGTGTACATAATACCTCATCTCAGAAATATAGACAGATACTGAAGGATTGGATAAATATGGCAACAAAGATGAGGACAATAGTCCGAATAATGTAAATAGTGTACATAATACCTCATCTCAGAAATATAGACAGATACTGAAGGATTGGATAAATATGGCAACAAAGATGAGGACAATAGTCCGAATAATATAAATAGTGTACATAATACCTCATCTCAGAAATATAGACAGATACTGAAGGATTGGATAAATATGGCAACAAAGATGAGGACAATAGTCCGAATAATGTAAATAGTGTACATAATACCTCATCTCAGAAATATAGACAGATACTGAAGGATTGGATAAATATGGCAACAAAGATGAGGACAATAGTCCGAATAATGTAAATAGTGTACATAATACCTCATCTCAGAAATATAGACAGATACTGAAGGATTGGATAAATATGGCAACAAAGATGAGGACAATAGTCCGAATAATATAAATAGTGTACATAATACCTCATCTCAGAAATATAGACAGATACTGAAGGATTGGATAAATATGGCAACAAAGATGAGGACAATAGTCCGAATAATGTAAATAGTGTACATAATACCTCATCTCAGAAATATAGACAGATACTGAAGGATTGGATAAATATGGCAACAAAGATGAGGACAATAGTCCGAATAATGTAAATAGTGTACATAATACCTCATCTCAGAAATATACACAGATACTGAAGGATTGGATAAATATGGCAACAAAGATGAGGACAATAGTCCGAATAATATAAATAGTGTACATAATACCTCATCTCAGAAATATAGACAGATACTGAAGGATTGGATAAATATGGCAACAAAGATGAGGACAATAGTCCGAATAATGTAAATAGTGTACATAATACCTCATCTCAGAAATATAGACAGATACTGAAGGATTGGATAAATATGGCAACAAAGATGAGGACAATAGTCCGAATAATGTAAATAGTGTACATAATACCTCATCTCAGAAATATAGACAGATACTGAAGGATTGGATAAATATGGCAACAAAGATGAGGACAATAGTCCGAATAATGTAAATAGTGTACATAATACCTCATCTCAGAAATATAGACAGATACTGAAGGATTGGATAAATATGGCAACAAAGATGAGGACAATAGTCCGAATAATGTAAATAGTGTACATAATGCCTCATCTCAGAAATATAGACAGATACTGAAGGATTGGATAAATATGGCAACAAAGATGAGGACAATAGTCCGAATAATGTAAATAGTGTACATAATACCTCATCTCAGAAATATAGACAGATAATGAAGGATTGGATAAATATGGCAACAAAGATGAGGACAATAGTCCGAATAATGTAAATAGTGTACATAATACCTCATCTCAGAAATATAGACAGATACAGGTAGGGAAGAATAGATGCAATAAGCAACAATAAACTAAACAAGAACTCAAAATTGATCGCTGCATTTAAGTATTGCATTAATATTTTAGCTTACTTCCACGATAATTCTTCTGCCATCACTTAATTTAAAGACAATTTGATGTCCGTACAAACAATTATTTTCATTTCATGGTTGACTTTCGGAGGATTTCGGAAATAATTTCGATTATTTCGAAATTTATTTCCCACTTATTGGGAAAATTGTTATCGTACAAAAAAAATATAAAACATCGGCGAAAACAATCGCAGTAATGAAAACTTGAGAATCCAAAATTACAGGATTGGGAGTCTGGATCCGGACCGGAAATGTTTTTTATTTGCTCACGGATTCGACATGGATTCCAAAATAGTATGATATGTTGGGCTACGACCTCTAGGAGTAAAGTTGAAAACATGGACACTTATTTTGAAACACTAATTTGAGAACAGTAATTTTTTTCATTTGAACATGAGCTGTTAAACTTTTTTTTTTTTTTTTTTACCAGTAGAAGCCAAGATGGCGGAATCTGAAAACAATCGCCGTAATGAATATTTGGGAATCCACAATTTCAGGATTGCGGACCCGGATCCGACCCGGAATGTTTGCTCACGGAGTCATCTTGATTCCAAAATGGTATATGTTGAGCTACGGCTTCTTGGAGTAAAGTTGAAAAAGTGTCACACAGTGACACACTGACATCCGCACTTATTATATAGAAGTATTGAATTATATTATTTGGTGAGGTGTTGTTGATTTCGTTCTTAAGTTATTTGTCTCTTTATAATGTTTGATTGGTAGGAAGAGTAAAAGCTTGAGATGCGAACTACAGATTGAAGATGTCAATGTCAAAGAAGTACAGAAGTATAAATGTCTGGGAAGTGTTTTAACAGAGGATGGAAAGTGTGACACCGAAATCCGAAGTACTCATTGGGATAGCAAAAAGATGCATTCCAAAAGCTAAATAAAGAAAAGAGCGCTAAACTGTTATGCAATAGTAAACTTCTTGTAACCAAACTCTCGGTAGAGTTATGAATTCACCCCATTTAAAAAAAAAAAACACCCACCCTCACCCATCTACGGATCGATTACTATGACTTGTAAACCTAAATCATTACCATTAGGTTGGTGCAAAAATAATGACGTAATAATGTCGTTTTTTAATGTTAAAAAATACGTCAGAAAACGACATTATTACGTCATTATTTTTGCACCAACCTAATATCTCGTGGTGAGTAATGGTTACCAAGCTTGTTTCGCATGAGCAGTGAGTTCGATCCTCACTGGGTGCCTCTTCTTTCGGTCTTGTGCCACATCTAAGCTACACTTGGAAAATCACTACTATCTCCAAAAAAGAAATTACAATCTAAAAATATTTTCTGGCTTTAAATACCCGGCAAAAGTTGATAATCAGTAAAAAAAACGAATCAATCAACCCATGATTCTGTGTGGTTGCACCCTTAAAGAGGCTTGTCTCTTTGGGCGTCTACTAGGGCACAAGTTCACCCCAGGCTTCAAGTGGAAGTCAAATATACGATCCGACGCGATGACGCTGGAAAAAATGGCCAGCGCCTTATACCACTCCAGAAAGTACGAAATTCCTCCTGCTATATCTTTCTTTCCTTCTTTTTTTCCCCCTGTTTTCTTTCTTGAAACCAGAGTCAGATCAGACCAAAAATGGAGTATTGCTAGTAATAGCATCTCGTACCAATTTATTTTTCCAATCGCTTTTCATGCTTCCTGCAACCCCGTTCTCAGGGACTAAATATCGCAAGCCTCTCGCTACTCTCTCCTTGCTTGCATGTAAAAGGTTCTAACTTACTATATTCGTTTGTTCTATTAGTTCTAACCTTCACAGTTAAGCCCCTATATACAGTGGGAAGAACAATCCCCAATTTCTTTTACGTTTCATTTATAAGAAGGAAGTTTAATTCGCAAAATTTCTTCCCAAGAACCACTACTTTGGAAAAAGACTCTCGGGAGGATGCTTTGCCGATCACTATACTCTTAGCCTCTTCAAGTCGAGGTTTATCTTTCCTAAATATGAGAAAATGCACTTCGTATCACCCAGTCATATGACGACCTCATTTAGTAAACCCTGTGGTAAACATTTAGTAAAAAATGCTTCTTTCACTGTTTAGAAACGAATTATTTCCATGATTCATGTTTATTATTACAAGTCAGGAGAAGGAAAAAGAAGACAGATTAATGGATAGCGGCTTGGATTGAGGAATCGGAGAGCCAAGTTCGAATTCCAGTCGGATTCATTAGATTCACTTACGGGCTAATACCCTTGTGAACGGTATGAATCCTCTTCTTCTCCTCCATCCAGCTATGGGTAAATAGGACAGACCGGGTTCTATAGCCTTGGATAGCAACTAATCGGACGACTGAGTTCAAATTACAGTCGAATCCATTACATTCACTTACATGCTAATACCCTTGTGAAAGGTATGAATCATCTTCTTTTCCTCCATCCAGCTATGGGTAAATAGCAGGACAGACCGGGTTCTATAGCCTTGCAGGATAAACTGGTAAATCTTAATTCAAAACCGGTCTGCAGATGGTTGGGCTCCGTCAGGCTATCTTGCCCAAGAAACGCCGCTTCTACCGCGGAAGCAGTACATGTGGTGCCCCTACGACGGGATACGATCAGGAAAGAAGATAAGGAAAAGAGGAAGGAAAGAAAGGGTGGTAAAAGAAGAGAAAGAAAAGTGGAAAAAAGGAGCATGTGTGAAGGGAAAGAGAAAAGTAAATATGGAGAAAGAGAAGAAGAGATATGAAGAGTGAAAAAGAAAGGGAAAACGTATAAGTAGAGAGTAAAAGAGAAAAGGCGAGAATGAAAAAAAGGCGTGTAAAGAAAAGAAGAGAGGACATCATAAAGACAGTAGAGAAAAAGTAGAGAGGAAAAGAAAAAAAAACTGTGGAGAAGAAAGGTAGGAGAAATTAGAGAAGAAAGAAGATAAAATTAGAGAGAAAAGGAAAAGAAGGGAAGGGAAAGAAGGAAATAGTGAGAGAGGCAGAAGAAAAAGTTATTAGGTTGGTGCAAAAATATTGTCGTTTTTTGACGTTCAACTTTATGTGAGAAAACGACATTATTTTTGCACCAACCTAATAAATAGAAAAACAAAGTCGAATTAGGAGTAAAAAGAAGAAGAAAAAAAAAACAATAGAAGGAAGTGGGGGGCAGAAGAAAATGTAACAGTAATAAGGGGAGGGAAAGGGGGGTAAGAAGAAGGATTTTGATAATGACTGGACCGGAAGTTATGCCTAAAAGGGGGAAAAAAAATAACCAACCGTATGATCGGGCAGAAGAACTATTATCAATGGATCGAAGAAAACTTAATCTGAAAGTCAAATAATAATTGAATATTCTTTGCTAGCATCAAACTGTTTCAGCCATCACGGCCCAAAACAGAGTATAAATTAGTGAAATGGAAAAAGAAAGAAAGAAAAAAAGAAAGAAAGAAAGAAAGAAAGAAAGAGCGAAAGAAAGTAAATGCAAAGAAAAAAACAAAACTAGTGACGAGTAAATTAAAAGGCTCTAAAAAGCAAAAAAGAAAGTAAGAGACAAAGAGAGGGAAAGAAAGAGAGAGAGGAGCCAATGAAAAAAAAAACTATGCCGACACAATATGAGAGAAATTAGAAAGAAAGAAAGAAAGAAAGAAAGAAAGAAAGAAAGAGAGAGAGAAAGGGTATGGAAAAAAGAAACAAAACCAGCGAGCAGTAAATTAAAAGGACTTATACAATATGAGCGATAGTAAAAAGAAAGAAAGAAAAAAAGAAAGAAAGAAAGAAAGAAAGAAAGAAAAAGAAAAAAGAAAGAATAAGAGCGAGAGGAAAGGCAAAGAAGAAAAACAAAATTAGTGACTAGTAAATTAAAAAGGCCTATACAATATGAGAGACATTAAAAAGTAAGAAAGAAAATAAGAGAGCGAGAGAGAGAAAGAAAGAGAGGTAAGTGAAATCAAGGAAGAAAAACAAAACTTGTGATTAAAAGAAACTATACAATAAGAGAAGCATTAAATAAATAGAAGAAAAAATTATATAAAAAGAAGGTGAAGAAATTTATTTAACGTGATTTTTTGTTTGTTTAAGAAGAAGAAGAAGAAGAAGAAGAAGAAGAAGAAGAAGAAGAAGAAGAAGAAGAAGAATTTTAACAAGAAGGACAATTTGATGTGGTGGTGGGGGTTACTTGCTCAAAAGGACGAAAATTGATTTGCTTGTTGTTTTTTTTGTTTGTTTTTTTGTTTGTTTTTTTTTTAGCTAATCTCGTCATGCCAATGGCTTCCTCTAAATCGGTAAGCGGCATAATCACGTGCTGATGCACACGAATAACTTGACACACAACCACCGACACATGCATGCATCAGCAGACAACAATTCACATGCAAAACAATCGGACACACGCACATTAACATTCATATAGATAAAAAATATGAAAATAAACATCCATATAAATACATTTAATTTGAATATATATATATATATATATATATATATATATATATATATATATATATATATATATATATATATGTGTGTGTGTGTGTGTGTGTGTGTGTGAATATATTGGGACGTATTATAAAATAAATACTCCGGGTTCATGGTACATATGCACGAGCACACAGACACGCGCACGGGCACAGACACACACACATACACACGCATATATATGTGTGTGTATATGCATGCCTGTGTGTGTATGTGTGCGAATTAGTACAAATAAATATATGTATGACTATATTAATAATATGAAAAATGCACCAAATTACCCTATACACATATATGCACTAAATTACCTCTTACATATAGGTACTATATATATATATATGAGGTAATTTGGTGCGTATATGTGTATAGGGTTATTTGGTGCATTTTCATATTATCAATACTTACATATATTATATATATATATATATATATATATATATATATATATATATATATGAATAAAGACCAAAAGTATACAGATATACTCCATCTGATTTTTTACACACACACACTGCCACGTATACACACACACACACACATATATATATATATATATATATATATATATATGTATACATATATATATATATATATATGTATGTATACATATATTAATATTTATAAAGACAAAAGATATACAAATATACTCTATCTGAATTTTTACTCACACACACACACACACACACACACACACATATATATATATATATATATATATATATATATATATATATATATATATATATATATAACTCAGAGTTCAAATGTAGATCAAATATGGATCGGAATCCGTCCGACAGGATGATAAAATAAAGTACAAATAGGAAACATTTATCAGTTTAACGTGTTTCAATTTTATTAAAGCTTTGTCAGAGATTGATAGAAAATTTACAAGAAGACAGATTGGCTCAGTTCTCATTGGTCAGACACATGTCACGTGCATTAAAACCGGAAATATTAAAATACCAGAGTTTCTGTCTTTTTGCCTGTTTTCTCTCAATCTCTGACAAAACATTAATAAAATTGAAACATATATATATATATATATATATATATATATATATATATAACGCAGCTCGAGTAGTTCCAAATTCCTTGTATTTTTGTTATAGAAACCTTTGTTTAGACCTTTCCTTTCGAGAGTTTATAAAGAATACCTTTCCCATCAACCTGAGATATATTAAATAGGATTATACGGTGTTATAATTTGGAAATAGAAAATAAATACTGAAACACCTCCGTGACTCTTGGACTCCTTAGTTCATAATATATATATATATATATATATATATATATATATATATATATATCAGCTGGCCACCCGTCTGCTAGGGTGGCTAGCCAAATCCCTATTGCATGCGCTCGCTCAGACGCATTTGCGTTTGTTCAACACCCACAGAGCCCACCTGTGGTTTATACTAAAACTATGCTGAGCAGACCTTAGTTACAGTTTCTGGGAAACAGCGTTGTTATGTAGCGTGATCAACAATTTGAACAGGGCCAACATGCTCAAAGTCTCGGTCATGATGACTTGTGGCTTCATGCTAGCAGAGCTATCGACGGCACCCAGGAGTTTCGTAAACCCAATTTCATTCAAAAGGCTCGGGTCAACCCTTGGTATGGGTTTTCAGGCACTTTCCAAATGTGCCGCACGCTGTGATCGACCTCGATCCAGTACGATAAAATCAGGAAGTTTCCTTCCTGACAAATCGACCACGATGAGAGTCGAACTCGGGCCTCATGGCCAGAAAGCGAAAGTTCTAACCACTATCTATCTATAGATAGATAGATAGATAGATAGATAGATAGATAGATAGATAGATAGATTACTACATGAAATTTAATTCTTTAATTAATTCTTACCTGGGCATCCGCCCATCGCCACTATTTGGTACTGTGATGGCCACGATGGTGTAATGGATAACGGCTCGAATTGAGGAATCGAAAAGCCGAGTTCGAATTCCAGTCGAATCCATTGCATTCACTTAATACCCTTGGGAAAGATATGAATTCTCTTCTTCTCCCCCCCCCCCAGCTATGGATATATAGCAGAACTGATCGGGTTCTGTCGCCTCGGATGGCAACTGGTCTACCGCAGAAAGAAATGGCATCCTAATGCGGGAAAAAGATCTGCCTCGTCAGATATGTATCAAAAGATACCTGATCGCCTAAGTGTGTATCACACATGGCATATAACTGACTAAGAGGATTATAGCCATTTTCATTTCTCGTATTTGCTATTTTCTATGTCGCTTTTCTTTTGCTTGAACATGTCTGTTAGTAGAGCAATATTATTTTTTCGATCTGTCTACTACAGATAATTATGATTAATAATTAGATCCATGGGAAACACTTTTGATATTAAATCAGTCCACCATGGTCGATGACGCCATCTTAATTTTATGATAGTCGCCGGTATAAATATTCGCTTGAAATCCAATAGCCGAGCGTGACTTTTATTTTATTCATTTTTTTTTTTTTTTTTGTCTGTATTCGTCTTCTTTTTATGGAATATGCGTATGCAAATGTATTTGAGCAATGGCGAAAATATGTAGATACCCAATAGGTTTATTTTAACCTGTTAGTGTAGCTATAAAAGATGAAGTTACCCTAACGCTGAGTGGAAGGAATCGGACTGTCTGGGCACGGCTTCCAAGATCGTGTGTCTCACCATCCTTCTTCGGGCATTTATGCACATTTGTCTAATAAAACAAATTCACTCACTCTCTCTCTCTCTCCCTCACACACACACTCTCTCTCTCTCTCTCTCTCACACACACACACACACATAGATAGATAGATAGATAGATAGATAGATAGATAGATAGTGAGAGAGAGAGAGGGAGATGTTGATGAGGAAGAGACAAAGTGGAAAAGCTATAAACGACGCGTTTCTTCGGCGTCTGTTGGTCTCAGCTTCTTCAGGTCAGAATGAAAGCCAAAAAGCGTGTAAGAAAAATTCATTCAGATATTTGAGGATAGCGAAGATAATAAAGTCATTTAATCCATTATCAGATTCGATCACCAGAAACCAGAATGTGTTCGTTTTACAAACACACACACACATACACAAACACACACCCACACCCACACGCACACACATATATATATATTTAAAGTGTGTGTACTTAGTCAACATTTTTTCATTGATGTATGTTTCATTAAATGTCTATTTTATGTAAATTCTTTTCCTATCTTCTGATAAGCTTAATAACATTATCATTAAAAGGAGAAAGAAAATCACAATATTGATGCATATTTTTTATCCTATCTAAGCTTTTGGCTTACATAAGCCATTATCAAAGATGACAATTACATTACAATATATTAAACAATACACGGACAAGACAATAATGATAGTCTGTTTATGTTTACATGGATGATTTCCAAGCAACGACAAACTCGTGCATACAAGACGCTGGAAGCGAAAATCGCACCTCAGCTCATGGTCTTGGAGAGGATGTAAACAAGGAGAAGGCTTATACTTAACATCAGGAAGAGGCAGTTGAAGTTTCTAGGACACGTAATGAGAAAGGAGGGCCTGGAGAATCTGATACTCAGGGGTCGAATAGAGGGAAGCAATGGATGACATACTTGGTGGATTTAGCAAGTGGACGACAGAACGTGGTCTGCAGGGAGGTGGCAGAAGGACGAAACTTATTGAGAGCTACAAGGGATAGGGGGAAGTGGAGATCCATGATCGCCAACGTCCTGAAAGGACACGGCATATAAAAAGAAAGAAATAGTCGCCATTGTTTTAACAACTGTCTGCCATCGTTCTACAAGCTTGCTGATGCTATTTTAGTAGTAAACTTCGTGTGTTTTTTTTATTCGAAGAAGGTTATGAGGCAGTGTTCGACTGACTATGCAGGGTCATTTTTTTTTTTTTTTTTTTTGAAACTTTTCTCTATTTTGGCGGTTATTTTACCGGAAGTCGTTTAAAATAAAAATAAATAAAAACAAGCAAAATAATTTAACCCAAATAAATAAATAAGCAAATAAAGCTTCCGGTAAAATAACCGCCAAAATAGACTACCCACAATGCACCACTGACCCGTATATATAAATAGCAGAGAAAAATAACAGCACTCGTGGCCTGACGGTTGCATCTAGCATGAAACAGACTGTCGCCTCTAGGTGTTGACTTCTATGTTCACTTTTATATTTACACACGCTCTATCTTTGATATTGAGCACTTTATCCCATAAATATAGCACATCTTAAGACTATATTTATTTATGTGTGTGTGTGTGTGCGCGTGTGTTTATGTGTGTGTGTGAAGGTATGTGTGTATAAAGAAATTCTAATGCTTGATCAGATCTTGCAATGGTTCAAACAGAGAAGGAATGCCATTGTCCTTGAAACGAACCTTGTAAATATTCACAGAGAATAGAGGAAATTAAAACTATGAATAATATTAAAGTTTATTTGTCGACTGATAAATGAAATGAGATGAAAAGAAACTAAAATTGCTGCCAATTTTTTTAGTAGTAAATGCACAAAACGTCAGCATTCAACAAAGTTTGACTCGCAACTGAACGATGCAAGCTTTCAAGCAAGAACACACCAGAAACCGGCATGAAAACCATCTTGACACAAGTTGCCGTCATTATTCATATAAACCTCCTGAATGTTTTTTTTGTCGTAGTTCTCACGCTGACCCCTTTCAGAAATACACAGAGCATAATATGGCGAAAGTGAAGCTTTTGATTCTCCATCTTTAAGATATTCATTTGTGGACAAAATGTCAGCATTCAACAAAGTTTGATTCGCAACTGAACGATGCAAGGTTTCAATCTAGAACACAACAAAAATCAGTATCAAAACAAACACCAGTATCAAATTGCGGTCATATTATATTAACAGTGAAATTCGAGCACGAATTTTTGCAATGATCTAATTATATAGAATGTGTGATAACTTGTTGACTGTTTTAGTGGCGTATAGAGCAACAGCTTCACGAAGGTAGACATTCCTGCTCTGCTTCTTCAGGAGTTTTTACACCCAACTGTTTCTAAACTCTATCCTAGACTGGTTGCCGACCAAAGCCAAAAAGTACAAAGGCCCATTTTGTCCTGCTATTGACATCTATGAAATAATCTGAGGAAAAAATAGAAATTGATTACATCCTGTCACTCCAATGGGTCTAAAACTGACCGTATGGCGAAAGAAAGGAAACTAAAGAGGTTGTTTCAATTTATTTGCACAAGGGTGTATATTTGATTGATGACAAAAAATGCGACGGGACCTGATACTTCCTATGATGAATGAACTCTAAAATATTGTCCTCTAGCTTCATAGTTAAAATATGACATTCATAAGAGTCAATTTACGACAACTAATCGACAGTCGCAACAATAGTGTCTGGGCGTGATGAAAATCTGCTGCAATCACGGATGACGAAATATTTTCAAGTCCAAACAAATTTCATCATACACCCCAAAAATAGATTCATATTACTGCACACCACTGCAAATAACATAATCTGAAGAAAAAATAGAAACCAATTACACCCTATTACTCCAGTGGGTCTAGAAGTGACTGTATGGTGAAAGAAAGGAACTAAAGCGGTTGTTTCACTTGATTTGCACTAGGGTGTACATTTTAGCGTGATGTAATCAATTTGTTTATTTAAAACTCCATTTTAAAAAATAAGCGCATTTTAAAATAACATCCGCGAAAATCGCGCAGTTATCAAAACCAGTAAGATAAGAAAAGCTGTAAAAAGGTCGTTAACTAAGTAAGCTTCCGTGCATTCATTCTAGAGGGAAATGTGTGTAAACAACGCCAGTAATGGCGGCTGGACAACGCGAAATAGATCTAATTTACATTGATGTCATTTTCGAAATTAACAGGCAATTTCACACTAGAATGGTACATTCTCGATACCGGTTGCTTTTGGTGATTATACTGCAAATTAACCCTTAATTCTTTGTTTCTAACAAGATTATTCCATTTCTTAATACTTTGTTTAGTTTTTGTTTAGCTTTCCATTCCCCAATAAACCTTCGGATTCCAGGGCAGCACTTTCCGTATATTTCCTATATATTTAAATTGGTGTACTTGTTTGATTTTGGTATCCCCAATTTGTAATTTGCATGTTGAGCTGCCCCTTTTGCTAACAACCATACATTCCGTCTTCTTGCATTTGATGTTTAGTCCTTTCTTCTTGCTTTCCTTCACTATCTTTTATCGGAGATTCCTTTGTCTGTCTGATATCAACGCAATATCATCTGCACATCTCCTCACTGTATAAGCGAGAAGACACATCCTTGTCTTACACCCCTTTCTATTTTTGTCTATTTACTGAATTGATTTCCTAACCGTATGCGGGTGGTTTACTGCCAGTATATATTCGTAATTATTCTAATATTCTTCCTAATTTCCTGATGTTATCAGTTCCCAAGCAGACACCTATGCAGACGACACTCCATTTACTCAGGTCTCAATAGTAAATCCGTCAGCGCTGACCAAGTTAACCTGCGCGCTGCTCTCGGGGAGCTCAAATCAGAAACAAATTAATGCCACGTATGGTGATGAACAATGGAAACTTCAACAAGACGGAATGACGAGTCATACCTGCTCGTATAACCGCAGCGGTGTAGAGACAATTGTCCTGGCTTCATCACGAAAGACCAATACCTTCCCTTATCACCTGACATTAACCCGCTTGACTTATGTTTGTAGGAACGTTCTTGAAAGCAAGACCTATTCTACTCCGCATCACAATATTGAAACTCTGAAGGCAAAATTGAAAAGATTATGGGACAATATATATATATATATATATATATATATATACATATATATATATATATATATATATATATATGTTTGCCTGGCTCTTTAGGTTCATAGTTAGATTTTCTCTACTTAGTGTATTGATACTTTTGCTCTACTCGTGTTGGACTTTTTTTTCCTCTGAACTTCGATTCTGGACGATTGTTTTCGCCTCAAATACATGTCCTTAGTTCTTTCTTAATTTGTCCCTTATTTTTCCTTGGGTATTGGTTTGTTCATTTACAAGCTAATACACCTAAAGTTTTTTCCAGACGAGTATAATTATTTATACTTATATTATTATTATTATTATTATTATTATTATTATTATTATTATTATATAGGGTGCGGCATAAATGCTGTCACAAAATTTCAAATGAATTCTACTTGTATGAATTTTTGATCATTACATTGTTGTTTATGGCTTTGATAGTCGCCCAACAATGAATACTATTTGTTTTTTTTCAAAATATTCTATTATTTACTGGCAACAATGTCCATAGAAATGAAGAGAAAGTATATAATTGAGCAACAGGAATACGGATTGAGATTTTTAAGGCTGGAAAACAACTTGGAATCAATAGAATGTTTATCTAAAGGACATTCGATTGATACACCGAGACTTTCTCCGTCAAAGATAGATCAAGACCAGGATGTCTTCGCACCTGTAGAACGCCAAAAACCCAATAAACAAGTTTCGTGAAAAATCAAGCGTAATCCAAGAAGGTCAACGAGAAAATTGGTTAAGGAGGCTGGAACATCGGAGAGAACCATGCGAAGGTTATGTCGAAATGATCTAGGGATGTTGCCTTTCAAGATAAAGAAGAGATCGCTTCTTTCGGCGGGCACAATCAAAAAGAGGCTTCAAAGAAGTAAGCAGTTTCTGAAATGGATTGATGACACGCCGTAAGGCATCACCTTCACTGAATTGGCAACGTCACTGTTTGAACAGCCTTTCAATCAACAAAATGATCGTGTTCTATCAACAAATCGTCATTTAGTTCCCACACAACATAAAAAACGCCAAATACTTTTCTGGTTACTGTATATTTTTCCTCGTTTTAGGTACTTTGAAAATAATCTAAATTTGAAGACCCGTTAAGACTAACCGTGAATCCTAAAATTCGGTTGACAAATCTAACCATTTCACAATCAGCTGATTCAAAGGATACATGGATTAGCAATACCGTAATAATAATAATAAATTTATATATATGTTAAAAAACAATTGAAATAAAAAATTTAAAAAAACTTATATATATGTTAAAAAATAACAATTGAAACAAAAAATTAAAAAAATTAAAAAAAATTAAAAATCCAAAAATCGAAAACATCAAAAAAAAAAACTTATATATATGTTAAAAAACAATTGAAGTAAAAAAAATCAAAAACAAATTTATATTAGGTTGGTGCAAAAATAATTTCGTTTTCCAACATATGTTACTATGTGAGAAAACGAAATTATTTTTGCACCAACCTAAATGTTAAAAAAGAAAAAAAGAAAAAATCGAAAAAAATAAAAAATCGAAAAAAATAAAATAAATAAATTTATATATATATACTAGCAGCATGGCCCGGCGTTGCCCGTGCTTGATTAAAAAATCGTACGACTCATACAGCAATCGCTATCACTTGACTTAAATTATTTTTACCCTTCCTTGCCTTTAAAGGAGTGCCCTTTGCCGTGCTGATGTTGCTACATGCCTTACTTCTTGTCTATCTCACACTGCGAATTTTTTCTAAGCTCTATACTAAACATTAAATATGTTACGAAAAAAGAACTAAAAATCAACACAAAACGAGCAGCTTTAAAAAAAAGGGCTCGCAACTGAAAAAACCGAATGAAAAAAATGTTAACAACAAATACTTTTTCTCACCCAACCCAGTTCTACGTAATCAGAATTAACGTTGAGTTTAACTAAGCGAATGAGCCAATTGGAGTAAAGTGCCATGCAGATTTAAATTTTTCCCACTTGTGACGAATGCAGCTATCGATTTTTTTTGCATGCTAGCATGCTAGTTAACATTCGTGTCAGTTAGCTGTTGGCGCTCACGCTGGCCAATAGAATCTTCCTGCATATTCGTGGCAGCCAGCTATAGGCTCTCACTCTGACCAGTAGAAAACGGTCGCAAACTACATGAAAACTGCCGTAGAAGCATGAAAAAATCGATTATTTCCAGTATCGATTGGAGTTGGGAAATGCAAAGTCGGTCTTGGCCTTCCCTAACTTGGAGCATGTGCATGTAAATTTTGGTGCAAATCCGTCGAAAATTGCGTCCGTGAATTCGTTACACACACACACACACACACACACACACACACACACACACACACACACACACACACACACATCCTGCCTTTTATAGATAGAGATATTAAAAAAAAAACAACTGAAATGAAATAATCAAACTTGCTGTAATTAAAAGTTGGTTGCTAAAACATGTTTTTTTGCTCTTTTCAGATATTTGTGTTTAAATAAAGTTCTTCATTTATATGCGCGAAAACGGGATTTAAAAATACAAAAAGAAAGAGAGAGAACTGTTGAACTTTCAGCTGTATTCTTGGTTGTAAGTTAAAAGTGGATAGACAATTGAAAGCATTTCCTTTGAAGTTGCTGATTGGCGAAGCGGAATCCCGTTGAAGTGAGTGCGTTTATTGACTTTTATGTTGCTGACTTAATTTATATTTGCTTTTAGAGGCTCCTAGCTTAGGAATTTTGAGAAGCAACACAGAACGATTAGAACGAGCCTTTATCCTTTTCTATTTTTCACGTAGTTCTATAGTCCATGTGTTTCTATTGAACTATATCTGATTGAGTGATTTGTTTGTTTTTTTATGACTTATCAACATTTTGCCGGTTATTTAAAGCCAGAAAACATTTTCGATTGTAAGAAAATTTTGGAGATAATAACGATTTACTGAAACAAGTCCGCCTCATTAACACATAGCTGGTAGAGGGAATAGGTGTATTCTTAACTTTTCCAAGGCTATTTGTGCGTAAGTGCATATAACAAACTCGACTGGAATTCAAACACGGTTCCCTGATTTCCAATTTCAAGTCGTTAACCATTACGCTACCTACACGTACACCCAATCTTACAGCACGTGGTATTCCGAATCGGTCACCCATCTAAGTACTGACCTGGCTCAATGTTGCTTAACTTCGATGATCGTACGAAAACCGATGTTTCAACTTCTTATGACCGCAGTCCTCCGTCTACCCAGCAGTTATTCCCCTTAACATTTTTTAGTCACTTCCAAGCTGTGTCGCTTTTTGGAATCATCTCTATTTGGTCGACTGGTTTGATTTTTTTACGGTTTATCAACATTTTTCAGGTTATTTGAAACCAGAAAATAGTTTAGATTGTAAGAAATATTTGAAGATAATAGTGATGCTGTTGATACAAATCCTACTAGTTAACCATCAACTGGGTTCATACCTTAACCAAAGGTATTTGCGTGTAAGTTTACATAAAGAAACCGACTGGAATTGGAACTCAGCTCTCCATTACACCACACGAACACCCAAGCTTTACAGAACCCCGTATTCTCAAGCGGTCGCCCATCTTGGTACTGACCAGGCTCTACGTCGGTTAACTTCGGTGAACGTTTGAGAACCGGTGTTTCAACGCGATATGGCCGTCATTAAGTGGTTTTATGCTGCGTTCCTGCGGAACAAATTCAGTGAAATTTTGAAATTTACAAAATCACGGAAGACGGCATTCTTTCTTGTTTGGGTATATGTGTGTGTAACTCACAACTTTCAAACGCAAAAAGTTAAAACGTGTTGCAGTAACTTAAATACTTTTTTATTTTTTACAATATATTACAAGTTATCAATACCAACATTATTTGTCTATATTTCTGAGATGAGGTATTATATACACTATTTATATTATTCGGACTATTTTCTTCATCTTGATTACCCAGTGAAAACTGGGTAATCAAGTATTAGGTTGGTGCAAAAATAATGACGTAATAATGTCGTTTTTTAACGTATTTTTAACGTCAAAAAACGACATTATTACGTCATTATTTTTGCACCAACCTAATACGTTATCAGATTATTTCTTAACGTTCCTTCCATCTATATCTATAATTCTCAAAATATGTGTGTGTGATTGGATGTTGTTTATACATTTCCAGTTTTCATCCGATTACGAATTTTTTTTTTTTCTTTTGTTTTTTGTTTTTTTTTTTTTCATAGATAATTCTTCTGTGCCTGTTTTGAGTTCTTGGATATATATTTTTCATAAAAAAACTTTAATAAAAATAAATATTATTTATTATTATACAGTTCCTTTTTCAGTCCCCGCCTTCAAATTGTTAACCCTCATTTGGGGATATGCCTCGGTTGCACCCAAATCTTGTTACTAATATCGATTTTCGGGCGGGATGACTTTAAACTTAAACTACTCCAGTTGAACGGCAAATATTACAAGGAAAAAAAATACGTTCTGCGAACTTAAAGCAGGTTTTAGACGTTTTAAAATAGTTTTAATTTCTGTCAGCAAATTACTTATTACGCCATGATAATCGATGAATCTGTCAACAGAAAAACGAAACCGTTTTTTTGTTTTTTTTAAGGTTCTTTTAAAAATGAATTACTTCTCAAAGTTTGATTTGAAGAAAAAATTACTAATGCAATGATCAATTAACTATGTTTTGGGAAAATATTACTTTTTGCTTAAAATATAGTGAAAAAACTAAACAAAAAGATTTGTTTACGGCCTGTCAATTCAGTCGGAAAGTCAACTTTTTTTTAGCCACCGACCTTTACCCAGAGTTAAAATACTCCTTCCAAAATCGACATATTATCGCATCAGTCTATTTAATTATGGAAAACTAAAAATGACAAAATACCATTAATCTGGGGTTTTTTTTGGGGGGGGGGGTTGGGGGGGGGTTATATTATCTATTGACAATAAACTATGTTACCAATTAACAAGTTCTGGGAGACTAACAGGTTTTCACTGGGTAATCAAGAACTTTATCAGATTATTTCTTAACGTTCCGTTAAGAAATAATCCATCTATATCTATCATTTTCAAAATGTGTGTGTGTATGTATGTATGCGTGTGTGATCGGATGTTGTTTAATGCATTTCCACAGTTTTCATCCGAATTCTATGATTTTTTATTGTTCGATAGATAATTCTTCTGTGCCGGTTTTGAATTCAAATTGTTAGTGACAATGGCTCTCCACTACTTCCTGTCCATTATATCTCAGTAACGTTTTACTATCTGTTCTTAGATATGTATCTCTCATAAAAACTTTAATAAAAGTAGTTTAAATTATTACAATAATATGAATTATTATTATACAGTTCCCTTTTAAGGGCCAACCTCCATTCAAATTGTTAACCCCCCATTTCGGGATGTGCCTCAATTGCACCCAAATGTTGGTACTAATATTGATTTTCGGGTGGGATGACTTTAAACTTAAACTGCTCCAACTGAACGACAAAAAAAATCCCAGTAATAAAAGACCGCGTCAAAGACAGGTTATCCTGCTCGTATTGCAAATGTAACAACAACAAATGTTCTTAAATAGTCACGTTAGGTCGAGAAATGTAAATATCGACCCAACGAGACTATTTAAGAACATTTATTTATTTTTACATAATAAAAGATTATTAGAATTATACAAAAATATATTTATATATTATAAATAAAAATTATGACGGTTATACAGTAGGCTCTGTTCCATCTTCAAGCGAAATTTTTTTTTGGAATAACTTATTTCTGAAATTTACGAGTTTTAATAGTATATTCAGAATTGAAATCAAATTAAAACTCGTAAATTTCAGAAATAAGTTATTCCAAAAAAAATTTCGCTTGAAGATGGAACAGAGCCTACTTTAACTCAAGTTAATTCAAATATTATTTTGAAGTTTTCGGCTCTTGTTTTGAAACATGAGACCTCTTATGTAGCGAGTTGGAATCATATTTTTAAATAAATAATTATATATATATATATATATATATATATATATATATATATATATATATATATTTGAACTTTATTTCATCAGCTTCCGGTCCTTAGCTATGATTAATTAATGATGACAATGTCATTTTCCTTTATGGCCGATTTCAGAAGAGATACTTCTGTTAATCTTAGAGAGTAAATATACATTCTTATTACTCAAAGGAGAGTACAATAGTGTTATAAAAATCTCGGAGAATTCCTGTAAGATATCTTTAATCATTTCTAAAATACAACGATCATGAGATTAATCTAATAATTTTGCCTAGTATATAAGAATTCTCTTCGAGTTGAATTCATTTACTTTGAATGTTTTCCACCACAGCTTTTACAAGTATTACCTCCCTTCTCTCCTAAGTGGTAAAAACTGTCCTCTACAATATCTAGATACCAATATTTGGAGTTTTCCTTCTCTTAGACTGGTTGTCAACTCAAGGTAAGTGATCACAGTCTGCACTGCTATTTAACCACTAAATAGAAAAATATACATTTCATGTTTTCGAGTCCTGGGTATGACGATAAACTACATCCATGTCCTGGATAAGACGATAAACTACGTCCAACAGCAAGGCCTCTGAGGAGGTTTTGAGGAGCGTGGAACCACCTGTTAATTGCTGGTGTTTCCATGTCCACCCTGACCCGGGGTGGTAGCACCTGTTAGGGTCCCAGCTATGGGCAAATAGTTAACACCCAAACTTGTGTAAAAATAGGTTTTAATACCAGAAATACTTTGTAATTAAAAAATTATTGCTTGCAATAATTTTTGAAGGAAAAATGATTATCAGCAATACTTTTAAAAAAAAGTACCAGCAATACAAACAGTTATACATTCTTTGAAAAAAATATGACCAGCTATAGATTTTTTCAAGAAAAATATTCCCAGAAATAAATTTTTGAAGAAAAACATATTACCAGCAATAAAAATTTTGTCGGCATTAAATAACCCATTGAGGTTGATATGCCGTAAAACAAAAACCAAGCCAAACCAAGTCATGTTTTCGAAGAGAAGTAACGTGGATTTGGACGGGGATCGAACTCGGTGTGCAGATTTAAGTTTCTGTGCCCATAACGGTTACACTCTCTGCACTACCAAAAAAGAACATAAAAATTTTTTTTTTTCTGTGTTTAATATAAATCACCTTTTACTGAACTTCAATTGCGGTCCCTGATATAAAGCAGGGGCATGTGGACTTACAAATAAAGTCAGGGCGTGTCGAGTTTTTTCTTTGATTAATCTATTTATCTATTTGTTAATCAGATAAATAAAAATGCTTTTTTTTTTTACTATTTTTTTTTCTTTTTTAAGGCACGGCTAACAACGTATTCAAAATTAAAATGATAGAATTATACGTGGCTTTCAGCCTTAAAATCACTGATACACCTGCTGCATTGTATAAATTGTCAAAAAATAAAAATGGGAGGGTCAATAGAAATTTAAAAAAATCGAAAACGTTTCAAAAGTATGGTATTCCCTTCTTTTTATTTTCCTAATGTTTCTTCTTCTTCTACTACTTATTTTCATCCTCTTTCATCCTCTTCTTTTTCTTCTTCTCCTTCTTCTTTTCCTCCCCTTTCCTCTTCTTCTTTTTCTTCTTCTTTTTCTTCTTCTTCACCTTCTTCTTCTTTTCCTTCTGTTCCTTCTTCTTCTTTTCCCCCTTTTCTTCATCTTCTTCTTCTTCTTCTTCTTTTCCTCCCATTTACTCTTTTTCTTTTCCTTCTTCTTCATCATCATCTTATTGTTTTCCTCCTCTTTCTTCTTCTTCTTCTTCTTCTTCGTTTTCTTCTTCTTCTTCTTCGTTTTCTTCTTCTTCTTCTTTTTACATTTCTTTTTCTTCTTGTTCTTCTCCCCTTTCCTCCTCTTCTTCATCATCATCTTCTTTTCCTCCTCTTTCTTCTTCTTCTTCTTCTGCTTATTTTCCTTCTCTTTCCTCCTCTTCTTTTTCTTCTCCTTCTTCTTTTCCTCCTCTTTCTTCTTCTTTTTTATCACTTCTAAATCCTGCTCCGCTATCTATAGGTAGGTTATGTGTCTTCTTCTGTCCCTCTTGTTTTCAATCGGTCCTGTAAGTACCAACTTTGCCAAGCCTTCTTTCCTCATTATATGCTCTAGAAATTTCAACTGTCTCTTCCTGATGTTAAATATAAGTATCATTCTTGTTTCCATTTCCTGTCAAAGTTCGTCGTTCTTCAGTCTGTTTTCGACAGACGTAATGTCGCAATCTTATCGCTACTCACTCGTTAGTTCCGTGGCCAATGTCCAGATAGGCTCAATTCTCTAGTTCCGTCAGTTCTGACTTTTAAATCTAGTTCACGCCATGCCACTTCCACGGAGTCGAATCACCCTCATTTCCTCCGTATTCCAAATGTAAGGAGAATGTTAACTTTTTCAAATCAAGGATCAATCGTTATTTATCCTACTTGTCCTCATAATATTCACTTCTTACCAACCCACTCTTTCCTTCATATCAAAAACCGCATTCATTACCACCATTTAAAACATAACCCTCAAGTTTGAATGGCTCTCGAGGCTTGGGTTATGTGACTTTTAGTATAAAACTACCCCTCAGTATCTGTCTATATTTCTGAGTTGAGGCATTATGTACACTATTTACATTATTCGGACTATTGTCCTCATCTTTGTCGCCGTTTTTATTTTTATTGCAACGTTTCGAACTGAACCCTTTATTTCGCTTACTAGGATAGACTGTTCTAGTTGCAAGTGCCATGTTTAATGGATGTCAGTTATCACCTGTTAATCCCCTTCTCCAAATTCTCCACTACCTTAACCGGGTATTGAACTTATACTCTTTGGGTCCTGTCACTGGATCTAACCAACGTCTTTATCCACTGTGCCATGTGTCCTTGTGACATCTCTGTTTGAATTTCTGGGTATTATAAATCTAATATCTTCAGCAACCATTTTTTTACCAGTGATCATATTGTAATTTTTGCTGTTATCATTACATGTTTTTACCAGAGCTCATATTGCAATTTTTGTTGTTCTTATTGCTTTTCTCTGGTACTCCTTATTACTGGTTCTCATATTGTATTCATTTCTATGCTTGGTCGGCTCAGGAGATTTTTGTGGCCTAGGATATGTGCTGATTCTTTAAGTTTACGAATTTTGCAGAGGTTTTCTCTGTCTATGATCTCAACCTGATCCCACAGAGGGCGGTGATCTCTCTTTTTTCGTGGTATGTGGTCAGCCACGCCTGGTTTTTCACTTCCTCTCGTGTTACGGCTTTCTCGTGTTCTTGAAGCCTTACCAAAAGGGGGAGGCCTGTCTCTCCTTTATATTTCTTTCCGCAGCTGCTAACCAAATAACGGTCATCAAAAACATCCCCGATGGACCCACGAAGTATGGAAATGGACATTGTAATAATGGGAAAGATTCAGAAATAATCAACAATTTATACTAGGAGCAGACCGTCTTCATGCGGATAGAAATGAATTCGGTAAATACAGAAAAAAATCCAGAAAGGATTGTATGACAAGAATGTGTCTTCGAACCAAACTTTACATTGAAACGAACCTGAGAGAACTAGAAGTCCCACCAGGATTTACTCTTAACGAGCACAGTCTTAGCAACATAAGATACGCAGAGTGACACGATGTTGATAACAGACACAGAAAGTAAACAGCGGAAACTCCGGGAAAATTCAGTAAAGGAAAGCGAGATGTAAGTCCGAAACATCAATTCGCAGGAAGACAGAATGTATGTGTTATATAGGAATAAAGTGTTGCTGCCGACACTGGAGTTTGAACACAGATCACTAGAAATCAAACACAGGCGATCCCATTTTGAATATATAAATCACGTAATGGTAAATGTATATATGGGAATTACCGTGGCGTCTAAGGGATCACAATCCGGATTACTTCGGAAGTGTGCTGGTGACACTCTCTGCCTCCGAGCAGAGAGGATCCCCAGATGAAACTATATCGAAGGCCAGAGTCCCGTCTCGAGACACAGCTACCCGACCTCATTTTTATGGGGCCTACGAGCTAGGATACCCCACAATAAACTTGGCGTTGTGCCACATCCGATGGGACGGTTAGTGTATATCATCATTATACGGATCACTATTCAGTGGTTACTTTACGAGCGAGTATTATTATTACCAGTGTTATTGGAAGGCGTCTGACACCAGTCTTGTTCAACAGCGTTACTATAGTTGTATCTGCGATTACAATGTCTCTACTACAACGTGCACTACGAAAGTGACAACGAGCATTCTTTGACATTACAAAAGTATGGTTGCCAGGCAAAGGTACGCCTCAACATGCGAACCACGAATTGAAGAAAATAAATTCAAGAAATAAAAAAATTACTAGAACGCGTTTTAACAGAGGGTGGAAAATGCGAAATCCGAAGGCGCGTAGACACAGCGAAAAATGCCTTCGAAAAGCTAAGCAAAGTATTAAGAAACACTTCCTCCCCTTATTTTAATACGTGTAAAACGGTGTAAGTCAATGATGTGTCTTCTCACCAGATTTACTCAACTTTTACAGTGAGACGAACGTGAGAGAACTGAAATCAATGCAGTGGAACTGTTGTGGCCTTGTTAGGGCCAGAAATAAAAATACAAAGAGAGGAATTGAGTTAGACAAATATATGAACAAAAACAATAATGCAAAACATATACAAAAGAGAGTTCGGTCCGAGTGTCAGAGCTGACTGCTGGAAACTTCCCTCTCCAAAAGGCAGTACCTGCTCCTATTTATAGCTGGGAGATTCCATGCGTGCGTGGGTAAATTACCATAACAACTATAAAAATGCATTGGCCAATTATTTTTACTATGAAAATGCATTGGAAATGATTTTTACTATTGCTGTGGCCTTGTTAGCGCTAGAAATAAAGACACAAAGAGAGGAATTGAGTTAAAAAATATATATTAACAGAAACAGTAATACAAATATATACGAACGAGAAAGGCACCTGAAGGCGGTGAAATGGTATAGCAAGCTTGTCCCGCTAGAACAATTACGACTGAGTAGTGAGTTCGATCCTCACTGGGTGCTTCCTACTTTCGGCCTTGTACCACATCTAAGCTACGCTTGGAAAATCACTATACAAAAGAGAGTGCTACACCAAGTATGTTCGGTTCGACTGTCAGAGATGATTGCTGGAAACTTCACTCTCTCCAAAAAGGCAGTACCTGCTCCTATTTATAGCTGGGAGTGTCCATGCATACGTCGGTAAATTACCATAACAGGAACCGAGAGCAGGTAGTAAAGGAAAGTCAGAAGAAAGAACTGAACACCAATTGGAAGACAGTTATCAGGAAGAGGAACTTCCAAAGATGCGAAATCTGAACTGGAAATATGGAAGTCAAGCAAGTATAAAAAAATCTAAATATGCTGGAATTGTTTTAACATTCGACAGAGAATCATCATCCTCATTTGTCATTTGTCATCGTCATCGTCATTTGTCGACCGCAGTCGAGATCATCAAACCAATGCGAACGATCTTCTTATAGCCGTATAGTATGTGCTACGCCAGGGCTCCATAGTTTTCAATTCAGGATTACTTTCTCCTAGACCAGTTGCCAACCAAGGCTAAAGAACCCAGTCTGTCCTGTTATTTACCCATAGCTGGAGATAGAAGAAGAGAATTCATACCTTTCCCAAGGTCATTAGCATGTAAGTGAATGTAATGGATCCGACAGGAGTTCGAAATCGGCTCTCCGGTTCCTCAATCCATTACTCCACCGTGCCTTCTACATACACTCTTGGAATGATAATGTCCCTTCTCAAAATTTCACTGACGTGCCAAAAAGATATGGCTGAGAAGAGAACACTGGGCGGTGGCCCTTATGAGTAATAATCTATTAAAGAAAAGCAAGCCATTGCAGAAATGTAAAAAAAAAAAGAATATGGACGTTTTTAGAGCGATTAAAACGTAAAACACATTGGAATGCTAAGAGAAAAAGACATGTTCCTGAAAAGCACGGATATTTTGCCAAAGCAGTTTGCTCTTTACATTAAAATTTGAATACATGAGGTCCTCGGTTTTCCGCGAATAAGCACTTAACTTCTCTCACATATGCTAACCGAATAGTAAAGTAATAATCTAAGACATAACATGTGATTTGCTGAGGGTTACCCTACAAGGCCGAAAGTGAGAATCTAACTCATTACTCAGTCGTAATTGATGTAATGAGACAAGCTTGCTAACCATTGCAGCATCTCGAAATATCTATCCCATTTTTATGATATACTAGCAGCATGGCCCGGCGTTGCCCGTGCTTGATTAAAAAATTGTACGACTCATACAGCAATCGCTATCACTTGACTTAAATTATTTTTACCCTTCCTTGCCTTTAAAGGAGTGCCCTTTGCCGTGCTGATGTTGCTACATGCCTTACTTCTTGTCTATCTCGCACTGCGAATTTTTAATAAGCTCTATACTAAACATTAAATTTGTTACGAAAAAAGAACTAAACAAAATGAACACAAAACGATCAGTTTAAAAAAAAAAGGACACGTAACTGGAAAAACTGAATGAAAAAAGAATGTTAACAACAAATACTTTTTCACACCCAACCCAGTTCTGTGGAATCAGAATCAACGTTGAGTTTAAGCAAGCGAATGAGCCAATTGGAGTAAAGTGCCATGCAGATTTCAATTTTTCCCACTTGTGACGAACGCAGCTATCGATTTTTTTTTTTGCATCCTAGTTAAAATTCGTGTCAGTCAGCTGTTGGCTCTCACGCTGACCAATAGAATCTTCCTGCATATTCGTGGCAGCCAGCCATAGGCTCTCAATCTGGCCAGTACAAAATGGCCGCAAACTACATGAAAACTGCCGTAGAAGCATAAAAAATCGATTATTTCCACTATCGATGAGAGTTGGGAAATGCAAAGTCGGTTTTGGCCTTTCTGCTAAATTGGAGCATGTGCACGTAAATTTTGGTGCAAATCCGTCGAAAATTGCGACCGTGAATTCGTTACACACACACACACACACACACACACACACACACACATCCTGCCTTTTATAGATAGAGATTAGTAGTTAGAGTTACTTTTTCCTAGACAGGTTGTCATCCAAGGTTAAAGATCCCAGTCTGTCCTGCTATTTATCCATAGCTGAAGGGAGAGGATTTATACCTTTCACCTTTTTAACACGTAAGTGAATGTACTGAATCCGACTGGAATTCGAACTCGGCTCTCCGATTCCTTGATCCAAGTCACTATCCATTACTCCACCGTACCTATCACGCTAGAACTTTTTAAGGATTACTCGAGTCCGAGGCAGCTGGAAACAAGTATGAATCGGCCATTAAAGATTGAACTGATTTCTCGGTAGTATTGGTCGTTGAGATTAACTTTCTAATCATTCATTTTTTTAATTTTTTTTTTTTCATATCTATAACTTCAAACTGTTTATTTCTTTCCTTTTTATTTATTTATATTTATTTTATTTTATTTATTTTTTTAGTGTTGTATGGAGAAGCTTTATCATTCCACCCAGTTTATTTTTTATATATATATATTTTTTTTCAAACCTCGCTTCACTTCGAAAAACAGGTGTCTGTCTTTCCCACCATCACAGGTGTAGCATAATATCACACATTAACACACATTTCAACCAAACAAAATATAGGAGCAATTTATTCCCATAAGGAGGAACGTAAAAAAAAGTACGTCTATTCAGAGAAGCTAAGAAAGAAAAACCATTGTCATTATGCATATCTTATATGTAACAAAAGCGACCGCAAAAGTGGGTGAGAATGGGTGTGGGATTCGAAATAATTTCTTTGATGTGGTGCCGCCTCAGGAGGGCGACATTTTCGTCTTACTCCCGCCTACGTAGTAGTGGGACTTAAAGAATTTGGATTTCCAAAATGTCGCTTTTAAAGAAGCCGATCTAACAGAAGGAGCGAGCAGAGAAGTAACAAAACTGCTCTTGTCAAGAACCTGCAGATGCGCGGGAGGGAACGAAACGAGGGTAAAATACACGCACGCACGCATGCACGCACGGCAACACATACGCACACACACACGCACACACACACAGACACGCACGCGCACACAAATACACGTGGCACCTCAGTTTATCGTTAGCTTGGCTAGTATGTTTGATCTTTACCACTGAGCAGAGAGTTTGATCCTCACTTTGTGCTCCATGTAAAATTCAGCAACTATTGACCTATCGGAAAATCAACCAACTACACACACAGACAGCAAAAAAAATAAAAAATAAAAAAAAATAAGAATGCAAAAAAAAAAAAAAGGTCCCCTCCCTCTGAGCGCGTATACAAAGTAAAAATTGGGGAATTTAAGAAACTGATAAAAGCCGACGAAAACGAAATCATTTTAATTTAATAATCAAATAATTAAAATTAATAAGAATTTAGCTTGTAAAGAAACAGCTATACAACAGGAAAATTGATGAATTTAAGAAGCCGACAAAATTTTATGAAAACCAAATCATTTTTTTTTTAATTTAACAATAAAGTAACATTAATAACAGTTTAGCTTGTAAAAAAACGCGCATGCAAAATGAAAATTGATTATAAAAGTTAACGAAAACCTCACATTTTTAAAATTTAATACTCAATTAATAAATAATGATTTAATTTGTGAATCTGATGTCCGTAAAAATATTAAAAAAAAGCGATAAAAGTTAATCTGATGTCGTTGCTATGTAAAATTATACAAGAGATATTGATATGTTCCGGAAAAGGATATATTTTTTCGAAGTAGCAAAGTGGTTGTTGACTACTGTAACCGGGTAGGAAAATCTAGCAGGTAACGTAATGGACTGGTCCTCGTCGTAGTGGTAGGCAATAGGCGTAGCCAATAGGCGTACCCCATGTACCTCCATATCAGTCTGTATTTATGGCTGACACCAGTCAATCATATTACTGTGAGGGGAACCCAAGTGTATGCATATTCGTTACATCAAATATCAAAGATATCAAGGAATTTTCAATATTTGATATCTTTTTCTTGTATGACTTCATATAGCAACGACATCAGATAATATTTGATCTTTTCTATATTCTTCATATATATATATATATATATATATATATATATATATATATATATATATGTAAAGGCACATCCAGAAATCCTCATCAATGAAAGTATAATTATTTGCATTATTTGCATTAGATGCGTACCCTTGTCCTCATCTTGGTTGTCACAACGTTTCGGCCGCTATGCTCTCTGGCCTTCATCCGGTGTTTGTCTATGCGAACAGGGAATTTATTTAATCAACGTAGATAGATTGTTCTCGTACGACTGCCAATGTCTCCATGTGATTCTTCACTCAGAATTGTCCCACAGGACAACAGCCTAGTGGATTAAAACGTTGTTTTGTGAATTTGGGGACATAGCAATTATGAGTTCAAACTCTGGTTCGGACAGTATGTACTTGAAATCAATGTAAACCGAGCAAGCAATAACTGAAAACGAAATAAGAACTGGATGAGATTATCCCTAGATAAGGACAGTGCATTAAATAAAGAGTTCAATTCCAAATTCCTTGTAGATTACCCGAATCGACAAACACCAGATGTAGGTCACAACTTCACATACTTTGTAGCTCTTAGAAATATTTCCCTTTGTACTTTTCGCCGTCTCCCTCTTCTGCCAACTATTAGGTTGGTGCAAAAATAATGACGTAATAATGTCGTTTTTTGACGTTAAAAAATACGTCAAAAAACGACATTATTACGTCATTATTTTTTGCACCAACCTAATATTTACACGAGCTCGTTAGATAGGTTTACTCGTTAGTTTCCTCTGCTACTCCTGTCTTCAATATGTCATGTAAGTTTTAAATTCTGCCTGCCCTCTTTCCTCGCAATGTGTCTTTCCTCGTTATGTGTCTCTTATTATGCGGATAAGCAACTTTTATTTTAATTATTTATACTATTTACATCGTTCGGACTATTGTTCTTTGCTATATTCACAACGTTTCGGCTGTGGTACGCCCCGACCTTCTTCAGGTGATATACGTTAGAATCTCAAAGCGAACACTTTATTTAGTCCACGTTATACCATGGGTAATCTGTTCTAATTCCACGTTCTATGTCTTTTTTATAATATCGCAGTATCAGTTAATTTCCTTTAGTAACTCAAATCTCCAAGTTTTTGTTCCATCTGCTGCGGTCAGGTACTGAATTCACAACACTTTGGGTCAAGCTACTCATCCACTGGGACATGTGTCCTTGGGGACATCAGTGAGTGAATTTTTGAACTCAGCTAACATTTTGTTGTAATGGGATGTCCCACACTCCCTATCGCTTATGTGGTCTGACTATATCAGTAGCTATATATAGTGAGCACAGGATATACCTGGGGGTTTTCTTCGGCAATTAGTGGGAAATTCGTCTCCAGCTATGATGATCGAACTCTTTGCCTTCGGGCAGAGAGCAACCCAGTCGAGGCTATGCCAAAGGGCAGAATCTCGTCCGGGGTGGTAGACAGCTACCGGACACCGTGTATACAGTTCTACGGGGAATTTTTGCCCGAGCCTATGGCTCGGTTTTGGTCCCGCATTAAAAACAGTCACGTGCCACATGCTGCTACGCTTTTTAGGTAAATATCTTTGTTTCGGCAATTATTTGGAGATTCGTCTCCTGCTGTGGTGGCCGAACTCTCGGCCTTCGGGCAGGGAGGAACCCAGACGAGGCTATGCCAAAGGGCAGAGTCTTGTCCAGAGTGGTAGACAGATACCCAACCCGTGTATACGGGGTTTACGAGGAATTTTTCCCGAGTTTACGGGATCGGTTTTTGCCCCGGATTAAATCGGCCTTGTGCCACATCCTGTCTCGCGGGGACGTAAGGTAAATATCCTTGCTTCGCGAATTACTAGCCTGCCACCCGATTCCCTGTCTTTCAGTAGTGTATTCTCTTTTACAATAAACCTCTCTTCTTTCATCTACGCGTGTATTGTTGTTCCTTCACTCGAGTACTACCTTTGTCTCTTCGTAACCTCTTTAAGGATACAACACATTTTCTCATATTACAATTTCTGTTATTGTTGTTTTTCTCTAGCGTTACTTGGTTACTCACATGCTCCCTCAATGGTATTCTCAGCATTCTTCTACAAGACCATATCTCAGTTGCCTCAACTCCTCTTTTCCTCTGTACGGAAATTGTCCAGTATTAACTGGTATATAGTAGGACTGATATTTCATATTAATTAAGCACTCTTTTCTTTGTTTCTAAAGATTTTTTTCTGTTTCTCCGTATTTGGTTAGCTTTCGGAAGACATCTTTTGCCAGTCCAATGCGTCTTCGGATTTCACTGTCATATTTTTCCGCCTCCTGTTATAAAACTTCTCAGATATGTCAAGCACTTGCTTGTTTCTGACGTCGCCAATTCTTAATTCGCATCCTTGGCTGTTTCTCTTGCTGATAACCATACATTCTGTCTTCTTCCCTATGATAGTTAGTCCTTTCTTCCCGCTTTCTTTACTACTTTGTGTCAGAGTTATTTCAGTTTCTTTGTGTCGGCTATCAACACCGTGACATCCACATATCTTATATTGCTACTACTGTGCCCACCAGTGATAGATCCTGGTAGGAATTCTTGTTCTTTTTAGTGACGGATGAATAAATCCGGTGAGAAGACACCTTCTTGTCTTACGCCACTTTCTACTGTAGTGTACTTATTGAATTCATTTTCTACCAGAATGCAGGTCGTTTGCTGTCAGTTCTGTATTATTGTAAATTATTCGCCCGGTTATGCTGAATTCGACGGCCGCACAGTACACATGCTCATTCAATCGTTGCTGACAAAGTAATGTAAAACAAACGCTACATATGGGACATAGGGAACGTTTGTTGCACATGAGCAATAAGGTATCGTCTGACCAATTGCTAAGTTACATCAAAAACTGACCAACCGGTTCTTCGTATATTCGAAATGGCTTTGGACAGATCTCAACATTCAGAAAAGAGCCTCACGTGTTATTTTGGCGATGAGGTAGGCGCCGACAAGTAAGCCGCATTGCCAAAAAATATATTTAAGTAACTAGTATGATATTCTTTTTGGCTGTTATGTCTTTTTCCTAATTATTTTTGCCGCAATTTTCCAATTTGTGGGCGTGCAACTGTAAACTATTCAAAACTCAAATTCTAAACTCATACAAGCCTTTTATTGTTCCAGGCGTTTACTTCATCCGGTTCCTAGAATAATTTTATTTTCAACTTTTATTTCGTAGTCCCGTTTCTTGACTTTAATTTATTGTGTTTACATTCCTTCTCAAAAAACATTAAAACGCACAAACGTGCTTCGATTTGATACTCACGGATTGAATAGAGGAAAAGAGAGACAAGAGAAAGCAATGCATGACATACCTGGCGCTAGTAGCATCCAATGGTGTTATAAAACCCTCGGAGAATTTCAGTGAGATATCTTTAATAATAAGATACAATGGTTCACAGCTTAATATAACAATTGGACAATTTTGCTGTCACTCCCGGTATATATATATATATATTCATACATGTTTCATTAGATAATATAGACAAGTGTTGTTTATTTATTTTATGTAAATTCTTTTCATAACGTCTGATAATCTTAATAACATTATCATTAAACGAAGAAAGAATATCACAATATTTATACATATTTTTTAATCCAATCTAAGCTTTCGGCTTACATAAGCGATTATCAAAGATGACAATTACTGTACAATATATTAAGCAATACACGGACAAGAATGTGATGATAGTCTGTTTCTGTTTACATGGATGATTTCTAAGCAACGACACATCGTGCATATAAGACGCTGGAAGCGAAAATCGCACCGCAGCTCATCACGTCACACATCACCACGCGAGAGTGAAAACGAGAAGTATTAAGTATGGGAAGCCATTGGTATTAACCAATAGATTCTGTTACCAATTATAGATATTTAAGAATATATGTGGAGATTTCATAGTTCATTTTGTTTAGTTTAGGTTTCAACTGTTTTATGTATATAGCTTCAAGAAAAACTAAAAATGAATGAAAAAATGCTGCCTAAATACACAATATATATATATATATATATATATATATATATATATATAATGGAATATGCATACACCTGTGTTCCCCCTCACTGGAATATGATTGGCTGGTGTCCGCGTCATAAATATCGACAGACGTGTAGGAGTCAAGAGCCTTAGTCTGAGAGCTAAGTCTATAACGACGCCCATTGGACTACGCCATAGATCTACACTTCTCACCTGCGACTACGACGCGTACCAGTCGATTACTGCTACCATATTTTACTTGGTTATAGTAGCCAAAACCACTTAGCTACTTCGTTCGAATATATCTCTTTCTGGGACATATCAATATATAATATCAATTGATAATTTGTAGGGATAATTCCAAGGGGGACATTAATTCAAAGAGAACTCAATGTAAGTAGCAGAGCAATATCATAATGAGTAAAGACGATTCTCAAAAATCCATTCGGTTATAAATTATTTCATGAATATACAAATATTCATCTCTTCAGATCGAAAACTTTTAATAAATGGTGTCAATTTATGCAGACGAAAGGAAAAGGAGGAGGAAAAAGAGAAAAGAAAATGAAAAAAATTTCAATAAAAAAATTCAAAAAAGAAATAAAAAACAATATAAATTTCAATATAATGTTTTTTCAAAAAATTGTGAGAAGAGAGAAAAAAGAAAGAGATAGGGGAAGAGAGGGGGAGAGAGAAGGAACGAGGTCGGCACCTTTGGAAAGTGCCTGAAAGCCATACCACGGGTTGACCCAAACATTGTCACAGAGTGAAATTGGGTAGACGGATCACTTGGGGCCGTCGATAGCTGTGCTAGCACGAAGTCACAAGTCATCGTGGCCGAGGGTTTGAGTGTGCTTCTGTTGTTCAGATTGTTGATCATTCTAGATAACACATACTTTCCCAGAAACTGTAACTAAGGTCTGCTCAGCATACTTACAGCATAAACCACAGGCGGGCTCTGTGTGTGTTAAGCCAACACAAAATGTACCTGAATGAGTGTCTGTAATAGGGATTGGTCAGCCGGCCTGGTAAACGAGTATCCTCGAATAAGAGTAGCCAGCTATCATTTATATATATATATATATATATATATATATATATATATATATATATATATATATATATATGTGTGTGTGTGTGCGTGTGTGTAAAAATATATAGAAAATAGGAAAGAACTAAAGAGGTAAATAATCCAAAGTTCTTTAGTATTTTTGTTATTATTTTTAAAAAATAGTGCTCGATACAAAAGTAGAGCATAAATAAAATTATTTATTTAAAAATATGTTTATATATATATATATATATATATATATATATATATATATATATTTCATCTTCAAGTTTTAACTTTAAAGGAAAAAATTACAGCCTGACGATGAAGAAATGATTCTTCGAAAGTACTTGCTTAACTTAGAAAAATATACACTAGAAACATCTGACAACAGTTTTATAAATGAGGATCACATCATTCAATGGATTAACAGTATTTTAATGCATACATAATGTTTCTACAAGCGAAGTGATTTCGCCATTAATCGCATTAATATTGTTGATTGATTCTATGTATGATTATTTCTTTATATATATATATATATATATATATATATATATATATATATATATATATATATATATATATATACCACCAGCTATGCGTTTCGTTGAAACCCTATGCTTGGACTTAAGGTAAGTCATACATTCACTGGTTATCATGAGAAAGAAAGCGGACAAACACTTGCTGCCATGTGTGAGTATAATTTCGCTCTGCCGAAAACTCATTTTTCTTTTTATTTTCATTTTTCTTTTTCTTTTTTCTCCCCCGACTCGTCAGTGTGTTTCACTATCGTAACACATCCATATTTGTCCTAATCATTCTAACCTAAATTGTAATCCTATTTGATAGTTTAGTTAGAAATCCCGGTTCGAAAGAATAATCATAAAAAGGAAAATTGAATGTCTTTGGCTAGATGCTAATGTGTCTCGTCAGTATTCTCATGATCTAGTTGGCCGAATTTTCTTGCTAGATAAAATGTCCGAACATGCACTTGTTTTCGCGGTTTCTTTGTCCTGTTCTTAATTTTATTGAAAACATGTCTCCCAAGCCCACTGTTGGTAGGGGCGTAGGATGGGCCGTTGATTCCCCACCCCACACCAGCTATGCGTTTCGTTGAAACCCTATGCTATGGTAATTGCTCCGAGGAGCTGGATTCGCTGGTTCCCAGACTTCATGAGTTCAAGCGCCCTACGAGCCTGGCATCCCGCTCTCACCCTTTCACCCTCGAAACTACTAAATGTAGCCGTCTCTTCTACTCCAATAGCTTCACATCTCGCACCTCTCGCCCGTGTAACTCCCTTCCAGTTTCCATGAGAGCTATAATATACAGCTATTCAAATGTAATGTCAGTCGACATCTCCAGTTGACTTGATCTATCCACTACCCTTTTCCTCATCCTTTCCTCTATTACTCCTATCTGATCTTACTCCAAATCTTCTGTAACCCCTTGCGTCCTAGTGGCTTCTCGCCTTGCTTGGGGTGAAAAGCTTAAATATATATATATATATATATATATATATATATATATATATATATATATATATATATATATATATATATAGATAGATAGATAGATAGATAGATAGATATTCGTGAATCTCTTTTTTTCTGAAAATGAGAATAAAACATAAGTGGCTATTGTGAGGCATATATACAACCATAAACATGTCGTAATGGTAATATTAGATGTTTGCTTATATGGAAACGTTCAGTATTCATTGGCCGAGAAGCCAGTGTTACTGTCGGCTGAAATGTATCGAAATCTTTCTATTAAAATAATTTTACAGTAAAATCATTTCCTCAATTTCCAGTAACTGTTATTACTCTTTCCATAATGGATACTAGTTTCCTTCCTAACCTCTATCCTAACTATGAAATTTCTTGGACGTTCAGGCCGGTAAATGTTTTTAATGCTGTTATTATATTATAATAATAATATAAACAGAGCATTTACTTAAATATTTTTGTGTATATAAATAATGTATGACAATAAAACATTAAAATATATAATGTATATACAAATAACAACACACTTTGCCTGTCACAACATATTGTAAGCATGAAACACTCAGCATTGAGTATTGATATCGATGCCCACGGTGCATACATATATATATATATATATATATATATATATATATATATATATATATATATATATATATATATATATATATATATATATATATATATATATATAGTTTAGAGTTTGAAATATCTATGAGGGAAGTATAAAGTGTTCTATATTATGGATAGTACGTTTCTACATTTTGACACTTCATGGAGAATCCGCAATATTGTTTCCTTTCTCTCTCTCTCTCTCTCTCTCTCTCTATATATATATATATATATATATATATATATATATATATATATATTAGGTTGGTGCAAAAATAATGACGTAATAATGTCGTTTTTTGACGTATTTTTTAACGCCAAAAAACGACATTATTACGTCATTATTTTTGCACCGACCTAATATATGGAGAATCCGCAATGTTGTTTCCTCTCTCTCTCTTTTTCTCTCTCTCTCTCTCTGTCTCTCTCTCTCTCTCTCTCTCTCTCTCTCTCTCTCTCTATATATATATATATATATATATATATATATATATATATATATTGTTTAGAGTTTGAAATATTTATGAGGAAGGGTAGAGTGTTCTATATTATAAATAGTGTATTTCTAGCTTTTGATATACGCCGGCATAGTAATCAACACATCATGGAGAATCCGCAATGTTGTTTCTTCACTATCTATCTATCTATCTATCTATCTATATATATATATATATATATATATACGAACAAGATTGACTAACAAGAAAAGTCGACGGCGTTAGTAAATCTATCTATCTTAGTCTGTATGTTTCTCAATCTGTTCATATGTATCTGTCTATCTCACTCTCCATATATATATATATATATATATATATATATATATATATATATATATATATAGAGAGAGAGAGAGAGAGAGAGAGAGAGAGGGAGAGAGAGAGATTTTCTTGTGTGATTATTTCTTTTTCGTTAATGTTTTTTGTGAGATTAAATGGACGACATTCGCTCGAATACATTCTTAATATGCATACCGTTTCTTTGTATTATTCAATCAAGAAATTCTTGATAAAATACAAACAAGAATCTGCAATGTTATTGGTCCTGATCTGGCATCGCGGCTTCAGCCATCTTCCCATTGACATAGCATAGCTTCCCTGGGCATTTTCTATAAATATTTTCATGGTTAATTCTTCTGACTAGATTTCCTCTTTGGTACCTAAACTTTATATGAATTTAAGCGCAGTACTAGATTGGCTGCAAGGTCTCATCATTTTACAGCTGAAATGGCTAGATGTAACCGTAAGTTCTATGCTAACAGTTTCTTCACCTACATTTCTTGCTTGTTTCTTGCTTTCCAGTCAATTTTGATCTTCAAAAGTTTATCTGCAATGTCAATCGTTATTCTCTGTCTTCTTAATGCTTGTTCTTTTATTGTTCTCTCTTCTTAATAATGTTTTTTCTCATGTTCTCTCACACTCAGTAATCCCTTGGGTCTTAGTGACTTTATTGCCTTGCTTGGGGTGAAATGATTAAAAATAGTTTCTCAATCGGCTTTTCGTATTCTATGTATGTTTGTATTTATCTATCTATCTATCTATCTATCTATCTATCTATCTATCTATCTATCTATCTATCTATCTATCTATGTCATTCTGTTGATATCTATTTTATTATCGCAATATATCTCTATCTAGCTAGCTAGCTAGCTATGTATGTCATTTTGTTGATATCTATCTCTGTCTGTTCATTTTCATCTCCCTATCAATCTAACTCTATATCTATCTCAATCTGTTCATATCTATCTATCTATCTATCTATCTATCTATCTATCTATCTATCTATCTATCTATCTATCTATCTATCTATCTTAGTCGGTTTATATCTATCTATCTACCTATCTTAGTCGGTTCTGAGTCGGATTATAACTATCTTTGTATCTATCGATGTAATTAGAATGGAGGGTCGTTGTACACGTTTGATTTACAAGGTATAATTATACACATACATCTATCTATCTATCTATCTATCTTAGTCGGTTCATATCTATTTCAGTCATTTCATTATCTATCTATCTGTCTTTCTGTCCGTCTATCTATCTACCTACCTACCTACCTGCCTACCTACCTATCAAATTATTCCAGTTACATCGTATTTTTGTGACTAGTTAAAAACCCTATCAGTGTTTTAAATGGCGTCGACTTAGCCTCCCTCAGCATTTAATAGTAGATGTTCAAGTCTCTTGCCGTTCTTGAAAGTGGGGAAGAAGTTCAAAGATAAAAAGGAATTCCCACTCGGCTATGTTCTTCTAACTCTTCCTCTCTAAATGAAACGTCCTTTTCATATCAGTAACACTGAACACCAAAATGCAATCCCATTTGCTACAAATACGTAAAAGAGACGCTAGCAAGCTGGTAACATTTCACGACTCTGACGTTGGAAGTAAAACAGCGTCCAACACACGAACACAGACCAACAGAAGCACCCCACTCACAGTCCGTTTTGCTTAATAGTCTATAGACTGATATACGCGTCTCAGTAATTAAGTTCTCTGCAGGGTAATTCAATACGTACCCTCTGTAATTTTTCTTTTTAAGTTGGCTGATATTTTTAACTTTATATATATATATATATATATATATATATATATATATATATATATATATATATATATACTAACAGTTTAACCAGTGCATTACTGAGAATTTTTGCCGTTCAATTAGAGCAGTTTAAGTTTAAAGTCAGCCCACCCTAAAATCAATATTAGTAACAACAATTGGGTGCAACTGAGGCACTTCCCCCAAAAAAGGGGGGTTAACAATTTGAATGGGGGGCTGAAAAGAGCCATTTTTGTGTTCTCACTCTTGCAAGGAAGGAATCTCTTCCATGGACCGTCATAATAATAATATACGATAATTTTTATTTATAATATATATATATATATATATATATATATATATATATATATATATATATATATATATATATATATATATTATAATTCTAATAATGTTTTGCGTTAGATTTCAACTCTCAAAATTGATTGTACGCTATTTTTTTTCTTTTCTTACAGACATTAAATTTTTCCTTTGATTTTTGCGTAAAGTGTAAAAAAAAAATCAGTTTTTTCAATTTCTCGACTTCAAGGTTGTAATTTTTTCCAGCCAATTTGGACTCAAAACCAGCACTGAAGAATTATTTATCAAACAAAAAAACTTTCATCGAAATCGGATGAAAACTGTGTAAACGCACAAACAACATCCGATTACATACACACATACACACGCACATTTTGAGAAATATATATATGTTATCTCTCTCTCTCTCTCTCTCTCTCTCTATATATATATATATATATATATATATATATATATATATATATATATATATATATAAAATGTCATATATATATATATATATATATATATATATATATATATATATATATATATATATATATATATATATATATATAAAATGTCATATATATATATATATATATATATATATATATATATATATATATATATATATATATATACATATATATATATATATATATATATATATATATATACACGTTCGCTTTCTGATATTTTTGAGCAGCAGACATTTTCGGTTTAAAAGAAAATAACCTTTACATAAAAAGCAATGATTTGGAGAAGGTTGAAACGATAATGGCATCCACAGTGTTTAGCAAAAGGACAATGTGTTGCATGTCTCTCCTACACGCTATGACCTTTGTGGAAAATCAAGGGAAGATACTCTGTCCGACATACTAATTTTTTTTTTTTTTTTTTTTTCTGATCCTCTACTTTTTTTATGAGCCGTGGCCTTTCAGGACGTGGGCTGTCATGGCTCTCTACAACTTCCTATCCCTTGTAACTCCTGCTAACGTGTCTTTATTTTTTTATTTTTTGTCTTTGCCACTCCTTATTCTGATATCCATTTACACAAGCTTATGGGATAGATGGCTCGCTCCCTCCATTTTGGCTTCAATATGTCCTGTGTTTATCAAATTCGCCAAGCCCTCCTTTCTCAGAAATTTCAGCTGTCTCTTTCTGATTCTGGCTATAAATGTCCTTTTTGTTTCCATTTGCTTTAAAACTTCTTCGTTGTTTACCCGCTTCTTCATGAATTCTGTAGAACCCCATTCCTGTTGCCCCAAATCTTTTATCTATCTATGAGAAAATTATCCACCATTCACTTTTCTTTGTTTCTAACAATAATTTCCTGTTCCTTTGTACTATAGTTATGCGATTATTTGCAGCTAATGTATAGTCATGTTAATCATTTCACTCGCTACTTATTGATTCATTCAATTTTTTTTAAGCATTTCCCTCCAAGCAATGCGGGCTGCTACTTGTACGCAAGGGGTTACAGTGTAGGAGCGAGAGTAAAGAGGCGTGATGGAAGAAAGGATGAAGAGAAGGACAGGGAATAGGTCAGGGCATCTGGAGATGTCGATTGACATTACATTTGAATAGTTTCAGATTATAGCTATAAGGGAAACAAGTAATAGTAAAGGAATTCCACAGGCGCGAGGTGCGAGACATGAAGCTATTGGAGTAGAAGAGACGGCTACATTTAACCGTTTCGACAGTGAAAGGGCAGGACCGTGATGCCAGCCTCGTAGCACGCTTAAATTCATGCAGTTTGGGAACTAGCGAAAGTAGCTCACCGGGGCAATTATCCTGAAAGTATTTGTAGAAAAGACAGAGGGAGGCGACGGCACGTCTGTGAGAGAGCAACTGAAGACGAGATGCCAGATCAAGATCAACCAGATAATAATAATGTAATAACGGATGATATCTAATAATAATAATCTACCACAATTAATTAATCAATAATAATTAACAAGTATAAAGATAAAAACACTATAAAATAGCTACAAAAAAAAAACCGTATTGATTCCTCAATTACTCAATAGCTTACAGAATAATTTGAAACATAGATGTTACCGCCTACCCAGTAATAGTTAGGATAATGCAATATACCTTGCTACCCATAATGCACCATTAGCTAGCATATATAAATAGTTGAGTAAAAACACAACACACGTGGCCTGAAGATTAAATTCAAGCATAAAACAGACTGTCGCTTATTGGCCGAGACCTCAGTCTGTCCACTCAATAAATTGCTGATACCCTATCAAGAGTGGACGGACAAGTCCGTCTACGAAACTCTGAAGTCGGAATGCTGAAGGTAACATCAATCAGTTAAGTGATAAACTTTTACCCACATTAATCATATATATATATATATATATATATATATATATATATATATATATATATATATATCAGTTAAAGATCAAATGCATATCAAATATGGATCGTAATCCAACGGGATGCTAAAATAAAAAACAAATAGACAAAATG